>OZ005740.1:336884317-337484317 GCA_963930735.1 Dioctria linearis | reverse complement strand
AAAATAACTATTGAAAATTTGTTTAATGTTTATTCTACATTTAATGTCGTATTATAATAAAAGTTTTCATTAGGTTAAGTACCTACCTACAAACATTTATTTTATTACATTCATTTTTATAAAATTCCACTTAAAACATTCTGATTAACATTTAGAAATAAAATTTAATTCTAATGTTAATCGTAAAATGTCGTTCAAAAATAGTAGATCTTGCCCTTAATAAATAAAGGGTATAAACAAAGATATGAACGAAAAAGTAAAAATCCTTTCTTGTTCGTAATTTTCAAGAGCATTTATTAAAAAATTGGCACAAGACCCTCGCCCCCCCCCCTCGCACTTTTACATACATTTGGAAATTTTTGCTCCTATATACTTTTGCACCGCGCAGTCAATGAAAAAATTAGAGGGAACATTGTTCTCGATAATAAGTTTTCCGCTAACGTAACAATAGTTACAGAATTGTGTTGATAGGTTGAATGGCGCGGTTGGCTCTTTTAGGCTTTAAATAGTACCCCTTACACATTTACTGTAATCGACACTATCTGGGTTAAATGGGAACAATCCACATTTGCGGAACCCGTTTATAATACTGATTTTTAAAGTGAGCATCTGCAAAACTGATGCCTGCAACGTTACGATTTTGTTTATCTTATCTCGTTTTCGCTGCCATGTGGAAACCGTTTTATTCCACTCAGATTTCAACGGCTTGAAGACACTTACCTCTGCCGGCTTCATCAAATGCGTGGTATGAGGAGGTAAAGCATATAAAATAATTCCATTGTTGGAACAGAACTTACTTAGTTTATAGCTCAAGTACTATTTATGCCTATCAACAAAAATGAGTATAGGTGTCGGTATGTTCTCCTACTCAATTCAACCTAGGACACCATTTGTGATGTAGTTAAAAAAAAACTTCACTGACCATCCATCCACTAAGATCTCCCCAAGAACCAAGTGTCTGGAATACTATTAGTCACCTCTTTGGTGGCCTCACGTATAGAAAAACTACCATTGGAGGGACAATATTTCCATTAGCTGAGAAGACCAGAAGAACAGTAAGGGTTTCTTTTGCTTTACCCGCGGGTTGATACAGTACACGTTTTTGTAACCTTTGGGAGCGATTACTTTGCCTGATGTGGGACAAATAAGTATGCAGCTCTCTGAACCATTGTCTGAAGTCTTCTTCAGTTACCACAGCCCTGCCCTTTCTTAAACCTTCTGGAGTGTGTGAAACTATTTCGGGGTGTCGCTTCAAGAACAACGAGAACCATTTGCTTGTAGGACGACCGTTATTAAATGGTGTTACTCTGCCATCTGTTTTTATTATATTTTGATTTGTATTTATAATATCCTCTTGTTTGACAGGAAATTAACATTTAGTTAGGGATATAATTTTTTTTTCTTCAACATTTGTTAGAACAGTTGTTGGACCAACTTTTAGTTTCTCTTCCGGAAATTTACTAGAAAGTATTGCTTGCAACTCGCTTGTCATTTCCTTATTTTTAAGTTTTTCTACGGCAGCCCGCATAGAAGCGTGTCGTATTGATTAGAAAAACGGCTTGATGACATTATTTGGCGTTTGATCTGTAATTATAGATTGCTTTACCTTCCTACATGCATATGAAGTTCATTTATACGAGTAACTGATAAAATAAACTAAACCTATTACACGTAGACAATATGAATACAAAAATCACAGTTTTTCTTTTTTCGTATGATATGTCCGTGTTTGGAAACATTAATAAATAACGCATATCTTCTCGTCCTCATCATCCGAGATTAGGTGCACGTGAGAAAAGACTGTTTTTACCCTACTATATATGCTCCTAACAACGGACAGCACATATTTCAAAATATTTGTATACATTTTCGAGTAAACTAATTAATTATAATTACATAAAAGCGCTTATGATTGATTAAAATGCCGTCCGATAATTGGGGGTGTCCGACATTAGGTCACTTTACCCTACGTTATATCACAAAATTCAATTTTCGATTTAATTTGGAAAATCTATCGATAATATTATCCACATCAATGTTGATGGCAGGGTGGACATTATGGACTCATAACCAGATACGCATTCTCGTGCATAGATTGTAGAAATAGATGCTGTCGCAAGTGATGCTGTCACGGGTGAAGTAATTGACTGAGACTGAGTTTGCACCTTGAGTCACATTTAAAGGAATGGGAGTAGGAGTGCATGATATGTCATTGACTATTTCTTCTGATGGGAACTTAACTGATCTTGTCAATGGTCTTATCAGTCTTCTGATTTACACTTTCGCTACTATTTCTACCTCCATCGCTAACTAGTGCAGCAAGTTTATCTTTCTCCTACAAATTAAAAGTAAACGTCAAGTTAAATTAAACAACACTACTTAAATTAATACGAAAGTGCAATCAAAGCAACGCCAACTACCGCAGAGGTAAGAGAATGGATTTTATTTTTATAGTTTTGCCGCAAAAATTCTGACGAAAAATTGTAGAATCAATTTTAGCGCCACTCGAATCAATCCAAGTGATGGTTTTCAGGCACTAATAGTGTATAAACATTCGAAAGAAAAATGTTCAAATAAATTTCTAACAACCAAATGTATGATTGCCAACGCTCATAATTATCCATAGCTACCAAGGCCAGCCAAGGCACCAGAATCAATATAACTCTTTGGAACCATGGTTGACCACCAATGCATGAAAAATCTAAAGAAAAAATGTCAAATTTTTCTAAAAAAAAAAAAACTGAATGCTTGTCCGAAAGAGTGAACCACCAGAATCAATCCATCAATTCGTTTGGATCGTTGTCGGTGAATAGTTATTCAATAAAACTCTTAAGAAGAATTTGCAAGTATATTTCTAAGAAAAATTTTTTGCTTCCATACGAACCTAACATTTTTGAACAAGTCAGGCTTGAATCAGTGTCGCTATGAAAAATCAACCGGTGGCTATACGTTGATGATTGCAGGAAACTATGGTTCTACTCGAAGAACCACAAATCAAAACTCGTTAAGTTAGTTTCTATGCTTCTATGTATTGCGAATCAAATAGGTAAAAAAAAAATTTATGATCGCTGACCAATTTCTTAGAAACAATAACACTTTCAAGTCTCGAAATTGTGTGCATTTTCATCTATAGAAGTAATCGGATCAACAAAAATACAAAAGCATCATAATAACCGGGCTGCTAACCACTGCGTGCCTTTTTCTAAACAATCAAACACTAAAATAAATATGTAGTATTCCAAAATTACTTACCAACCTGTAATAGGTATGATAGATGACTTTTCTACACTATATAAAAACACAAGAAAATTCTAAAAAAATCGCACACGTTTCAAATTCGAATAGCTGCGAGCGAATGACTATTATATGTACTCCAGACTCTACTATTACTACTCAAAAGAAGAAAAACAAACCCCCAACCCAGCGCTACCTGTCACACAGATTGGAAAATTGTGTTACAGCACCAGCATTAATTGTCGGCGTCAGCTACATATTGTGTCCGTACCATACGAAAATCGTCCTATTAAACTTTTACAACTCACTCTACAGTCCTGCGCCGCATTCAATTCACCGGGAAGGTTACGGGTAGCTTGGGGGGTTATGACTCTGTGACCCTCTCCCTGTATACGCGCCTGGGATATGGTCTGGAGTTCTCTGACCTGGCGTTCCAGAACACATAGGCTTGATGACAGTGGCTCTCTCCTATCCCTTGTTAAATTTTATATCGTTCACAGAAAATCCAGTACAAAACATAGATAGGATTTGGAAGTCTATTGAGAAGAAAATAGAGTTTTATGTTTTTTGAATGCAATAGTGCTTCTTTGGGAGCTTGCAGCGCTTCCCCACCGTATCCTTGTTCATATCGTTTTAACGCGAGCAGGTCCGCAGAGGGAAGCGCTCAGTTCTAGACTCTTGGGAAGCGCTTTTGATTGGCATTCTTGGAGCGCTTGTAGGGTGGCACTTTTGAAGCTCTTGTAGGGTGTCACGCTTGCAGGGTAGCGTTCATGGAGGGCTTATAGGGTAGCCGTAGTAGTCTTGGAGCGCTTTTAGGGAATTCATAGGGAATCAAGATAAGGGCTTTATTAACAATTTCAGTTTTATTCTGAATGAGGTCCGTTTTATTTTAAATTAAGTTAAATTTCAATTAACCGCACACTTCAATTGACTACCCACTACAGAATGAAAATTCTGTTGTCCTTTCAGATGCAGATGAGTCATATTTTCACAACCAAAAACGAATAAGGCTAAATTCACAGAAGCGATCAGTTTCCGTAAAGCTTCCTTTGTTTATGGTAAAATAGCGCTTGGGAAAAGATATTTTCTGGCTATGGTGTTGAAGCGGTTGAGATATTTCCCGCTGGGGACATACAAACTAACATTATTTCAAATTACAGATTTACATGCCTACTTAATAATACTTACAAACGGTACGCTTTGAGAACTAGGACGATTTTGAAACGTCCTTAATATTTAGGTCAATAAAGGGGCACACAACAGATAAAATACAGGTTCGTCAAAAAGTGTACTTACGTCGCCATCATAGAATCTGTAAACTCTAAACATTCAAAATGGAGGTTTAGGTACAATCTTCTTATTCTCCCCATGGCGTTGTACTCTACGTAACACTTAATTAAAATTAACAAACTATTGCAGTAATCCCTTGGCGATGATGAAGGCTCATAAAAAGAAGAGATTAGAAAAGAAAACAGGGAAAGAAACAAATCCATTCCTCAAAATTAGCCGATGCGTATAGACACAACCATTCTAAAGACTTTTTAACGTGGATCCTTGGCCTAATCGTTTTGGTCTGCCAGCTAAATGTTGATGGTATATTATATTATGGAAATAAAAAACAGAGAAATTATGTCTCAAGTTTTTTTATGCAAAACGAAATAGAAGTGGCCAATCCGTATTACCATCCTAACTATACCTCTCAGTATAGTATGTAGCGGGCTTTTACCGTCTCTATCTTTTCATGGTAGAGAAAATGGGTTGAACAGATTTCGAGACTTAGGATAGGGGTACATCCAGACTTAGAAAATGGAAAATTGAATTAATCCTGACCTTTATGTTGTTGCAATGAACAACCCTTTGGAGGACTACCCTCATATCCAGCATTGATAGGTCATAATTATACTAATGCTTTCCATTCGTCGACCTCAGTGGAACTTTGGAACAGCAGACAATACCAAACGACCAAGTAAGTATAAGTCCTTTGTTTTTCTTGAGCAGCCAGAGTACGCAAATGTTTACTCATGAGCTGCTTGTAAGTGAACATTTTAAGCTACTCAATTAAATTTATTGCTCACTCGTGAAGCGGAAGTTAAATTAAAAGTAATTTTTTAGCTTATACTCATTAGTGAGGAATTAAGTGCATTCATTCCCTGAATCTGTGTTGATTCTGTTGAGCTGTTTATGCCGCTCATTATGAGAGTCGCAATTCTAGTTCTTCTGAGTAAAGAAATCGTTTTTTTGAGTTGTTTTATTTGTTTTAATTATTTTAGTTTAAATTTAAACAAAACCATTTAACAATGTTTGATCCTGTTTTTTTCTAACGAAATACGTAAATTCGAAAACTCTCTTGAAAAATGGATAAACTCGATTGGAAAATCTTTGGTATACACCTGTTCATCTCTATTGGAATCGTCTGAAAATTTTACACCACACCCATCACCGTTAAGAATGTCATCTTTAACGCCAGATTGTTTTTCACCAAGATCATCGCCTTATTTGAATAGTCCCAACAGTAATATCTACAAATTTCCATCAGATTCAGATATTCCACTGCGCTGGAAACTATTTTGAATTATATTGGCAGAAAGGATTATGTCTGAAAGAATATTACAAGCAGAAAAAAAACGTTTCACGAGGATCAACGATCTATCTTATTGCTCAGTATTTTGATAACAAAAATGTATATATGACTTTAAAAAATAGCTATATTATTAAAACGTTTCGAACCGAAAAAATTGTAAGTAGCTCTTGATTTTAAAGATGTTCAAGTTCACCCACGTTTGCAAAAGTAATTCATCCTTTTGCAAAAACATCTTCGTTCTTTTTAAGTAATTTAACTTAAAAACTATAAGGGTACTTCCACACCAAGCCAGTCACGAACAAAGCAAAACAAAAATTCATATAAATTTTGGTGTGAAAGCATCCTTAGTGTGCTTAAGATAAATTATTAGAAAAGGACGGAGATCGTTATGCAAAAGAATGATTTAGTTTTGCAAGCGACCAAATTGCTTTTAAAAACGGGTGAGCTTGAAATAAAAGCCTCTTTTTAAGTATATAAAAAATTTTCAAATGTAAAGCATAAATGATCCTCGAAATATTTCAAGAGTACTATCGTTCCGAAAAAGGAATAACTTACACCAGGTTTTGCTACTTGAAATCATATTCACAAAACATCAAAACAATCAAACAAGGAATCTCTAAACAAGAAGAAGTAAAACAACATTTTGGTGAGACAAATTAAATTTTTACATTTGACAAAAGTTGTTCCAACTAATCATCTCCAATTTATAGAGCCGGAATAAAATGCAGAGCTATTATAGAGGTATATTTGAAAAACGACAATCTCACAGTTCAGAAATTTATCTGGAAAGTTTGTAGTCAGTCACGTTTGAAGGACATAGTAAAGGCAAGCTCTACTGCCGAGATAATCCTTAAATGGCCGAAATATAAGACACCATCCAGTTATCGCCTGGTAATACTATCAACCTCCTTATTTATATAAGGTGAACCGGAAATTGAAATGGAGAGTACACCGCATTCCTTAAGGTGTCGTCCCGATTTTCGTTTTTACCCATTCCCTCTCTCAAATCACTTTTTATCCCGAAAAAGGCTGATAATTGTATTTTCTCGAGGATAGATATAGTGACGCATATCCTTATTTTTTTTTTTATATATTATTAAGCCCAGTTCAGGTGATACCCTATGATGCAAAGCACAGCATGGCAGGAAGGTGACAGGGAAAGGAATTAGGGAATCTGAGGAGAGCGGCGAAGGTGCTGATGTATATCACTCTTAAACTTTCGCAGATTGTATGCCTGAGGAAAGACAGAAGATGGTAGACTGTTCCACATTCGCACAGTTCGGGATATGAAAGCATAACGGAATTTTACAGTATGGCCGAAGATAATTTTAATGGTAAAAAGATGTGCGCGGTTTGCAGCGCGATTATTGCGTGCAGGAATCATTCTACAAGGGATCAGACTAGATATTTCATCGGAACATTGACCATACATGTAGCGATAAAAGAGGAAAAGGCATCCAACATTGCGACTCTTTTTTGGACAATATCCAATGAAGCTAAGGCTGTGCGACCAGCCCCGGTCTAGATATGGAAATTTTATTCCATTCCAGGTCTAATGTAGGACTTGTAGAGGAGCGCTAGATTTAACGTGCTGAAATATTTCATACACATTTGCAGAAATCCGAGACATTTTAATGCTTCTTTGGGACTTAGATGCAATAAATTCTTGCCCCAGGCAAGATCGCTATTCAACGATCTATTCATGCAATCTCGCTTAACACATGCTGTATTCCCTCTGGAGTCCACAAGAGTGTCAAAGGAGTAAACGAAATCAAGGGTACTGACACACCAGTATTTACAGGGTGTGGTTCAGATGAAACGCCATCTAGTACAACTCGTATTAGGCGACCGGATAACAAACTTTCAATCCATAATAGAAGAGGAGGGGAGAGACCAAATGCATATAATTCGTTATTAAAAAATCTCCGCAGAAACTCTAATTGGGACACCTCAAGGAATCACCCTGTACTATTCATTTCAATTTCCGGTTTATTCTGTACATTTTATCTTATATTTTTGTCATTTTATTATTGCTTTCTATAGATTAACGTGGACTTCAAAGAGCCTTCCATTCTGGATAAATGGGATGCTATATTAGAAAGATTGCAGATCATGAAAGCCCAAATTTCAAATAAACAAATCAAACATGCTTTGGAGAAACTTTCCGACGGTACTGATTCTTCTAAAAGTAAGTTTAATTCCATTTTATTTGCAATGATAAATTGATTCTTTTTTTCTTTTTTCCACATTATATGTATAGATGGAAAGAACACAGTACTCCTATGGGCGATGCACGGTTTCAATTAGAGGAAGAAATCCGTCATTCGAAGTCCAAAAGTGAGAAAATTCAGCCATTTTTGTAAAAGAGTTATATGTTTATTTTGATAACATTAGATTTCCATTTAATTACTTATTTAATTACTTATATATTTTATTACTTATTTAATTACTGATTTATTTAATTAGACATCTGTATAAAGATATTTTTCTATGTTATTTGAACCTGCGAAAACATTTTGGGCATTTATTGCCATATTTTTTTACAGTTTGAAATCTCCTAGCAACAGCAAAGTTTCTCTGCTAATGTGTTGTATACGTATGAAAGTTGGTGCACCGAAATTATAATATAATAACATTTATGTTAACCACTATGTTCGGAATTAGTTTATATTTGTAAACTAGAAGAAATGGAGTATGTTTGTAAGGAATAGAAATAGACAAAAAAGTGGAATTAACTAATAGACTTCTAAGATATTAAAAAATAGAAATAAAACAAAATGAAAAATTCACAGTATTTTGTATCTTTTTCATTCCGTGTAATATTGGCGCAATTCTAAAGATCCTAAGGTCCAATCTATTCTCAATTCTTTATCGAAGTAGTTTGTGTTCAGAATTTGACTGTGATAGTCGAACGCCATTGATTTTCTCTGAACCTTTTTCTGTGACTTAAAAGTGTCGATTTTTGATGGCATCTACCCAGAGTTTCTGCTGAATTTCCATAAAATTGTCAACCTTTGTATATCACTCTTCCGTCAGAGTTTATAAAAATTTAAATTGGAAAACAAATCACAAATTCCTTAAAGAGGCATTTGCAGGGGCGGATTTGATCACTTGGCCGCCCTAGGCCTATGGAAGATTGCCGCCCCCGTACTCCCTGTAAATCACGAAAAATTGAATGATCTATATCCAGTGAAGGGACCCCAGGCTAGAATTACCGGAGTAGGCTGCCTCATAAATCGGAGTAGATTTGAAAAAAATGGAGTAGAATTAAAAATAACACTTTCCAACGAATTATTTTATTTAAAAAAACGAAAAAGTATAAAAATGTAATGAACTAATGTAACTAACTAACTACAAGAAAAAATCAAAAATCCCACCAAGTTTTGCCGCCCCCTAAATCTGCCGCCCTAGGCCCGGGCCTACTCGGCCTATAGGGAAATCCGCCCCTGGGCATTTGTACAATACAATGACCAACGTAATATTATAAAACCTTAATTAAGCAAAACATGCCTCAGACTGAATAGAATCAGGTGCTTTCGCTAACAGTCTTCATAGAAGATGATTGACGTAGTCCTGCCAAAAATTAATATAAGCAGATCGAGAACTGAAAAGCAGTCAGGGACGATTTGAAGATTCCAGGTCGACATTTCCGAATTTGGTTTGGGGAGTTTCGGTTGATTGTTATCTGTAGCAGAGATTTTTCATAACATGTAACTCAACACCTCGGAATGACTCTAGATAGGACGTTACGTTATTAAAACAAAAACAAAAAACTCATTCGACAGCTTAATGTGTCAATCATCTCTATAGCATTAACCAAGTGATACAACATCTTACATAGGCCTAGCTGTACGTCTGAAACTCATTTGGTTTTATAATTCCTCTTCACAAGGCGCTTACCTGTGAGTTGGCGTTTAAAAAGAGCCCTAAGAGTATCTCCGATTTGTCCCATTCCTTTGTGACTCAATAAAGTAAGGCGTTTCCTTCTCTGTTTTCTACTCTGACAGGGAAAGTTACACGTAAAGATTGAGTTTCTTTCCCGCATACTCCTGATTAGCACGCCCAGCCCAACTCGATCAACAGAAATGCAAACTGACCTAGCGATCATTCAGACACCTAACGGAAACTCGGTAACCACCATAAATGTTCCACTCCAGGAACCAATTGCGGATACCGGTAGATACATCGGCAGCGACACCCGTTCAGAAACGAACAATAAAACAATGCCATAGACAAACTAATAACATACAAAGACTGGAGACGTAAAACAAACAACGCAACGCTTTCTAGAGTATAAAACTAACGATGCCTCGACGATGCCTCGACTTGGCACCTGATGACGCGCCCAAAGGGTAAGCCACGAATGCCTTGCTCGATACAAAATCACCGTTGCCACGACCCGATGAAGGGAACGCCACAATTTTTCCTTAGAATTTTTTTGGAAATTTCTTCCTTCGAATTTCTATGCATTGGCCGAGGCCGAGAGCAGTGACTCGCTCGAATATAAAATCTAACAACGATGCCTCGACCTGATGTAGGGAAGGCCGCAATTTTTTCTTAGAAATTTACTGAAATTTATTCCTTAGAATTTATACGCACTTTTGGAGGGCGAAAACAATTTCTATTAGCGTGGACGCTAGACACGCAGTAAGCAAAGTTTTTTTTAGATATTTACACAAAATGTTTCGGTAGAATTTTTATTCATTTTGGTGGCCGACTAGACTTATTTTCAGGTACAGTATGTACTTTCATTCTGTGATGCAATATACATATAGTATATACAATAAACATACATACTAATAAAAAATACAAAATCTTTCAGGTAAAATTAGCCCCACGTGAGTACGTGAATGTTAAAAGCATGATACGGGAATTATTATAAGGTAGACAAACCAATTTATGTAAATTATTTCGATGAATTAAAAATTATTGGAAAAATGCATTATGGTGCACTTGAGTACAGTGCTAGGGATTTCATTTATTACATCTGCATGTACCTTTCTTTTATGATGTCTCTATCCCATGGTATCTAATTACGCCTCTGCCGCCTTTAGTGAAGAACTTTTTAAAAGGAATAACTAAAAATATGACTGGCTCAAGGTAAAATTGAAAACTATCCTCAAGAATTTTTTCTCCTCGGTCTATTTTCAAATTAAAAAGTATTGAATGACTCCCACGAAATATCGTTCCTTTGAATAATGCATTCTTGAATTGGGAGACAGTGACGGTGAAAATCGTCTTGATCTTGAGTGTTAAAAGAAAAATAAATAACGGAAAAGCGAAGGAAAGGCTTAAAAAAACAGTGGTGAGTTCCTCACTGAATTAGATTTTAACCTTTTTGTGTTTTGTGTTCTGAATGTGACTAGATTTATTATCCTTGGCATCTTCTCGATTTATTTTAATTCTTACTCCTAATTTAAATAAAGAAACATTTTATTTTAAATATTTAGTGACTTGTGATACATGCTTCATAAATGTTTTTTAAAAATTAATTGTAATATTTGCTATGAACAATTACAAAAATCGGGAGAAAATATGTCTATGACTAGTCACTCAGAATTATTTTTATTTTACAAAAATTAGTCTTCTAAATCGGATTTCGGTTCTGTAATTCATCCTACAGATTTTTGTTTCCAAATGTCGAAGCTACATCTTAGTGTTTTTAAAAAAAATATTCACAGAAGAAGCCCACACTAAAAAAATAAAATCAAAAATCATGAAGCAAATCATTACTATAACAGAAGAAGTTCCTGTATTTAAGGTTGGTTTTCTCAAAACTCACCATGTTATTGGCACTTCAATTGGACTTTTTCATTTTGGTTTTAATATGGAAGCATTGTTTGCGGAGAGCAAAAAGTTTAACAAACAATTACCAAAATAAGTCTAAAATGGATATAATACAGAAATAAAAAGAACTTTTAGAATTATATGAAATTGTGGGACCTAATATGGAAAATTTAAGAAAAGAACTTTTAATATATACGAATTTAAAATTATATTAATTACAAAACTTTTCAAGGAATTGGTATTCGAAAGGTCATCTCAAAAATAATTTAATCAATGAATAAACTTATTTTGCACTGTAAATTTAATCTTGGGTATAAAATCAACTAGAACGTTGAAATGATTAAAGAATGTGGAAAAGCCCTATCGGAGAAACCACGATTAAAAAAACGTGCCTATACCTCTACCTCAATGGTGGTGTGGAAAAGAGTTCCAATCAAGCATTCACATTCATTCATTACACATGGAATGGCAAACTTGGTATACCTATTCTATGTCTATTATTTCATCTAGATTCTAGAGTATAATAAAATCTACTTGACGTCCGAATCATACATATTCATATTTACATAATTATAAATAAATAAAATTATTAATAAAATTTTAAAATGTAGAACGGAAAATTTAGAAAAGAATTGAATATTGCATTACGAAGTAGCCTAAAGAATTCTACTATAAACAATATATGTGAAAATTTAAATCAAGTATACATACACTTAGAGTATTACAATTTTAGATATAATAAAAATGTATGAAGCATCTGAGTATGCATAGAATAAGTTTGTATGAAAATGTCAGATAAAAATATTTAGTAGTATTGAAAAATTCATAGAGTCAAGACTACGACAAATACAATACGGTACAAAAGTATCGTAATAAATTTATAAAAATATCTTTAATACTAATAAAAAAAAATATAAAAATAAAAAGAATTAAACTAACTAAAAATTGTTATCACTTATTAATAAAAAGAACAACTTCTTTTTATTATTTCATAGATATTTTAACAAATCTCTCTATAATAAAATATTCTTTTTTTTTGTTTCATGAAATGAATGAATATGAATGTTCATGAACAAAAAAAAACAAAACTTGCTCAAGCCGGTTTCCGTAAAGGAAATCTTAAAATACATTGATGTTGGTACCAGGGGTCAACAAGGAATAACAATATCCAACTACCAACCATCAATAGTTCTTTCGGATGTGCTCGACACCTCAGTTCCGAATCGACCTAAAACATTTGTAGGTTTTTAGGGCCGAATAATTTTCGAATTTTCTCCGTGATTTCTCGAGGTATCTTTTAAGTAGGCGATGATTTGAGAAATCAAAAACAAAAAAAATAAAATAGTGAGTTGTTGACAGGAGTTTTAACTACAAAGAGATCGTAATAATAAGTTTTAGAAAATTGTGATTTTAATTGTTTGAAAGAGAAAAAAAAAGGAAATAGAAATAATAAATCAATTTGTCTAATATTATTAATAGCGTATGACTGACTAAGAAGAAAGACGGCTGTCCCTTTTCCCAATCACTGAGAAGAACCCGTGCTTTCCGAAACGTAGGTCTGCTGGCAATTCATCGTATCCCTTGACAGGATTGACATGATATACGCCTTCCGAAAGGACTGCAGGTCGTATCCACCATTCGTCGTACACTGGGTCCTGGCCAAGAAAGTCATTAAAGTCATCAATAGTAGTTCTCACGAGCAGCCACAATAGTGGGGCAGGCGTGTATTTTCAGGTACTCCATATCAGGTATACAGCATTACCCCAAAGGATAACGTTCTTAATACCTTTATTTTTGTGCTAAGTAAACAGGATTTTATATGAGGAGAGTTTGCGTTGAGTCATGTCCCACTGAACTTTCGCAACTGAGTACATATTACATATATTTGTGTGCCCAGGATGGGAACGATATCGGGGTTTTTTTAAGAACCACGTCTCTAAAAATTAAACATTTTAAAAATTGTGAAAAATATTAATAAATTAGACTGTGAGAAATGCTACTTTTACTTACTATAAGCAGGATTTAGATAAAATAAAATTTTTGAAAAAAGTACATCCAAGCATTCCCGTGTGCTAATACCGATAAGAAGCTAATTATTTTAGTTTGTACACCCACCATAAATAGATCATTTGATTCCTTCTACTATAAGTAATGTGTCAAGAATCAATCGTTACACTAACAAGTGTGTTACCAATTTAACTAAAATCCCACTACTGAGCAGCTTCATAATTCTAGAATAATTAAAAAAAAAAATAATTTCCCATGATAAAACGGAAAAAATAAGTCTTGGATTAAAGAATTTGTTTACATTGGAAACTTTCACCAAATTTACGAAGAGAGAGAACCATAAAAATTTATCATTAAACCATCAAATTCACCTTTTGTGACTTCACCCATTTTACTGCCCTTATCAGAACTCGTGCTTATCAGAGTGTCAGCCACAAAACTGAAGGGTGAACGTACTTTCCCAGTCCCAATAAAATTACTGATAAGAAAATAAGAAATTTTGTTTACAAATTCCACACACCAGTCAGTCTATGTACATTGAGTCACCATCAGATTTCATTAGGCATATCACGATGGACTTACTTAAATTTAACTTTTCTACGTTTTGAGAAAAACATAGGAAAAACTACTTGAAAAACTTTTTGAACAAACAAGAAAATTTCTTTCCAGCATGATCGATGAACTTAACTTAAGAGTGGCACTGATTGGTGAATTGAAACTGATTATTTTGCATTTGGATAGATATCCTATCACAAATAAAAACAATTGACTATGTTGAGGAAAAGTTTTCACTTGGATAAAATCTTGGGGTGTATTAAAAGGAAAAGCTCTTTTCATTTTACGTTAACTGTAAAATTTTGTGTGATCTACCATTATTCAAATTCAAATTCAAATTTATTTATTACAACAACTACTCTAGTAAGATTTCGATCTTATGAGTAAGTGTAGGATAGCTAATATTAATAATAATAGTAACAGTTAAACTAAATTTCAAAAAAGAAAGAAAAATAAAGAAAAAGTAATTCATAATATGTACAAGCACATATACTAAATTAACCTAACAAAAAACCCTAACCTCTCAATACAAACTTCTATTCTTAGTTTATAATTTTAGAAATAATACCTAAGTAGTAGTTACTATAAATAGTAGAAAAAAGACAAGAAAAAAAAATTTACGTAAAACTATTGGATGGATCGCAAATATGCAAATAAATCATTGCGAAAACTGCGACTGCTGATGCTTCTCCTTAGATGAATTGGAAGAGAGCTCCACATCCTGGTGGACTGGACAAAGAATTGACTCTCACTAGTGCGCGAGCGGAACAATGGCATAGATAAAGATGATGTTCTTGCAGATTAAGCAAAGATAATCTGGCTGTTTGGTTACAATTAAATTGCGGAGAAACATTACAGCTCGAAATTTAAGGTAACAGTCCAATTTACAACCCAGAATAGATGTGGAATACGCAACTAAAATGCCCTAGAGCAAAAGCATAACGAGTGGCAGAGTTGAATGCTACATTAATCTTACGCAAGGAGTGGGAATCCAATTTTCAAAACACTTCACAGCCGTAAGTCAATAAGGGGACTAGTAATGATTTCACTAATATTACACGGGTTTCAACAGGTGTAAAGGCCGCAGATTTGGATAATTTGTCTAGAGCTCCATACACCCTGCCTATGATACTGTTAATGTGATCGGATGACTTCAGAGTACTATTAACAATTATCCCAAGATTGTTGACACGTTTGCTGTTTGGAACGGCAAACGGGTTTTGCATACAATTATAGCGTCAGCTTTGGCAGCGTTTAAGTGGAGCGAATTATCAATAGCCCATTTGGAGACTCTTGCAAGAATCTCATTGATTCTGTACACAGTATTCTCTATAAGCCCTAAAGGTGTACATATATAGAGTTGAATGTCATCTGCATACAGGAAGGTTGTTAATAAAAATGGAAAATTATAATGGGCCGAGAATGGACCCTTGAAGCACTCCACTAAGAACGTGTAGAAAATCAGAGGTAGTATCCCCACAAAACAACATGTGACTATGCAGGATTTTTTCAAAAACCTTAGACAATTGACCCATTTCTGCTCTTGTTGGATGAGTGCGCCTCTGCCTTATTTCCGGTTAAATCATACATTTCCATCTGAAACCGATCATGTCTCGACTTGATGGTCTCCAATTTCGAAGGACCTTTCAGAGTTTTTATAGTAGGTATATGGAAAAATTCACCCAAATTGCTTGTTTCCTACTGACATCCCCACCCCTCTAATTTTCACAAAAAAATTACATATTTTTATAATTTCACATTTTATTACTGAGAAAATACAAGCTTAATTCGAAAAAAAACTTCCTTTTGTGTAATTGCCAAGTATGAGCAGTTCCTTGAAGACTAAAACAATAGTCAGTCAACCAATGAGCATCTCAGCATCCCATTAAGAGTTCTTCCGAAGTATGAATATTTTGATAGAAACCTAGAAGATAGAGTGGGGGTTGATTTTCTCTCCCACATTTTGATGATTTTTACAAGAAGCAGTGGGTTCTTGTACAAATCATCAAAATGTAGCCCAAAATGTGGGAGAAAAAATTTGCCCCACCCGATCTTCTTCGTCAATCTCATAGTTGATGATAAAAAAAAACTCTTACTAAATACTACCACTCTTCCGTCCTCTGTGTGAATATTATTGAATTTTGACAATACAGTAGTGTTCAAAACACAATAATCGATAACGTGTTTACTAATGCTCCTCCAGCGCAATGTGGAACAGTTCATTCATTTTTCAGTTATCACAGGAAAATTTGGGATAAGATTTAATTAAATAAACTTAAATTCGGCTGATTAACTGTACGGTGGTAAAGTTCTGGTACGGAGGCCTATGATTGCGTGGGACGCGACCCGATCTTGACCGGTTTTTTATAATTAAAACACGTTTTTCTCAATATTATTCACATAATGCTAATATCCTTCTCTGAATATTCTTTGCAAGTAGTCGGCATGGGTACTGATACATTACGTTAGGATAAACCCACTTAGACCTGTGATGCTCAACTCAGATATAACATGTTGCGACATGGAGTCATAAAGCAAATAATATTAAATAATGTTTACGGTGCCTTACGAAGAATCTGGCTTTCGAGATATCTCCTTTTCACTGCTGGTAAACTAAGGATAACAAAAACCTTGATTATACTGTAATAGTCCAGTCAATAGGGACTAAATAAGGCCCTTGCCTACAAAATGTGGGGTAATTGTGATTTTTATATATGTTATTCAGTTCCGAGCCCCGATGAAAAGATCTAAATTTAGACACGGGGGGGGGGGGGGGGGGGGGTCCGCGTGGTTCGTCATTTTTGATTAAAAGTAGCAAAAATTGTTTTTTTTTTAAATAATTCCTCAACGGTTGACTATACGACAAAAATGTATAAATATAATTTTGAAGAAGACTAAATTACCTATACATTTTTTGTAAACTTTTTTTGTAAGTCTGATGAGTAACGACTTACGGCGGCGGAAACGTTCTTCCAAAAAAATGTATACATATAGTACCATTTATACAGGGTGTTTCGTCCATGGTGGCCCATAGGACAGCATATGATAGTAGTCACCTAGTCAAACAAAAACTTATATGGCAAGGGGGGAGCGGCATCTCTACCGTTTTGGTATTACAGGGTGGTTAAGAAAATTATTATATATTTGAATTTAATAACTGTTTAACAGCTACAGAAAGCATATATGTATAGTAGGTGAAATTAAAGAGCTGAGACCACAATTTACAGCTTTTATAAAAAAAAGTTATGTTAATGACCTTTTTGCAAAAAAATAGTGATCAAAATAACAAAATAGGTAAGACAATCTGAAATTCTCAGTTTACCCCTATAACTCGTGAGAGGAGTGGGTCATGGAACTGGTTGACCAGTCATTGGAAAGGTCATGATGTTCTGCATACAATGAGCTCTGTAAGTGGCCATACACTCTGTAGTTTTTAAAATACATGATATTTTATGAAAGACTAGCGAATTTTCTTAATCACCCTGTTACTTCGAAACGGATCACCCGTTGAGGAATTATTTAAAAACAAAAAAATTTGGTACCTCTAATCCAAGATGGCGGACCGAGCTGACCTCTCCAAGGGTCTAAACTTGGATTTTTCATCGGGGCCTGGAACTGAATAACATATATAGAAATCACAACTATAGCGCAAAAACCCGTACTGATACTGTATAAGTCCATATCGAAACTTAACTCTTTTTTTGCTAAAAAGTAGAAAATAAAATATACTAAAAAAGTTTTAAATATAAATAACTTTTGTAAAGAAAATGCACTAAAAAGTAAAAAATAATGTTTTTCTTTCTCAGTGATATACACAAGAAAAGTTTTATTGCAAAATATGAAATGCTACAACTCAGATTAAATCTTAAAACTTAGACAATTGTGATTATATTTATGGATGCCCAAACTTTTAACATTTAATCTGAGTTGTAGCATTTCTTATTTTGATATTAAACTATATCACTGAGAAAGAAAAAATAATTGTTTTACTTTTAAGTGCATTATTTATTTTAAAAGTTTTTTAAATATATTTTTTTATTATTATTCTGCTGCAGGTTCATCGCACGAAGACCGTGCCAGAGGCATTTTTTTTATGGAAAAAGCTGTTTTCAAACGAAAAACCTTTTAAAAAGGAATAGCTTTTGCAAAAGACGGCGTTTCATATCAGCATGAACCGTATACTCATCAGTACGGCATGGTTCCTGGATTCTTCTGTAAAGAGTTTTTTCCCCACTCAATTCTCGAGTTGTGGACTTGGCAGCAAACTCGGTCAATTTTCATATTGACTGAACTTGCTATGAATTTATTTCAGAGTAAAACTCCTATGAAATGCTATAGTCCCACATAGGGCTAATCTTGCTAGGCATTCTAGTAAATACTTAGTATTTCGCCTCGTATTCAGGGTGTTTCCGCCTAGGAGGTCAATAGAGCAGGAGGTGATAGTATTCACTTGGGTAAACAAAAAATTGTATGGCAGGGGGAGGAACAGGGTGGTTAAGAAAAAAGAGTTAGTTTTTCACAAAACTCCCTGTATCTTAAAAGGCACATAGCGTACGGTCACAGTTAAGAGCTCATTGCATGCAGAACTTCAACCCCGTACTACTCTCATCTCAAGAGTTATGGTTGTCTAAAGTATATAGTTCGTAGTTTGTTTCTTTTTTTTTGCTTTGACTTCTATGTATTATTTTTGCAAAAACCTCATTAATATAACTTTTTTTTATAAAAACTTTAAACTGTAGACTCTCCTCTTAAATTTGCCCTAGTACACCCTATCTGCCATCCGAAATTAGGCGATATTTTTTTATAATGATGTGCTTTCAGTCATTAAGGGAACAAATTATCTTTCAGAATAGGTTTGAGAATAGGTTAAGAGCTATACGGTAAAGTGGATGAGTAAGTTTATTCTTTTCTTTCATTTGTCATTTGAAATAATTCTTTCAGTTGCACTCGATTCTTTTAAAAATAATTAATAGAAAAATAAAATAAATGTGATTTTATTAAAAGATAAATAAATAAATAAAATAGTCCGATTTGTTTCAAAAGTTAAAAGTCTTAAGTTCTGCTAAATGTTTTTAAATTTTATTCTATATTCACCGCAGTTCACATAACAAAAATTATTGTTGATTTTTGACAGCTGAAAAATTTACGTCGGTTTACTCAGGTGTTGCTCATAAGTTGTATGTTAACTTTTTTTTATTTTCATCTAGTACATATTATCACCTCTATCAAAAGAAAGTTTTTACTTGAATTTTACTCAGACATTTTTACACAAAAGTAAATATACACAGACCTATTATGTATTACACTGCTCAGTGTTTTTGCTTCAAGGTTGAAGTGGGAAACACAATGCGACGGTCATCAAAGTTCATCAGTGCTAAGTAATGTCAAAATGAATAAAAATACACAATGCACGGTCATCATCAGTGATCAGAGTAGGAATTATTCCTATTCTGATGAACGCAGTTCAGCGTTTTCTTGACATTTGAAGTTTGAACCAAAAGTGAACTTGTGAGTTCCTTTCTGTTTTTTTAAATCGTATTATTTTAAAATGAGCGGTCTTAGTGAGTTACGTTTTGAAGAGATACTAATAGTGACTAACAGTGTCTTTATGACAAAAGCAAGTGAAAAATAAATCGCAAACAATCATTAAAAGCAACTTCAACCTTACGTTTGCACAGGGCGTTAAGCTTTGGATAAATTAGACTGCCGTAAGTAAAATGAGTCAACAAAAGCGTCTTAACCAATCTCAAACGTGAATTTGTATGTAAGATATTAGCAAATTGCCAAAGTCTTCGCAAGCCACCATAAATTTTACTCAATATACTCTTAACATGATCACAACATTTCAGGCGACTGGTGAACTTCACTCCCAAATTAGACACCAAGTCAACAAAAGGTAACATGACGTTGTTGAGAATAACTGAGGGTACATAATCGAAATTAGGAGGTAAGCTGCACAACACCAAACACTGATTTTTTTTGGATTGAGAGAAAGCTTATTATCAATTGACTATCTGTGAATTGCAGCAAGATCATCAATGATTCTGCAAATACAATCCTCAATTAACCCAAGAGGTTTGCTCAAGTACAATTGAACATCATCGGTATATAGATGTAACTGTACATTATGTACGATATCACCGATATCATTAACGTATAGACTAAAGAGAAGAGGTCCTAATACAGATCCTTGCGGGATACCCTGAAAGAGAGCTAAAAAGGAGGAGAGAATACCATTAACGTTTACTTGTTGAAAACGGCTTGTGATGAAACTACATATTAACTTGACCGCAGAAGAAGAAAAGCAAAAGTTAACATACAATTTACGGAGTAGTGTCGAGTACACAACGCTATCAAAAGCTTGAGAAAAATCCAATAAGACAAGCACGCCAATTTCGCCGACATCAAGGGCCAAACGGAGATCATTAGATACCTTTAGCAAGACAGTCTCACAAGTGTGCATTGCACGGAAACCAGATTGATATCTCGTGAGCAGATTATACTCCTGAATTTGGTAACAAATAAGTTTTTCCAAGACCTTCTCTAAGAAGCTAAGAAGCTAAGAATGCTAATAGATCTGAAGTCAGACAAGCTAACAAGGGAAGTTTTCTTAGGTACAGGTATGACCCTAGCAACTTTCCAAATGCTAGGGAAACAGGAGGAAGACAAACAAGAATTTATAATGTGCAATATATATGTGGATATGTACGGAAACCAGAGCTTTACAAAGCATGGATTGAGTTCATCAAAGCCGACTGTACAGGACTTTACACAAAAGAGAGTCTTGTAAAGCTCATCATGCCCGACACGCCTCGGACAGACAAACAATTCATGTCTTGCTAGGGATAGGTCTCAATGCACGCGAGTTGTGAGAGAGAAATAGCAGTACCAGAACATGTAGTAAAGTGGCTGTTAAAGGCCTCTGGTTCAAATGATCTTTCAGGACCCAAGTCAGGGCAAACACCAGCTTTTCTCAGATTACTCCACAAATTCTCGAAGGCAGGTTAGGATCAAATTTGTAGCTGTAATATAGACGCTTTGCTAACCGAATCTCAGATGCAGCTTAGTTCTGCTGCAGTTTAGTTCTGTGAAAACTAGTTTGATATTTTATATAGGGGATCCCAAAAAATATCTTTTCTTTTCATTATTTCGGTGAAATTTTACTGTATCAAAATTTTCCATGTTGTTTCATTCTAACGCACCAAAAATTAAAATTTGGCAAAAGTGCGCTACAGCGCCAGCGCCAACTACACATTGTGTCGCCATCATACGAAAATCGTCCTATTAAATTTTGACAGTTTGCGCTAGAGCGCCAGCTACGAGCGTCAGCGCCACATTCTGTTTCCCATGTTTTCATGTTTTCTGTGTACGGCTGTCGTCCATAGTGTAAAGAGTAAGAAGGTATATTTCATCTCAGTATAAGAAAAACACTTTTTCTTTTTTCATTACGTCATCAGTTGCCAAAAATTTTACAGCTAAGAAATCGTAAGCGAATAAATCAAGTTGAGTTTGCAAGTGCATGTTTAATAAAATTTAAGCAAAGGAAATCTTTTAAAATTATTCGTTGTGCCGTAAAAGGTTGCAAAAAAATGGGGGAAAAAATAAGTTTTCCCATACATTTTCTTGGAAATTTGGCAACTAGTGACGTTGTGCTCAGGTGGAACATACCTTGTTACTTCATATACCATGGCTGTCGTCGGCGTCGTGTGTACTACAGTTGTTAAGTGGCATAGAAAGGAGAGAACAGAGCAATATTGTCAGTCTCGAATCCTTGCTTCTTCCCGTTTGTTACTTCCCGACCGCTTCCACAATTATGCATAGAACTTGAGCATTTTTAGAAGATAGAGCTTCTTGTTAATTTAGATGTTCTTGGGTTTAAGCCCTGACTTTTACGTCACTCGATAATGCGCGATGATGCTGCCTGACTAGAAGCTTTGAAATTTATCTTTTATACTGGTAGGATGAAATAAAGAAAATAAACCGCCCAGTTGGAAAAAGGAGCATATAACAAGCATGCGGGGGACCTTCCTTGGAAGTTTTGGATGAATGAATCCTCGTTTGGAGAGAAGGCATGCATAAAACTTCTTACGAAGTAATTATAATGGCATGATGCGGAAGAGGTTCTGCTGGCATGATTTGAAATTGATTCTGATCCAATGATGCGGAAGTAATTCTGATTGCAAGATGTGGGAATGACTCTAATGGCATAATGTGTTTTAAAAGCTGAAGGAGTTTTTAACTATTATAAAATCGAAACCCCATTTTGTGATTTTATTCTGTATTTATTAATATTTTTTTTATACATTCGTTAATTTTAATTTACTGTTTAGTTGCGTTATATGGGCGTTAGGGGGTTTCCCTGCTTTTTCCATCAACACCCTGTTCTTGTTGTACACACCGCGAAGATAAGTTTTATGAAATTGGCCATTGCACATATTAAAACTACGCAGAAAAACATGAGTCACCAACTAACGATACTTCACAATTTTCGTAGCTTTTCAATGCATCGCATGTCTTCCTTGGAAGGTTTGGAATTTTTACTAAAAATTCGATTCCTTCTGCATACCTTCCACAGGAAGGCCTTTGGGTTTTCCAACTGGGCGTGAACATTTTGCTTGCATAGGGAAAATATTATCTGTGACGGCTTTGAAAATCTTTCAAATCAACGAGTTTCTTGGAGGACAGTATTTTTCCCATATCGGAGAAGCATATCCTTTTGATTTTTTTTGTTAATTACAAATTCATTTACACATGTTTGCCGAAAATAGCATGATGGCGCTCCCCAACAATTGTCTATTGTAAGAACTGTAAATTTTCTTAAAGTCAATTCAAACAAGTATAAATGAAAAGAATATATATGTATGTATATCGTGACAATTGAGTACATTAATTCTGGAGACACCAGCAAACCATGAAATTGAGACGATTGTCAAAGAATTCCATTTGAATTATTTTGTTGCGCCTTGCTCCTGTCATCCGTTGTGTGGTGAGTAATTTATCTGCAATCCTCTAACCTTTTCGATCAGACAGATCGCATCGTCTACTTCAATCTTACGCAACACGCAATATTTGCATATGTATACATGCAATCGAAGTGTTCAACTTAGCTAGCTAATAAAAGACCCTGCCCTGAACAACTAAACAGTTCTATCTAGAGAAGAAAAAAGAATGAATAGAAAAAGACCCATTCGCCGGGAAGAACTATGCATCTGAGAACCGCAATTCATTTTCATCACAAAGAATCGATCGTGAATATAATAAAATCCCACAGTTTTACTTAACAGAATCAAGATCTCAGGCGGTCCAGCAAAAGCAACACATCTTCACACGCGAGATTCGCGTGTTATTTTTATTATAACCGCACCGTCGCGGCTTTTGTTGTTTTTTGTTTTTTTTTCTTGTTTTTTTTTTGTTACTGCTGTTGCCGCGCGCATTATTAATTTTTCTTTTCGCCTTGAAACGTCAGAAATTCAAATGTCATTCTCTGGGCTCTACCATGCCGACTACCGACGAGACGAGTTGACTATTATATGTTGGCTGACCGTTTTTTTTTCACTCTCTGCTTGTCCGTTTCGCGGGACTGCATTGAGTTTGTCTATAGAAGCTCAAGTCTCATAGCACAAGTCACGACGGCAAAGGCTAGCAAACTAGCGCTATCTAGATAGATTTAGCCAGCCACCTCGAATCAAGAGTGCAGCAAACGGAATTCTATTGTTGTATCTACCGCGAAGGAATTTTTTTTAATTTCGTTGGTAGGTGTTAGATGCTCCGCTCCGATAGCGTTCGTACATATATTTCACTGCCATTGAAAGTCTGGTGTTCATTCACAGGTGAAAAAATACAGAAACGGAATAAAAAAAAAAAAACAAGAAAACAATTTCGCTGCAAGTTATGTGTATATCTGTTGCTGCCTAGTGTTGCTAACTAACACAATTCATGTGATATAGGTGTCAGTTTATGGTTACGCAGGGCACCCACTCGTTCGTACTAGTTGTGCTGAAGGTGATTTCGATGTAACCAAAGGTGTTACGGAGGGAACATAATAAGAAAAAAAAAATAAATAAAGAAAAACAAAAAGACCCCTGCCATGAGGAAGTCGATTGTTCTACGATGCAGTGATGGTCATCAGATTTTTGCATTTTATTACAATTTGCCGAGTTTTTTTTTCGCTGAATATCTCTTCTGCTTCAGGCTTATGGTGGTATAGCAGGTATAGGTTCAGGTGGCATTTGCAATGTACACACGAAAATCGGTGCAACTGAACAAGGTGATTTTATCTTAGAATCTTGAATGATGTTGGGAACGTAGGTAGGTACTAACGGAACGGAAGGGCATGACAGACGTCTGTTGTACCAATTGTTCAGTTTCTAGGCGATGGGTTACATATAAGTAAAGCAGTTGAAGCATGCTATCTAGCATAATTCCCCTTCAATCAAGGGCCGGATGCGGCATGTATGTGAAACTTTCGGTTAATTTACTATACAGGGTGCCCCACAAATGGTATGAAATCCGAAAGCTATGGATAGGTTAACTTAGTGTAGCAAAATATTGGCTGGGTGGTGGGCGGAAATCTTAACGGTTTCCGAGATAAAGAGACTTAAAGATATTTGGGTATGTCTTCAGAAATCACCCTGCAACGGTCTATAAATTTTTCAACTCCTACCCTCCATTTTGAAGTTATGACTCAAAGTTAAAATTTCAGAATTTTAATTCGTTTTTGGGATTCCGTACTCAAAGGATGCCAACGGGACCCTATTACTAAACTTCCGCTGTCCGTCCGTTCGTCCGTCTGTCTGTCAGCCGGCTATATCTCATGAACCGTAATAGGCAGACAATTGAAATCTTCACAGAGTGTGTATTTCTATTGCCGCTATAACAACAAGTAATGAAAATAAAAATAAAAGTTAAAAACTAGCCGGTTTTTTTATTTAACGACTATTTTTATCATCTTGGATTTAAGAATCCCGAAAGCTGAGCTTTAAAATCATATATTACACTCTGAACCAAAAAAGTGTCCCTTTCCACGTTCTTTGCACTTTCTCTTAAGCAAATCCAGCGAAAAGGCTCAATAAGTACCAGAAAGTAGGCAATTATTGGTTGGGGACAAGCCTGGATATGTTCAAGAAAAAGTGCAAAAAACACGAAATCGGTCACTTTTTGGGTATAGAGTGTAATAGGTCATTTTAAAGCTACGCTTTTAGGCTTCTTAAATCTAATATGGCACATGTTCTTTGATAAAAATAGCACTTAAATAAAAAAAAGCAGTTAAAATTTCAAAATCTTAAATTTGTTGAGCCATAACTTCAAAATGGAGGGAGGAGAGCAAAAATTTATAGACCGTTGGAAAGTTTCAGCGATTGTCTATCTACCAAAGTTTAAATAATTTTCATAGGGTGTAACGATGAGAATTTACGGAGTGATCTGTGAAAACATACCCAAATATCTTTAAATCCTGTTATCTCGGGAACAGTTAGGATTTACTCCACCGTCCATACAATTTTTACTTGACTTATTATGATACTCTGGTTTCAAACAACTTACGGGACACCCTATATAGTTGTGATAATGATTTGTAAGGAATGCTTCTTCTTTTTCTACTCGGTAGGTACAGCAACTGATTATAGGGTAAACTACCTAGTAACAAGCCCCTTTATTATTATTTTCATAACTGGGTTGTAGTGTTGGAGATCCTACCTACCTCTATACCTGCGACCTAAAAGATGTTTTGTGCTATGCCTCTATCGTGTTTGTTCCAGTCAACGTTCACCCTTATTATAGTCAGTTTTCTGGACATCTGATGGGGTTACCGAGTCATTTATCAGACATTTTCGTTTCTTTAGCGAGCAAGATCTGCTCATTTGCAGATTAGGTACATGCTCTATAGATTTTACTAGAGGAAACTCAGGTTTTTGACACTCGGTGAGTACGAGTCCCAAATTTTGAAAACTCGTTGAGTCCGAGTCGAGTCCGGATCTATATCTTACGTACGCTCGTTAAACAGTGGAGTAGCAGTTGACTAAAGTAAACTGAAAGTAAAAAGCTTTTAGGCCAATGCCTAATGAGCTTCAAAATGACCGCGTGTCCAATAGTTGTTGTCACACGAGCTCCAAAATGACTGTGCGCCATGATGAAAGACTCGTTTTTGTCACACGAGCGTAACTTTATTCCCACAACGGAAAATTATGTTGGTCTTTTCTGTAGCTAATTAGCTAAATTTTAACAACTTTTGATTAAAATGAATGTTCCAAATTCCAATTCTAACAAGTGTGGGTTCGATTCCCGTCAGGGAAAAATAAAAATAAATAAACGATTAAATTGCGAAAATAACCTACGGATGTCAAAGTAACCGGACTAGGCAAAACTCAGGCAGCTTCCGTAAAAACTCAGGCGTCATTTAAACTAAAATCGCTTCACACGCAGTTTGAAACATGAGAAACATGATTATAGGGCGAAAATCGGCAGGGGACTCGGGACATCTTTTCTTCGGTATTGGGAGTACTATCGGAGATTTCCAATCTGAAGGAAACGTTGATGTCGTTAAGCATGAATTGATCACATGAAGAATGTATTTACCACAAAATGGAATCAATAACCTGATAAATCCTGGAGACAAATCATCGAGTCCAATGGCATCAGATTTGATCGATTTAAGAAAATTGACAGTTCATTGAGGTCAACACAACGAAAGGAGCATGCATTATGATTGGCCAAAGGTGCGACCTCATCCAATGAACTTCCATGAGGAGCTTCGAGCGTTCTAGCTTGATTTTTCATTGAAATTTTGTTAAGGGATTTAAAACATTCATTAAATTCATGGGGGTTGAATCTAAAATCGACTTCATCTTTCCCATACACACCAGTGCCCTAAAACTTTGGGTTGTAGATGGCACCTCAATTTAGAACTAAAATACTGGCGCTTAACTCGACGAATGGCCGCAATTGCTTTATTTGGTGCCGTTTGGTATAATACACGGGCACCAGAGGTGTTAGATCGTTTGTAACGACGATATAAGAACTCACGTTCAGCAATTAGCAACAGAACTCAAGATGAAAACCATTGACAGCCATTTGCTTTTATATTAACGTGGACATATTTATCATATGACGATGATAATATTTCAACTTGACAGTTAACAGAAGAAGAATTATGGATTGACTCCCAGACTCCAAGGGTCTAGTCAGCGGGAGATTGACACTAGCTTGCACAATAGATGCACTGCGGGTGGTAACCTTGGTATTGGTTAGGTTACTGGCCTCGGCCGTTGAATTGGAACGAAGTTTCTCTTGCTTGTGCTGCTTATTATTAGAAGAGTCTTTGCCAACCATTGTAAGAGATAGCTTCCTCACCGGACTCACCAACACGATCAACACAGGATGTATGCCCCCTCCCCCCCCGCAAATTAACATACTTGCGCAGGAAAATTTAAATTTTTGTGTCACTTGTAAGGAAATACTTTCTGAACTTCGGAGAACTCTCACGATCTCCAAACATTGCATTCACTCCACTCATTCCAAGCCAGAGTTGAGCAAAAAATAAAAAGTGTTGCCAAGATCTGGATTGTCAAACTTATTTGTTTAGATTTACTTCGTGCTCTACATTCATCACTAAACTTTTTAAAAAACCACTGGCAACCCCAGCATATGCTAACGAAAGCAGATTAAAAGGAAAACCCATGAGTATCTGTGAGAAAGGGTTAAGCAAGCCAATGCGAAAGGGGGAAAAGCCTCCCACATTAGTAGCCAGATATATCCGATTACTTAAAGTAAGAGCCTGAGTCCACTGATCACCGTACCGGTTAGGAGCTTGAAGAAATTACTAAAACTTTTCAAAATTTGATCTTATACTTAGATATTTTAATTTTCGTTCATTGCTTACTTATCTAATATTCTAAAGTTAAAGTAGTACTCTTCTCTCATCTATGAACTCTGATGAATGCTAGCAGCGTGTACGCCTATTTCCCAGAAAATAATTTACAGTGTTTCAGTTTCAGGCATATCTCTGTTCTCCGTTTAAATACAAAGAATAAACAGAATAATTGTCGACTTTTTTATTGTTGTATCATCACTACTGTCTAGCCAGCGATTTGCAGCTTCTCAAAGCCTATTATGGTATGAACACCTTTAGGTAGAACTGAAATAATAAAATCATTACAGAGTTAATATAATTTGTATTCAGAAACCGAATTTTAATTGAGTGAATCTAACTCCTTATTAATCCAGCGTTGTTATTTTATGTGTTTTCAAGTTTCATCACTTCATATGTAAATATTAATTTTTTAGGCTTTCGTGGGCCCCTAGAAACTGGTGGCCCCCGCGTAGCGCGGTCTGCGGGGGCGTTAGTTACGCCAGTGGTGTGCATATATTAAATAAGCTATTGTGTCTCAACTATACAAATTAATAAAGGAAAATTGTTTATTATTCATTTATTTATTATTATTATTTATTTAATGTAAACTCTACACAATTAAGCCTTAACTTCTAATTATGTGTAGGTAGATGCGCAGCACAGACAGAAACAATTAATGTACGAAAATGCTAATTTCTAAATTCATAAATTTATTATATATACCTATTTATATGCACTTATATTTACAAATTGATTTTAAAGTAGGTGTAGTTTAGGTTTAGCTATAAATTCGAAAAATATAAGAAAATATTTCGCCGGAAGCTGTCCCGACTGCCACGCCTTAATTCAAATGGAAGATCATTCCACAGCCTGATGGTCCCGATAAAAAATTGCCGTCCTGTAGCAAAACTGCCCGCACGAGGCAACAGTAAGTTTAGCGTACGGTTAGAGCGAGCAGAGCTGATTTTTTCATACAAGTACTCAGGTTTTCGAGAACAAATCAAATTAAAGGGGAATAGAACCGCTCAATACTTACTTGAGATATGAGTGCAGCCGACAAATAAATTTTTAACATATGATGATACGTGATCATATCGTCATATCTGACAGCAGAGTTGAATGCAACAGTCAATTTCCTCATTGATACAGAGTCAAGTTGGTAAAAGATTTCACAGCCGTAGGTAAGAATCGGACATACTAAACTTTTAACGATTTTTAATCTTGTAAACAAAGGTAAAAAGTTACCAGAGGCAGAAAGCTTACGAAGAGCACCATAGACTTTAGACACAATTCTGTTTATGTGGTCGCACCATGTAAGTGTACTATTTAAGATTATACCCAGGTTGTTGACAGAATTTTTAAATTTTATAACACAATTATCGAGGAGGATCTGCGTGAAGTAGGATGTATCCAGTTCGTTCTTATAGATGACAACTGCGTTAGTCTTAGTCGCATTGAGCAATAGTTTATTATTCGCGGCCCAGCGATAAATGCAAGAGAGATCATCATTAATTTTGCATACACAATCATCAATTAGACCGAGGGGTGAGGAGAAGTATATTTGGACATCATCCGCGTACATTAGATATTTGCTATAGTTAATAGTAATAGAGTGTAAATAATAATGGTCCTAAGATTGAACCCTGCGGAATGCCGCAAGTAATGCCGATGCTACTGGATAGTTGACTGCTACAGAAAACTCTCTGATCCTGTTGCTAGCATACGAGGCGATAAGCTTACAGGCCATACCAGATAATCCGTATAACGATGATAGTTTCTTCACCATTAGCTGGTGATCAACGCTATCAAAAGCTTTCGAAAAGTCTAAGAGTACCAGAATTGTTAGCATATCTGAATCCATGGTAGTTCGAATGTCGTCAGACATTTTGATCATAGCAGTGACACAGCTGTGTTTTGGCCTGAAGCCTGATTGGAAAGCCGAAAGAAAATTATTACGCACAATAAATTCACACATTTGGTGGTACATTATTTTTTCCAGTAGTTTGGATAAATACGGCAAAATGGCTATCGGTCGGTAGTCTGTCAGGTTGGGATTAGCTTTCTTAGGGATAGGTATAATTTTTGCAATTTTCCAATTATTGGGAAATTCTGACCTGAAGAGAGTGGAGTTGATGATGTCAGTTAACGCTGGTAGACAAATAGGAAGAATAAGCTTGAGAAATTTAAGGTGTACATTATCTAAGCCAACATCATCAGATTTAATGGAAAAGGCGGCTAAAAAAACATCATTTGGTGAAACACAAGCAAAAGAAAAGCCTTCGTGCGAATTCCTATCCACAGTGATAACTCAGCGTTGGTGCTGCAGTGATGGATGATTTGCAAAGATTTGATTCAGCTTATCCCCGTCCTCGCAGACTTCAGGGACCCTCAATCGATCAATGCCAATATTACCCAAGCTACGCCAAAGCTGCTTCACAGGAAGATTTGAATTGAGTTTAGTGCCAAAATATGACTTCCTTGAATTCCGCATCTCTTCAGTGACTCGATTGCGCAACGTTTTAAATTTAGTTTGTAGTTCAGGCAAACGATAGCATTTTCACCTAGTAAAAGCCATGTTCCAGCGCTCAACAAGATTACGAATTCTTGGAGTGAACCAAGGGCAGCTGGAATCGTTCAATCGACATCTTTTAATGGGAACGAACTTTTCAAAGAGGTGATTGATGAGAGATTCAAAATGACCTAACTGTTCATCAATCGATGACATAGTGAGTACACTGTGCCAATTTAGTTCAGAAGCCTCGGAAAACAGATCATCCATAGGAATGGCCTTAAACTAAGGGTTGAAAGAATATTTTTAAATTATTCCATTTGATCTGGCAACAGATTGATTAAGATTAATACATAAATAAATGTTGTTTTGAATTTTTTTTATTTTTATTTTTTTATTGATCAGAACAAAATTGATCAGAAAACATCAAAGCTAACACATAAACACATGATAAAAATCTTACAGGTATATATTTCAAGTTTTTACTTTTTTAAACTGAATCAAAAGTATGACGAAATTTATAATGGTATCAATAAATGCTAGGATCCATTCATTATTCAGCTCAAACATATTAAACATGTTGATTTCAAATGGTCGCAAGGCCAGCTGCAATTTGAACATTTCCATCTAAGACACAAATATGTGTAAGTCGCTTACGTAAATTGTCGTAGAATAATTTTTAGTTAATACTTACACTCTTTTGAAGTCTGTTATCATGTTCAATATCAAAAGTAGTTAGGAAATCTATTGGAATTTTAGATGCCACTTTTGTGAGATGTACGACCAAAATAACTGATATTAAATCAATGAATGAAATAATAAGAATTATTAATTTTGATTTGTCTGGTTCCTGATAGAAACCGATTATCACTATAACCACATAATGCATTCCATCAATTATGAAAATAATTACAGCTCCTTGGAAAATCTTTTTTATCTCATACGCTGTTTTTAAAATGTTCCAATGTATTGTAGCAACCATATCTATCTGATCACTACAATTACAGCACATTTGCATAGAAATCCGTTTATATGAAAGTGTTTCATGTAATTCACAATAAATTTGCGTCACATACATATTCAATTGATCAAATTGCGTTTTTATAGCAATCATAAAGGCAATAAAACAAATCTGCACAAAGAAATATTTTAAGTAATACGAGTAAGTAAATACAATGATTACAAAAGGCGATATCACGAAAATGTCTGCTTGAGGATTTGTAAAATTCAGGATAGTTTTTGTCACCAGTAGCACAATAAACACAAATCTTAGTATTATTAATATTACAACATTCTTACTAAAAACGTTTATCTTTCTTGTAAGTTTTTCAATGTCATTTTGAATCGAAAATAGTTTTTCGAAAATCGAAAATATATCTCTGGCTTTTGTTAAACTAAGCACACTTATGTGAATGGCATTTAAAAATATTAAACTTCCCGCCAATGCTGGCACTATAACTGTAAAATCCTCTTTTGTTTTTTCACAAAACTTTGGAATCAAAAAAATTAATGCTCCCGTTGCAACCAAAATCATCACAATAGAGTGAAATTTTGAATAAAATGTCGCTAATTGGGAATGCTCTACAACTGCGTTTTTAAAATTTATACGAAATGTTATAATACCAAAAAATCTGGCAAAGTAATAAATGAGAGCAAATAAGTCTTGCAAAATTTTGTTCACGTACTTCTCCATGTTTACACATAAACTAATATCCTTCTAAATATGATTCTATTATTATGTACCTGGTTTGCAGGCAATCAGAATGTGGTTGCGTTCACATAAAATCCATTAAGATAATATCTACGTGCATTATAATTGTTGTTTACTTTTTAAATTATAGGTATAGAGAATAATTTCGGATTAAAAAAGAAATTCTTTTTCATTTTGATTTTAAATTGATGTCACGGAATGTGAACACCTGTTCGCTTAAGAATAGGTATGTGAATATATGAAATGTTAACCTATTAGATGTGTTTCTAATATCCTATCCTGATAAATACTCAATGTCAGTGTCATCTTCTCTTGGCAGCTCGGATCATTGTCGTTTCAGCCCAATTCTCTATACTGAAATCTACGAATCTACCTTCGTAAAAGGTCACACTACGACCAATCTGATTGGATTTCTCTCAATAAAATCATCAGAAGTTTGGACTGACCTGAATGTTTTGCCTTAAGAGATGGTATTACGTACCGTTTTGACTCCATTATTAACATCTTAATGATTGCGATGTGCCCACTCATGAGAATTGAGACAGATCTATGGAGAGACACGTAAACACCAGCAAATCAGCTGGATATGTTCCAATTCAGACCACCAAAGCATTAGACAGAAAGTAGTTACTAATGAAAAAGGGTAATAAAAATTTCTGTTCTCTTGTTGAAACAGTCAAGAACAACTTCACCAGTTAGTTCTTCGGTATCGTCCCTAATTCACAGCGGGTATATGTATACACCGGAATCATTGGACATGGAAGCTTGCTCATGTTCTCTGTAGTAGTACCAAAAAATGGAGAGGTAAGCGATCCCTCAAAGAACAGACCAATTGCCCTCACTTCGATTCTTTCCAAGGCCGCCGAGATACTTATCAAAACCCAATTGATGAAATATCTAGAGACCATCTTATTTGCGGTCGACAATGCGACTTTCATGCTGGCCGCTCTACTGGAGATTTACTAACTTTTCGTTGGAGGAAAGAATGTCTACATAATTTTAGTGAATCAGAAATCATTCCATTAGATACGTGAAAATCTTTCGATAGAGTCTCTGGGATTAGTGTCTTTTAATTTAATTTCAAACATTAGGTCTAGACCATCTCATCTTAAAATGGATTGAAAGTTTTCTCTCTCGCCGTTCAAACAAAGTTATATCGGACGGAGTTATATCTAAGCATTTTTTAATCAATGAAGGTATACCGCTAGGCTTTGTTCTCTCTCCTACTGTCTAATTTTTTTTATTTCAATTCTATACATAGTTTTGCAGACGACAGCCGGCTTGACTTCGTACACTAGTTCGACTTTATAATTGTTCCCCGCGGGAATGTTATAGTCTACAAACGTAGCCACATGTTTCACTAAACATGACCTAACAACAATATTCGCTTGGTAGATATCTCGAACTCACCATTTCGAAGCTTCTTCATTAAAATATCTAACAATCCTAGTTCGTCCGATCCAGGGACCGTAACTGTTATAGGACTTTTTGCAAAAATCTTGAAATAATAGTTAAAATTTGACTTTTGTTTTTTTTTATTCCCATGTAACTGTTATAAAAGTCTTTTGAATTTTTAAATCATAAGATAATAGTTATTTATGAAATCTATTTTTTTTACAGTCATAACTGTTACCCAAGACGTTTATTTATTTAAGTCTGATGAAAAGAGTCCGAAAAGACTTTTATTTTTTTAAGTCTCATAATAACAATCTTAGTAGATTTATATACCTTTAACTCAGTCCTAAGAATTATCACAAACTTTTATTAATAAAAGTCTCTTCATAAATCTGCAATAAGACTTTTAATTTTTTAAGATAACTGTCTTAGCATACTTTTATAAATTTGAGTCAGTCCATAACTGTTACCAAAAACTTTTATTCATTTAAGTCTCATAATGGATCTATCTCAGATCCTTTATTGTTGCAGATCTTGGTATTTGACATTGCTAATATCCAGATATCCGGATACCAGACAGACTATCCGATTCTTGAAATTCAAAAAAGTCTGTGAAAACTCTTAGCACTGAGCTAAAAGCCTTTTAAGACTGTTATTATAAGACTTAAATAAATAAAAATATTTGGTAACAGTTGTAATTAGATAAAAAAATCTTATTGAAACTCTTATTATCAGACTTAAAAGTTTTTTAGCAATTATTAATTATTTGCCATTACGTCTGAAGTATACCATTCAGTCTTGATGGGACTTTTTTACATGATTGACAAAAATAACAGTTACTTACGGACCCTGGTCCGATCGCATTTTTTATACTGCCAAAAACGCGATGAGGTTCTTGCAAAGATGCAATACAAATTTTACTCCATCAGACTTGGGGCAAATCTACAATCTCATATCAAGCACTGCATTGTTCCCGTTAAAGAAAGTCCAAAAGCGTATACTAGATTTTTAATATTTTATTGCACGCTCTCTAGCCCGTATCACTGCTTTCATTTTATCTGTCATAGATAAATATAAATAAACTAGGGGGAGCCCGTCGGCCATGGCCGGGGATAATATAGATACCTAGAAGGGTGGGGCTGAGATTGGGGTGGTTAGGAATGCATAATGTTGTTGCGAGCGTGGCCTATGGTTCGTTATTTAAAACACAATATTAAATAATTAATATATAAGTTCTTTATTACACTTAAATCATATAAAGTTCACAAACATTCATTTAATCAACTCAACTCTAATTATCGCTAACACTGTACTTTCAATTATCGCAATCTAATTACACTCTTTCGCTTCTTTATTACTTTCGCTTGTTAACACTGCAACGTCTAAGACAAGACTCTTTTCCTGGCGATGACATCTGTTATATTTATACCCTAGAAACGCTCCGGATTATTCTGGAGTGTTCTATTCCAAAAGCTTCTTGACTATTCTATTTGTTCTATTCCTGAACTTTCCTGTAATAATAATCGACTCTCCGAACCTGAAGTTGCTTAGTCTCCATTGCCAGTAGATGTCACCAGTTTTCTATGGCAACCCTACGAGGGAGGCTCCCATTTTCAAACTGTATTTGCAATTTTATTAAAACGCCGTGTACAAAATATAAGCTCTCCACCTCGATGCGTTCTCAGGCAGTTACTAAGTTTGTTGTGAAAACATAAAGTTTTGTATGGCTACACTAAAAATGGGTTCCCCGATTTAGCCCATTTTGAACTTGTATTTGCAATTTTCATGAAAAGGCCGTGTACAAAATATGAGCTTTCCACCTCGACGTGTTCTCAGAGAGTTTTCAAATATATAGTCGAAAACCGAAGTTTTGTATGGCAACACCAAGAACGGTTCCGTACCATTGTACAAAATTTAACACGATGTACTTTTTATTTATTTTTTCAAATACGAGTAGGCATCATCTGGAAAAATTTGCTGTCATTTGAAAAAATAATGCCTACTTATGATAATAATAATGAATGAGAATAAAACGAGGCCCCGTTTAATTTTTATTTTTATTTTTATTATTTGTTGTTATAGCGGCAATAGAAATACACACTCTGTGAAAATTTCAATTCTCTGCCTATTACGGTTCATGAAATACAGCCCGATGACGGACGGACAGCTAAGCCTTAGTAACAGGGTTCCCGTTGTTACCCTATGCGTACGTAACCCTAAAAGCAGTTATTTAATACTAATTCAAAATTTATTTCGTTGTCCCACACATCAAATATGGGTTTCCTAGAATTTTTGGGCGAAATATTTTCAATAGGATTCCCCGGCCATAAAAGGACAAGCTCCTCCTTGTAATTTTTAATTTGCACAAAGGAATCGGTTTATGTTATTATTATTGGTTCTGGAGCTTTTGTCGTTAGCATTTCAATGACCAGTGACACAACTTCATTAAATATTTCCCGATAATTTTCAGCATTAATGTGCCGTTGTTGCTCCCAGATCACAATATAGGCAGAATGTTTCATTATTATTATTATTTTCTTCTCCGCATAACATCCAAAGTGCCATCCCGTCCAAACAAATTGAACTTCGATTCATCAGAAAAGCTACTCTTTTCCAATCATCCAAAGTCCAGTTTTCGTAATCTTTACTCTATTGAAGCCTTGTCTTTTTTATTTGTTTTGTAAGTAAATGCTTTTTTTGCTGGCGGACCTCAGTGGTGATAGGCGCATGCCTTTTAACATTCTCTGTACTGTTCGAACACTATACGGGACCTATGACCAATCCAATTTCATTTTATAATTATGATTTTTATGGCGATCCTAGTCTTTACTTGACTCTGTCCAAAATTTTCCTGCAAAACCTTGAATTTGATCAATTCGGCGCATATATCTATTAAAAGAGGCTGTAAATAACTGGTAAAAGAGGTAATTTAGGTAACTGAAATATTCCGGATAACTGAGTAAATATATTTTGCTTGCACTGTTGATTTTTGAAGTATACATATTGTTTTTGTACAGCCATTAATTAGGGCTAATAAATCGTTGTGAAAAATCTAACGATGAAGTTTTTGACAGGATAATTCATTCTGCTTGTATCCTCGGTGGCCTAGCGGTAACAGCACCGAACTAATCTACCAACCTTAACTTGGTCATGCGTTTTTTCTACCTAGACTCTTTCGCAATTTCTAAAGCCTCTCACTATTTATTCCCACTCTTAATATCCCCCCCCCCACAGTATCAACACCGAAATGGATTTTAAGGTAGATCGAGAATATGTTTCAGCATATAAACATTACATCTAAAGAATACTAGAATTGGTCTAAGATCAATGCTCATAATCAGGGCCAGATAGAGTGAGGGTCCATGAGGGCCATATGGCGCGGGCCCCCTAAATCAATGGTAAATGCAACTGAAATAAAAATATATTTTTGCCATAATTTTTAAAATAACTAAATTTTTGCAGTAAAATATTGCTCAGCAAAGTACCATAAAAATTCTGCATAGTATTGTACCATTTTTCTTTTCGGCTTCTATTTTATAGTTATGTACATTGTTTCCATTTGGAACAATCCCTTCCGACGCGGTACTGAGATACAAGGTATTCTCATTACGAACCACGTTCCGCCATTTGTATTCGAATGCATGTCTTTTCAATAGAAATGTATATACGATATAGGATGAAACACGTCACAGCTCGAGTGTCAAAATTTTAATCAGAATACCTTGTATTCTATATGCATTGATCCCTTCCTATAAAGGTTATATTTAGTCGTATTATGTAGGTATATGATATAGATACTACTAATACTAATAATAATAGAAAGAAAAATTGTATCGAATAAGTTAATGCTCGTTGGTGCATATGTATATATGGTAGCATTTGATACATTTTTCATTCGATTTCTTTCATTCCTATAGTTCCTATTTTTCTGTCCTTCGTTATACAGTGAAGTTATATAGTGAAGCTTCTTCAAAGTTTGTGTTAAGCCAAAACCCTCGATAATACTTCACAAGCCATGAAACAGACTCCCCCCCCCCCTTCCACATGCGAGGCCTAACGTAGTCCTTACATTCTAAAATATTTGCAGTGTTCTTATGTAAAAGTGACAAAAGTTTGATTTGAGTAGCTCCTCCGCCCTAAACTACTATTCATACAGAAAAATGGCGTTCTGTTAATCTTAAGCTTCCTTTCTTATCTTCCGAACCGTAATAAAATTTTCATACCTTTCCTAACAAAATTATTTAAAAAAAATTATCTTAACCAAATGACTACGATTCCTCAAACAAAAATTCTCAGCTGAGTAATCATTGTGATGTCGCTGTGCCGTCATGGCACGCCGTGGGCTGATGATATCGAATGTAGCTGCCTACAGATTCGGACTACGGGTGCACATACGCACATGCAATTATCACTCAGCTGAGAGGTATTGATCGTAAAATGGTAAGGTTACTTTGTAATCAAAACTATTTTATTATTTTGTTAAGTAAGGTATATAGGAAGTGAAGCCTTTGGGAACGTAAGCAACCAAGCTGTAAATTACTAGAAGACTATTTTCCTGTATGGATAGTAGTTTAGGTTCTATAGCATATCTAAAGTCAATGTTTGCACTTTTCTATATGTATCAATATAGAACATTTTTGAAAACGGACTACGCACGCATGCATACAGGTTTCTATTTCATGGCTTGGAAAAGTATTTCTCGAGGGTTTTGGTTAAGCTCAAGTTTTATAGTGTAAGTGCACAGTGCAGGAATAAACGGCTAGCAGAATTCATGAAGGAGCAGTCAAGTTATTCTAACTAGAGTGGAAATTGGTCGACATCCATATGGCAAGAAAATATAATGGTGTGCTTGCCATTTTGCTTGAAAAAAATGCTAATTGCATTTTTTCTAGTTGCGGACACCATACCTTGAATCTTGTTGGATATTATACTTTGAAATAATTCAGCAATGGTAAAAGATGGGTAATTTTAAAGAAAAATTTAACTGCTTCACTTCATGCTACATCAAACACAAACTGGTCTGCAAGACTCGATGCAGTTAAACCCGTTGCAAAATATTTGACGAAAATATGATTTGCTGTAGATGCGGCAGAAATGTTAAAACTTCAAGCACATACGCGTTAGTCAATATTTTGATACATTCGAATGTGTCTTTTTTTTCAACAATATGGCTTCAAATTTTAACATTATTGTACCAAACAAAATATTAATTGAATTTCGTAACGCGACTCTGGACGTCGAGTTGAAGAGTATAACTAGATAACCTTATTTTAAAAATTCAGGAAGTACGTGAAGAAGATTGCAGAAAATTAAAAAAATTCTGCCCCAGAGTTTCAAATAACACGCAGTATTAAAACACAATTCGACGCCGAAAAGCATTATAGAAATAACGTTTTCCTTTATATTATTGATTCGATTATACCTATCTGGAATAACAAGGCGTTTTGAATCCTTGCGTGAAATGTGTAATTTAAATGAGGAGGAAATAAACACCTCAACGCATATATTACAACAGAAATTTTCAAAAGAAATTTGCGACGCATTGATTGTTATGAAGCAGATTTACACAACCAACTTTAATTCAGAATTAACTCCATTAATTTTGAATTGTTTCCAAATTTGTTTGTAACACCTAAAATATTTTTGAGCCTACCAGCTTCCGTTGCTTCCGCAGAAAGGAGGTTTAGCGTTTTAAAAAGAGTGAAGAATTTTAAGAGATCAACAATGTCTCAAGAAATGTTAAACGGATTATCAATGCTTCATATAAATTCTGACATTGCGGGTACAATTGATTTTTCAACGATTATAAAGAAATTCTCAGAAGAAAAGCTCGAAAGGCATTTTTAAAGTAATTTATTTCCTTTCACTCCACAGTCCAGTTGTTAAGGCAGTTACAGTACCTACTTACATTTTCATTTTCATATTTTGTAAATATTTACTTCAAATAAGGTTTAAAGACTTATTTAAATAAAATTCATAAATGTTTCAAAAAAATAAAATCCTTTTTTATGTTTTATTTATTTGGTTGACATATTTTTATGATTTGCAGATGGAAGGGGCCCCATTTTTCTGGTTTCATCGGATTTAATATGCTGAAGAACTTTTCAGCACAACAAAAACCACTAGGACTGATCGTTTTCACACCATACGTAAGAATCCATTTTCGAAATTATATTTACTATTTTTATGAAAATACTGTGTACAAAATTTCAACTCTTTCTCGGGCAATGTCCAAATATGTACTTTTTTTAAAAAAAAGCCTATGTGCAAAATTTCAGCTCTCTAAGCAAAAATTCAATTAACTTTTAATAAATATTATGCATATATTGCTCTACCAGCATTATGAAAGCTATCAGGAAACGTATGCACTATGTTTTCATGCAGAGTTCAATCTGAATTGGATCCGAATTAATGCTCATGAAAACGAGAATGAATTGAGTTGAGTTTTGATCAATCCATGTTAACTCCACGAAACCAGTCGAGTTGAGCTGGCCGGTTTTGTGTAACTATTAGTTAGAATAGTGCGGATGGATGTTTAATGAAATATTTTATCTGTCGACTCAACTCAAGCCGTTCCTGGAAACAGCATCGAGTTAACTCAGACAGCAAAACTAATCGCTAACTCAATCCTAACTCAATTCTGTCTCATGGAAACATAGAAATTAATGTCTCTTCCATGATGAAGATGCTACTAAAGCTTTCGGTACAGGGTTAGCCCTTTCAAATTCCCTTAAAAATTCGTCTATCAAGTGGGCTCGAAAACGAAAATTCATTTTCATTTATGTATACTTGATTTCGCGACCTTAAGGCTACACAAACCGCTCTAAGTGACAACATTCACATATAGGTAACGTTACTATCAGTATAAGACGAGATATTGAGGACTACAGGATACTTATTATGAAATTATTCAGTTTCTGTGTACACACATGCCTATAAAATAAGAACTCTCCTCAAAACACGATCACTATGCTCAGAGTCACAAGATCATCAGCCAACCATAAAATATTTCGATAAATCATGAAAAATCCCCTTTCCGTTCTAGTTAGTCACCAGTAAAGCATAAAATTCGACTCCGAAAGGTGAATGCCATCGCAGTATTGCATTTATCTCCCACCAGTGATCAACTTTTCTATGAATTTCATCTGACAAACCATCCCCTTACTGTCTGTCCTATATGAAATGACCTCCTGGATGGATCGACAAGTCAGATAAACCCTCACCTTACGGGTGCATTGCACCTGCTCTATTGGACCTGTATTTTAATAGTGTGCCAACTTTGGCCTATAAATATTGTTCACGTTTGATCCCAGAATAATCCCCGCTGTTAATTGAAAATTAAAACTGCAGAACAACCGTTGCATTTGGCTTGGAAGTAGTAGTAGTATAACATATGCTTCTAGTGTTGAGCGTGCAACAACTGCTTATTTTCCAGAACGCCCAATGAGATCAACAAATAAAGCCAAGAAAATGTACCAAGTCATGTGCGCACAATCCGTTGCTGCATTGCGTGATAGGGGAAAGTTACGCGAAAAATGCACCCCATTATATCTTGCTTGGTCTTCTTCTGGCCTGTAGGGTGTATGATGATGCGAAAATAAATTTGAGTCGGCAACTGCAAAACCAACAACAACAACAACAACAGCAGCAGGAGTAGACTGGAGAACAGAAAAAATTCTGCAAAAATTCCCGTGATATTCGAGGAGTTGCCTTCGCATCGTCAGCCGAAGCGGGAGTCTTTTCAGTTCTCAGAGACATGTGCTCTGTCTTCCCTTAGCAGGAGTTTTTTTTCCATTTTGTTTTTTTTTTGCTTGAAATAATTTTTTTCTTAAGAATTCTCTGTCTCTGGCTCTACTGTTTAAAGAGGATGCCACATGCTATCTTTGCTCAGCTTAGCCTCTAAAAGCATCTTGCATCAAAATTTCTATGTACGCACATGGCCTGGGATATGCAACAGACCCTGCCAGTGTGAGGTCCTCAAGTGGTTTATGATGCGTGTGAGACCGGTTAAGCTGAAAGAGACTCCTTTGGGGATTGCAAAAGGAAAAGGATGTCAGTAAAAAATTATATTGAATACGGGCTGCACTAAAGGTATGCAGGTTGAGTTTCATGAACTATAAGCAACCGAACAATGTGTGGGCTAATTTCGTTGGTGGGTGCATTAGGTTTTTTTTAGTACTGCCAGTAATACAAGGCTCCTGTAGTCCCGAAATAACATGGAATTTATTTTGAACATATCAAGAACCTATTAGAGGAGTCTGTCAATGGGAAAATCTGGACTCTCAGTGCTGAAACGGTCTAATTGAAAAGGAAAAATTAAAAATGTAACCGCTCGCTCACCCGTTTTTCTGCAAACGTGTATCATTATCATCCCATCTGATTGTTGTAGATTAACCTTTGCTTCGTCAGGAAGTGGAAACATTTTTCATGTAGGTTTGTATGGGTCCATTCACGAAGCTCAAACGTGTCATCTGTTCCGTGAGGGAATGAATGGGTTTTTTACAGCTCTATAATTATTAAGTTTGACCTGTCCAGCTTTTTCCTTTTGATGAAAATTTCAATAATATTAAATCATAAATCGTTTAAAGTTGGGTAGGTGATATAAAAAGATCACACGTTTAATCTCTCGATTAATCAATGCATCGGTCCGATCTGAAGTTTTTCTAGGTCTACCCCCTTTATAAAATGTTTGCACGCAGCCACTTGCTGAATTAAAAGAAGATTGGCTATCCCAAATCCATAGTTAAACCCGATAGAGGGGGCCTGGAAAATTCAGAAATGCTTATCAACTATAAAGCAGTCAAAAGTGAATAGGATGATTTCTTCCCAACAAAAATTGATAAACTTATTAGTTCTATACCGATCAGTTGTAAATCAAGGGCGGACCCAGACATTTGCTCTAGGGGTGGGGGGGGGGGGGCGATTAAAAAATTTTAAAACTAGAAGTGGAAATAAGAAAGAAACTAATTACTTATATTACGAGGTGTGATAAAAAAAATACGGTGAATGGTTTTATTACAAAAAAAGTAATCAGTTTACATCAAATTCGAATTATTTTCTTTCAAAGTAGGTACTCTCCTTGGCTAGCGATGCACTTATCCCAACGTTGTTTGCATGATTGGAAGCATTTCTGGAAGGGCTCTTTAGGAACGGCCTTCAGCTGCTCTGTCGTGACCCTCTAAATGTCGAAAAAGGTGTCAAACGTTTTTCTTCTAGTTCAGTTTTTATTGGTGGTAAGAGCCAAAAGTCACATGGTCTTAAATTCGGAGAGTTACGGTGGATGCGTAGAGACAGGATTTATTTTTTATTTTTTCAAAGAACTCGCGTATCGAGATCGAGGTGTGGCACGGAGCGTTGTCGTGATGATAGAGGAAGCCATTGGACCATTTTTTTGTCTTATCACGGACTCAAGCGAGATGTTTAGTTCTACTCCAAGCTCTCGAATAGTCAATCGCCTGTTCGAACGAATCCGTTTTGCAAGTTTTTGCAAGTTTTCGTGTGTTTTTGAGCTCCAAGGACGTTCCTCAAATTATTCATTGACAGTCTTCAGAGTCAGTTTATTATCTCTATATACTGCATGTAACTATTTATGAGCGTCTTTGGCACTTTCTTCCAACTAAAACAAAATGTAATATTAACACGTTGTTCGAAATCCATAATGTGCGACAGACACGGTAAACATGACGTTACTCTTTCTACTCTAGAAGCCGACTAAGAAATCACAACTATGAAAAAATCAGGCTATCAGACGGATAGCTTCAAATGGATATAGCACCAGAAGATGCTGCTATAAACATTCATTCACCGAATTTTTTGATCACACACAGTAAAATATTCTTACAACTTTCAAAGTAGGCAATTTTTACAGCTCTATAACCATTAAGTTTGACCTGTCCAGCTTTTCTTTTGATGAAAATTTCAATAATATTAAATCCAAAATCATTTAAAGTTGGGCAGGTGATATAAAAAGATCACGTCTACTCTTAAAGTAGTAATTTTCAACCAATTGAAAAAATTTACATATCCCTATTAATCTTAATACTCAATGTACAATGCACACGAATTCGTAAAATTACACATTTTCATAGTATAATCAAATTCAAACATACTTTGTAAAATTACGCACACGATTGTAAAAAATGCAATGAAATGTGTAAAATTCAAATGAAAATTTATATGTGGTTACTTTTCTAAAGTAGTCAATTTTTGTCACGAAATAACCAGTGATGAAAGCTCTGAAAATAGTAAAAATTTGTCTTTTTTCATAACATCAGTAGAATAGTATTCTTTTGTTTATTTTATGAAATATTGCAAATATACAATACATAAGTTTATCCATGATAAACATAGATTTGATTTGCATTCCACACAATACAAAAAAGAAAACAAAGCTCAATAAAGGTTTGAAGAACTAAATTAAGAAAACAAAATTCTTTAGAATTTTTTTTTTTATTAATATAATTGAAAATCTCTATAAAAAAATAAACATAAATTTGATTTTAAAGCTATTTACACTTCAAGGTTAGTTCAATATTTTTATAGCTACATGGAATAAAATTTATTATGGAAAAATTTACATAAAATATATTGCAAAAATAAATATGTAGAAAAATATTCATTAATCCAGATTAATGCAAGAAAAAAGTGCAAAGTGCACACTTTTAAGATGATTTTATTTGAACAATTGCCGTTATCAGACGTAAAACTTTTGCCACAGCATTTATATTTTTCTATTTCCCTCACGTTATATCTGTGTGGATTTCGAAAGTAAGTAAGTCTTATTTAGAATGAAATAAAAACAGGATTCCTGCAGTAGCCCCTCTTGAATTTTCTTTGAAGTTGAATTAGCAACTCTTTTTCAATGAAAACAGAAATAGTATTTCGCTCATCACTGGTTTCTATATTTGTATTTAAAAAAAAATAGTTTGTAAAAATTGATTACGATAAAGAAATTTACCGAAGACTGCACACCAAGGAGAATTATTTGGGACATCAATATGACTCACTTTTATTATATAAATTCCTTTGAAAACACAAATACCTATAATCGCACAATGACAAAATACTTCTGCATCCCATCACGGTCTTAACAAATCTGTGGTGACGCTATAAGCTTGTCTCAACTGTCTGAAAAATATAGAAAACCATAGTAATTTTCAGGGATGTAAAGGACTCACATTTTGACTCAACTCATCGCTCAACTCAAGCAGTGAGTCCGCTCAATCACTGAGTCCGCTCAACAATTGAGCGGTGGTTCATCGATCGAAATTTGAGCGGACTCACTGGTTGAGCGGACTCAATCGTGAGCGGACTCAATCGTGAGCGGACTCAGTCTTGAGCGGACTCATTGCTTGAATGGACTTGAGCGGACTCAAGTCTTGAGCGGACTCACTGCCTGAGCGGACTCATCATTTGAGTTGAGCGGACTCAAGTCATTTTTTAAATAAGGAAGGAAGAAGAAATGGCGGCTAAGAAAATTAGCAAAACCTAAATTAATAAAATATAATATAATGAATGACTTTTTTATAAGCTTTTCTTATTTTATTGAAATTTCAGTTTCAATTTTAATTAAATCAGATTCTCTTTATGTTATTTAAAATATGATTTGAGTCCGCGCGACTCAAATGATGAGTCCGCTCAGGCAGTGAGTCCGCTCAAGACTTGAGTCCGCTCAAGACTTGAGTCCGCTCAAGTTCATTCAAGCAATGAGTCCGCTCAAGACTGAGTCCGCTCACGATTGAGTCCGCTCAACCAGTGAGTCCGCTCAAATTTCGAGCGATGAACCACCGCTCAACTGTTGAGCGGACACAATGATTGAGCGGACTCAAATCCTGAGTTGAGCGATGAGTTGATATGATAAATGAGTCCGCTCATTTACAACCCTGGTAATTTTAAGCATAAGAATTGGATTTTACTACCCATGAAAGCAATTTTAAACACTAATGTAAAATGTACAAACACGTACGTATTTTCACTCATTTAAATTGAATTTTACCAATTAGAATGAGTAAAATTAAGCATTTTATGTATTTCACACACAAATGCGTAAATTTTAATATCAATATATAAAATTCGTACTCTACTTTGTAAAATTTTCGTACTCTACTTTGTAAAAGTTTTCCAATAGGGACTTGACAATTTTGAATTTAGTTTGTGAACGCACCTTTTCACTTAACATCGAACTGTCACTGTCAGTTTATTCAGTAGACATAACCTTTTCATCATGCTGAAGTACACGAACGAACCACGTCTTAAAAATTTACTACAGAAATTCGGAGTCGGTGGCCGCTACTTTAAGAGCGTTAACTCCGATTTTCGGTCGTAGTTCTCGTAGACAGGCAGTAACAAGTTTAGTGAAAAAGTTTGAGTCTACATATTCTTTGTGTGATGTTGCCGTGCCAGTGAGACTACGCGTTGGTCGAATTGTCGAAAATATCGCTGCCGTTGAAACGTCCGTAGCAAATGATCCAAATCAGACAATTAAACGGCGTTCGGCGAATTTTGCGTAAGGATCTTACTTTACACCCATACAAGATCAGGCTCACTCAAGAATTGAAGCCGATGGACCATTCGAAGCGACGTACGTTCTCCGATTGAGCTCTGGAAAAAAGTTGTCAAATCCTTATTGGGAAACCCATTATAATTGAAGTAAAATTCAAGAAATTTTTTACTGTGCACCTCATATATTTCTTGGCTACAGATTACATGAGCTCATTGTTAGTATTGCTATATCATACATAGATTGGTGAAACGACTGAGTGCATTTGAAATAATACAAAAGTTTGATACACCTGTACAAAATTGTAAACAATAATTATAATGAAGTATTTAAAAAAGCTGTCGTAAGTTCTCGATTTGAAAGATTTTCCTAGTATTGGACAAAATTATTTAAAATCTTTAGGATTTTTGTAGGATTTATAACGCATTTTAACAAATATATTTTAAAAATTTCGTAAAATTTCGTAAAAACGGAACGCACGTACGTTTACGATTGTCGAAACTGGCTTCATAGTTTTTTCAAAATGTGAACTTCTTTTGATAGTATAAAATGTAAAAATTACGAATATTTCGTACATATTCTTTAGAGACAGATTGTGTAGTATTACACGGACTTTCGTACACTTAAGGAAAATATCGTAAATTTAATAAAAATATTTGCATACCCGAACAATGAAGTACAGCTAATATCTGTATCAGTCAGTTTGCTACTAATTGGGTGCATTTCAAAGTAGAATTTGATCGACAAAAACTTCAATTTGTAAGTCCGCCGTAATGACGGAAACTGGTAAACTATACTTGTAGCACTAACAAATTATCTTCTATGCTCAGATCTTGCTAATAACTTCATAGTTAAGAATACGCGCACTTAGCTATAAAGTTATTTGTGCAAGGTGAAAGATGCGTGTGGAAAGTGTTATTTTTAATTTAGGTAAAATAAAGGAAGCAGGGGAAGTACAATCAGTGGAAATAGTTACAAACGATTTGTTCGACTTAATGGAGGTAATTCGATTAATAGAATTTTGCGGAATATTACCAATATTTTAAAGGCATGTAGGTATCTATAATAAAAAATAACGTGAGTGCATATAAAAGAATTTTTTATAATACATACAATGTAAAATTATAGACATCGATATCTTAACGTCAATGAACTTTATTTTTTAGATTTTGATTTTGATTTTGCTAGAGGCGATTTTGAAAAATTGAAGTTGATACTTACCAATTTTGATTGGTCTACCTTGTTTAATGTTTCAGATGTTGATTCTTGTTTGTTAATTTTTTATAAATTAATTTTTAAATGTTTCCTTGACGCTGTACCTATTCGTAAAGTTAAGAACTATAGTTCTACTCCTAATTGATTCGATGACAGTCTACGTAATTTGCGTAATGCGCGTAATAAGGCGTGGAGAATCTATAGTAATTCTAAATCTATGAGTGATTATCGTAATTATTCTTGTCTTAGAAAACAGTTTAAGGAGGAGGCTCAAAAGGCGTATACTTCTTACATAAATAACGTCCAAAATAATATTAAATATGATCCTAAGCGTTTTTCGAACTTTGTTAATGCTAAGCGCAAATGCGACGGTTTTCCCAAGAGCCTGTCCTATTTGAACAGTTCCAGTCATGATCCGTCTCTTATATCTAATTATTTTGCGGATTATTTCCCCAAATCTTTCAGTGTTGACAATGGCAATACAAATGATTTTTCTTATGTGTCGTCTTGAATGTCTAATTGTTCTACCCTAGATTTTAATATTCCGTGTATTAGTGAACATATGTTATGTGAGCATTTTCATGAGTTGGATTCTTCTTGTTCTGTTGGACCGGATGGTATTCCAAGCATTGTTCTCAAACAATGTTTTGATAGTCTTTCGCGTCCGCTTCTTTATTTATTTAATTTATCTTTGTCAATGTTTGCTAATGCTTGGAAATCGTCATTTGTTATTCCTGTTTTTAAAAATGGAAAGAGAGACTTGGTTAGTAATCAAAGACCTATTGCTAAAATGTCTGTTATACCCAAGTTTTTTGAAAGCATGGTTTGTGAACTGCTGAAGTTCGAATGAGGGCCATTAATTAGCTCAAAACAAGACGGCTTCATTAAGAGTAGATCAACATCAACCAACTTGACACTTTTAGCATCTTCCATTGCTAGTACCCTTGAGAAACGGTTGCAGACTGACTGTGTCTATACCGACTTCTCTAAAGCCTTTGACAAGCTTTCCCACAGAGTACTGATGTTTAAGCTGTTAAAAATAGGTTTTTCTCCATTGTTGGTTGATTGAATCTCATCCTATATAAGTGGTAGAAATTTTAAAGTGCTCTTCAGAAACGTTCTTTCAAATGTTGTTTGTACGCAGTCTGGAGTTCCACAGGGAAGCCATTTGGGTCCCTTATTGTTTGTCTTATTTATTAATGATCTTGTATCTGTGATAAAATTCTCTGAAATTTTAATATATGCTGACGATGTTAAGATCTTCAAAGAGATTCATTCACCGAATGATTTTGTACTGTTGCAGAATGATGTATGTGCTTTAAACTTGTGGTGTAAGCATAATAATTTATTTCTTAATATTCTCTAATGTAATGTTATTGTCTTTACCCGTAAGTTTTCTCCTTTTTCGTACCAGTATCACATAGACAATGTTTCTATAAATGTAGTAGACCACATTAAGGATCTGGGCATTATCTTTGACTTAAAGCTTACTTTTTCTCGCCATCTTGATTATATTATTGGTAGAGCCTTTTCAATGCTTGGGTTTGTTAGACGATGGGCTAGGGAATTTAATGACCAATATGCATTGCGTTCCTTGTATGATTCATTCGTGAGGTCTATACTGGAATACGGCTGTCGAGTGTGGAGTTTTTATTACAGTGTACATATTAATAAGACTGAATCTGTACAGAAAAAGTTTCTACGTTTTGCCCTTCGTCACCTTCCGTGGATTGATAGGTTTGAGCTTCCACCAGATTCTGATAGTCTGATTTTAATTAATAGGACGTCGCTGTCGTGTGTTTTTCTTCATTAAGTTTTGACTGGATAGATTCTCCTGAAATTCTTAAATCAATTTCGTTGAATGTTCCTCGTAGAATTTTAAGGTACCGCGATATTCTTTTCATTAAGAGTCATCGAACGAATTATGGATTTTATGAGCCCCTCAGTAATATGTGTAGAATTTACAACAAAATATTCAAATATTTTAGATTTCAATATTGATTCAAGAGCAATTATAAATTTGATTCTTTGATGGGGTTTTTGATTGTATTTTTTATTGATTTATCGCAAACATTTTTTTTTAATTTATGGTAATTTATATATAAGTCAGATTATATTTATAAATGTTGGCTAAATAAATAAATAAAAATCATTTAGATTTGTTCTTTCCTGCTATTAAGCAAGTTGGCACTCGAATTAAATTCAAACAGAAATAACGGGAATGGCAGTAGGCTAATATAACTCAGCAATTTTTAAAAAAAATTTAAATGTATTGTGAACATTTTATTTATATTCAGGATAACCTCGCAGAAATGGGGCATGCAAATACTTGTAAAACTGACAACTGGATTCTTGGCAGCACCATCGGGTTTATGGACAGCCCGCTATTTATAGGTGTCAAATAGTTGCGTTGCAATATTTACTTTATATTGCAATTATTATTTCAAAAATTAAATATAATGAAGAAAATATGGAGTAAGTTAAAGAAAAGCTCCGTTTCCATGATGTAAAAACCGCTGGTAACAAACAGAATTTGACGAAAAGTATATACATACAAAAAGAACATCAAAATACAAATTTGTAGATAACGTTGGGAAAAACATAAATTGTCTCGGAAGTCCTAGCTGCAAGCAATTTCTAGATGTACCATACGATTATATGTATATTTGAATAAGAACTAAATCAGCTATTTTAATTATTATTATTTATGGTAATATTATTATTATTATGTAAATCAATTTTATTTGAACTGGAACATTCACCATTATGGGTATTGTTTGCTTCTTGAGTACAGCTCTTCAAGGAAAATGAGTCTTAAATATAAATTGTACAAACAATTTAGGAATTTCGTCAACATATTTTGCTTCGAATTTTTAATACTGTTTTCTGTTTAAGTTGTCTAGACCCCGCTCTTCTTTTGCTGCTTTACTAGTATTCTTGTTGCAAAGATATTGTAGCTTTGTTAATAGCAAGTTTTTCAAAGGTACAACTGACTTCGATAAAATGTTTAACTTTCATGTAATGAAAATTGCATTACCTTTGATTACTTTAACCACGTTATATTATAGTCGCTCTTTGTAAAGTGCTTATAAGTGCTGCTAACGAGAAATTACTTGGACGGCTTCTTTCCTGACTTAGCTACTTACAAATCCATTCAGATTTAAGTTTTTCGTCCTTAGGAAACTGATGAAATTTCTCTGAAATTTTGTTTTTATTGAATTTGTTAGAGCACTGGGATACACAACAATTCATGACCATATTTAAATTTTAATTTAACGAATTAAATTGGGGTCGCAAGCAAATAAAATTCTTTCAAGCCAAGCAGGTATCAGATATCATCCATAAACACAGTGGTCACGCCACCTACTTTTCAATATTGGAAAGTAGTGCTCCGCATGCCCTATTGATAATTATTCTTGTGCCCATATGGAACATTATCAATAACCCTTATGCCTCAATTTCATCGTTAAGTTAATTTATTTTACTAATTGAAAAATATCCTCATCTTTTTCCAATTCATGCAACAGTTCCTATAATCTTTACTGGCTCGCACATCTCAAATTTTGTTCACAAGAATACCGCACTATTCATTTAAAATTAACTCATAGCGACACGTGCGGCGAAATTGTGGAACTACATTTTCGAAATCATCAAACCAAGCTAAATTCAAAAAAAATAAGTTTTTCTCACTAAGATATCTGACGAGATATTATTCAAAAAGTCCGCAAAATCTATAGAATTAGACATATTAACATTTATGAACGTATTTGCTTAAAAACTTAGAATCCCTCTGTGAATATTTTGAAGAATGGAACATTTTAATTACAGCTGTAACGCCAACACTGGCTTTTCGACACCACTGGAGAATGTTCACCACTATGTCGATGAACCTTTAACTTGTTTATGTACCTTTTGTACATAACATTCATTTATTTCACTCCCCACCTAATTTCATTCTAATGTTTAGTGTAAATCTATAAGTATAAATCCAAACCATTGTACTGGACTCGTTGAGTTTGAGCTCTGAAAGAATAAAGTTGCCTACCGAAAATATTGTGTTTTTCCTAAATAAACTTAGTTGTTACACAGCATAATAATAACTGTTGTACAACAAGAAAGTGTATTATGGAATCCTGAAGAAAGAAACTACAAAAATAATTTAGTACGACTATCGAAATGGAAGGAGACTTCAAAAATTAGTTTTGGGGATGTAGACCACGCATCAGGTTAGTGAGAAAAGAGTTTAATTTTCCGATAAACTAATGGAAACAAATTCCAGTTTAGAATATTAAGACATGTAGAAAAGGTTAAAGGAAAAATATAATAGAGAAAAGAAGAAAGTATTTGAAGGAAGTAGAAGCGGAGCAGATGGTGAAAAAAAAAACTATTGGATTTATTTTGATGAACTTCGAGTCTTGGATACTGTATATAAAAAAAGAAGGTAAGAAGTGGTGAAGATTCCTTACATCAATATTTAATTAAATAAACTAACTAGGACTTATGAAAGCATATCTGGAACCAACGAAGAAACTGAGAGATCTTTTTATTGTTTCTCCGAATACACCAATCGTGTATCGTATGAAAGCGAAAGAACAGATTTAATAAATATTTCCAAGACATTCGCTCCACAGCAAAAGTCAAAATTTTCAGAGTTTAGAAATTATGTTGCAAAGATTCTAGACGGGCTTGAAGAGGAGAAATCTAATTGCTAATTGGTCGTGGGCAGTTATCCTTGATCACACCACACAAAAACATTTTGTTTCATGACAAGGGAAGGAGCTCTTAAGGAATCAAGTAAAATATTCGTTAAAAGTATTTTCTTTTATTATGATTTTATGATTTTTTTACATAATGTTTCAGTGCAGTGGTAGGACAAACTCCTGACTTTTTATTGCTTGTACGAACGGCTCCTTAATATAAATGTAATAGTGTCTGTAAAAGTATTTTAGTAAACGTATAAAAATCATTTATTAAACAAGATATACACAGCTATTGTTAGGTATGTGTTGAATGACAAAATAAATAATTTGGAAAAAAATTCTAAAAATTTTAAAATGAAAATTGTGTTTTTTATGAATAAATGAATAAATAATAACAAAAAAATACTAATGGTTTTTGTGTACACTGTAAATAAAAGTAATTATCAACAAATTTTTTGTTGCGTGTAAAAAATCTGTTACTTTTGAATTATATTTGATGGCGGTGCTGAGGTACGCTTTCGGGTCCATTTCCAAATAGTTCGTCATACGAGGGTGCTATAATGAAATTACTTAGTTTAAAATTTACTATAATTATTAAATATCCTTACGGTGTTCCGCTGGATAGCGATGAGCAACAGGAGTAACAGATCTTGAACTTGAAAATGAGTTTGACAGAATAGGAGCGTACATACTGGAAACACTGCTTCTATATGACGCATCTCTTCGTAGTGTACTTGGAGCAGAACCAGGGGCAAGATGTTATAACTTCGAAACATTCGAAGTTCGACAATGTATCAATAATCGGTATGTTGTAACACTTTCGACAGGCGATAATTGCGATAAAACTTCACTTCGTTTTGTTGATAGTGATTGAACAAGTGAAGTTTATAAAATGTAAGTAAAATTCAAGAAATCAAATTTGTATGTCAAAATTTTTGAAATTTGTAAAATATAAATGATTTTTTATATTAATTAGATAAGTTTTAAATATAAATATAAAATTAAAAAATTCTAACCTCACTTCCAGGAATAACTCGAAGAAAATAACGTCAACAAAGCAGTTTGCTCTCATCGTTGAGTATTTAGAGGAGCACCCGGAAATGGTAACAGGAGGCTTTATACGAATAAATAGTCAACAGAATATTCAAGATTTGTGGAAGGATTTAACAAATAAATTGAATGCGGAAGGGCCTCCCACAAGGGATGAAGACGGCTGGAAGAAAGTAATGTATATGTTATTGACTATTAATGTGTTTTATTAAGTTAAATTTCTTAACTTTAGGTGTGGGCTGACATGAAGAATAAAATTAAAAAAAAAATGCGGAAATTGCACACCGAAAGGAGCAAAACCGGAGGAGGTGTAAATAAAATATCATTTTCCGCATTCGAGGAACGCATCATTTCGCTAACGGGGCTGACCACTTCAGTTTTTGGTATAGAAGGCGACGACTTTGGTGCAGCAGACCACAGTGAGGCGCTGCCTGCAACTGAATGCTTTCCTGGGGCTACTAGTGCTGTCGCTATGGAAGAAGCAGGCTGCTCAAGAACTCCACAAGGAAGAAGTTCAATCATCAAAAAACGATGTCGGCCAACAACCCAATCGTTGGTGCTAACAGAACTGCAGGAGCAAAGGAAGGAGAACTCAAAGTTCCAGGAGAACATTCTTCGTTTGATGAAGAAAGCAAACGAAATAAATAATAAGCTGATGTATTTTGAGTTGGATACGTAGTCCACAAGGCCGTATATGTATATGGGGTGGTTTTGAGACGTTCAAACCCCCTCCATCGGTGTAGCCTACACTTTCGTTAATCTGATAAGCCCAATTTTTACCCACAATTCTCTATAATGTAGCGGTTCACAACAATTGGTTTTGTCATTTTATATCTTTTTTCGGTGGCCCTTTCAGATAAAGCAACTTTAGGAAAAACGTGTGCTAAATAGAGAACGAAAATAAGCAGTCCAGTATGTATGTATGTATATATGTAAATACACATCAGTAGATTGTGCCCTGCTCATAGTTTTACCTTAGTTCTTCCCTGGTAGACAACGCTCAACAGTTTACAAAATTTTAGTACCGGTGTGGACGGGGGCTTTTATGTTCACTAACACAACTTTTCAAGCAAGTACGACAATCTGAGTGTACATTATGAGGACGTACAACACCTAACTTTTCTACTGAGCGGCTGGATGAGGCTCTTCGCAAACTCATCTGTCAGCTCATCAAAAAATTGGTATGGATACTGATATGTATGTATGTCTAACGTACGAGTGAAAGGAGATAAATTTCCTTTGGCTTTTGCTATGCACCTTCGAAGTGCGGACTGAATTTTATTTTTCTTCTTCTTTCATTTGTGAGAAGCGAAGGTGAAATATAATTTAAAGTGAAGTGTAATTGAAGTCGTCTAGTTTTAGTTAAGTTTAAATATATTTTTTATCATTGGTAAGTAATTTTTCATATTTTTATATGATTAGTGTATTCCTCTTTAGAAAAAAAAAAGTAAAAAAATAACCAATTTGTTGATGATATTTGTAATGGGCATGTACAGTAGCCTCATTGCAATAATAATATTTCTCTATGTTTGCGATTACGTGTCGTATCCCTGCACGAAAGTACAATATAATGGTTGTACTTTCGTCCAGGCATATGGGCATATTACATGCGTGATAATCCCAAATTTCTTATTTTCTGAATTTAAAAACAATATCATCCCCAATAATCATGATTACGCTCAAACGATGATGTATTTAATTTACTCACCAATGAGAATCATGATTACGCTCAGCGATGAGTGTTTTGTTTTATTTACAAGAAAAATCATTGAACTGCTCATCATATGAATGCGAAGTATATAAGTGGGTTTAGTCCCGGAGTGGGAACAAAATTCAGCATTACATTCATCCAACCAGTCATCATGATGATTGGGCTACCAGGGTTGTCCTGCAAGTGGCGGTGACTATGTATACTTATTATATGATATTATTATTACATTGTAAACCAATACTGATTTGACTGAAGAGCATCAAGAAGTAACATATAGAAAATTAAGTCCCGATGATCCTTCCGATGAGCGTTCATTAAAACTCATCGAAGAGCTAATTGGATATCATGAAACTGCTCCCTGTATACTAAACCAACAATAAATAAATATTTATTTTTGTCATCACAGTGTCAGATGACATGTCTACTATAGATAAATTTGAATTGATTTTTGTGATGTATCGGATTTTAAATTAAATTTTTATTATTGACTTTAAATTAATTATTTGATTTGGTCTTCCACGGAAGGACTGTCGCTCATATGCTGAGTAAGACGTTATGCCCAAATCCTTACGGTTCAGCGTCTCAGAGTTTGGTTTGCAGCCGTAGTTTGAATTTGGAAAAATATATTAAATCAATTTTAAGATGAAATTCTCATTTATGAACTAATCATGACACTCATTGACATGCTCATTAATAATCACATCGAGGCACTCATTGATATTGTAAAATGCACAAAAGAGAAGCAAAGTATACATTTCTAAATAAGTGAAAGAAATGCAATATCTCATGCTCATGGTTTTGATTCAAACGCGAATAAATTTCATCAGGAAGTGAATTTCATTACTCATGAGGAGCTCATTGATGAGGTCTTTGTGATTTGTCTGCCAGGGTAGCTTACTTTGATACATCGTAGCTTAATCGCAGTGATATTATAAATGTTGTTCACATTTTAAAGGGAATTTTAATTCTAAGTTTAATATGTTTTCCGTCCTTAAAATAGAAACTTTATTAAAATATGATAACTACAATTTTCCATGATTTTATTTAAATAGCTTAGAAAATTATTTGTTTACTTTTTAGGGCATTTTAAATAATAACATAGTAATATCTAAAATGCCCTAAAATATAAAATTTGCTTATTAATTTTTTTAAATTGCTTTTTTGGCCCCGCCAATAAAATCGCTCTATAACTGTTCATCGAAATGTTAAAATTGAAATGAATGATGTACTTTCTCCCTTTATAGATGAATAAAATTTTTCGACTCAATTGAAATGTCATTATAAATTAAATTCTTAATAAATTAATATATTAAATTTACATAAAATTCCATCTATTGAGTTCAGATTAATTCTGAGATATTCTTTTGTTTCTAGACGGTATTAATTACTGGCCTAAACCCCTCCCATTCGTGTTCTATATATACGGCCTTGGTAGTCCATCCACAGTCCTGTATTGTCTGAGGTGTATTTACTTCATGTGAACATACTTCAAATGGAAGCAGTACTGTGATATTTTTGTATAATCCTGGAAGAATTACATCAACCTGTATGTTGTAAATAATGGAAATAATTTTACTATGTGTATAATTTGTAGGTTGACATGGTGGAACTTGAAGTTCATGCTCAAATATTCTCTGTCTATTTATGTACGGCTCCAGGTTCCTTTTAATATAGTTGTAAGAGCCGGGAGCAAGCACACATAATATACTTTTCAGACGTTTTATCAAAATCAGCCCACCGGTCTGTAAGAGGTAATCCGCGCTCAACTTTAGATAATAATTATAGCCAGACATACCTTTAAGTCGGCAATATGTACTCATAAGTAGTCGCGAAGAGTCATATTACGTTTGTGAATGAATTGTTCCAATAATATTCCTTTGAGTCTTGAATCTTTGTAATCGCCAAGTGACGGACATCTATCTACAGATCTTTTCTGTTAATATATTTATATGCTTATACCGATGTAGTTATTCCATTAGTTTTAATGATATTTTTAATTATTACTTATTAACCTCGCAACTGCACGTCAGATCGTCTTCTTCTCTTCTCGAGAAGCTTCGAAAAATGTTCGAATTAAAATTTGTAAATCGAAAAATACAGTATAGCATCAAAAATATGTTTATTGTAATAAAAACTAATATTTGTATTTACATTTGTTCCACAATATACATTTAAACCTATCTTCTTAGAGTAACAAGGATAAAGGAATATTACGATAATTTTGCTAAAAGTCAATATTTAAAAATATTGATTTTATAAGCCACTTTTTCTTACGAAGAAGAATTAATACTCCCAAGTATTTAGAACGCTAAAATTATTAGGAAAATTAGTCAAGTGAATTAACTAAACGCTGAAAATGAAGCATCAGCGTTGAACAATGGGTTAAAAATCAAGAATCGAACCCATCTTCAAATTGTTTAGTTTGTTGAATATGTACTTGAACACTGATATATTTGTAGTGTTTAAGATGCATATACTTCGTTTAAATTTTACTAAAAAGTTAAAGAATGGAATGATTCATGTATCCCTCAAAACCAAAACAGAATAACTTCGACAGCTATATTGCAACTTTTGAATGACAACAAACAAAACAAGTCTGTTACTCAAAAGTTTTCAGAACTGGGCCATTTACAAATCTAGGAAATGAATAGCGTTTACAATGTTACAGGTGTTGGACAAATATTTGAAGCATTCAGAAATCACAGCTTGCTATCATTGCTCAGGATTTTAAGCAACATGAAATATTGAAATGTGATTTTACGAGTATAAACGAAATAAACTAAAGTGGTTTCAAATGTTTTGCTAAAAGAACAACTAAGCTTAATTTTTAGAGAGTTCCGTTTTCAAAACGCACGATTTTACGATTTTAAGTTGAAATATAAAATTTCAGCCGGGAGATTGATCGTATCTTTTTAAAGCGAACTTCTTAATGAGACCAGAAAAAGGTTTTCTTCGAACTCTAAAAATACTATCTTCCAGCCACCGAAGAAAAAATAAGGAACATAAAAGAATTGCCGCCTTTTTTGTCTAAGCAGGATAAAACATATTTTCAGGATTTATTTAAACTAAAATAAATCAATAAATTTTTGAAAAAATTGTTAGAATTGATTGAAGCAGAGTAGTAGAGTATGCAGCAGAGCTGTAAAATTCAAGTACCATTACCAGTACCGAGTATTTAAGAATTGTCAATTCCCAGTACTAAGCCCCCTGTACTGGAATTAAAATTTTACAGTCCCATTCCTGGAATGACAAGTAATACTTTAAAATACCGGAAAGTAATGAAATTTACGATTCCATTACAAAAATATCTACAAATTCCCAAAAGTATTTAAAAAGTATTTGGCATTACTATATAATTCCTTTCAATTCTTTTCAAATACTTTCAATTACTTTTAATTACTTTGACAACTTCAGTATTAAACATGAATTATGAAATGAACTGGATCAAACTTAGTTAAATGCACTTTATTTAAGCAGAAATGGCTCATCAAATAGTTATTTTCAGTTTTTTAATCAAAATTTTTTTTTTGCAGTAATTTCTACCTTTACAAGTAAAATTTACAATTCCAATTAACCTTTTCAATTAATTTTTAATTTTCCTAGAATTCCAGTTTGCCTTAGTTAAGACTAATTTTTCAAAAGATAAATCACTAAGAGCCTGTCTTTTCGTATGGTTGATTAAGCATGCTAAGGAAAATAACCGCTCTACTACGTCTGATGAAGGCAATGGTGTATTGTACTTCAGTGCCCCTTGTTTAAGTCGCGGATACTTGTTCCAAATACCCACTTCAGTGTCAGGATGGTTTATGTATTGGTAGAAATCCGCAGCGATCGTTCTGGAATTAAAATTTGTACATGGCGGTGTTGTGTGTGTGTGTTTTTCAACTGAAGTAGTCTGACTGCGCTCTCCGCATAAATCACCTAAAGTTTGAATTAAATTAGGTATTAAAATAAAAATTTAGAATTGGCAACATTTATCATTACCAATATCGTCAAAATCGAAAAATCGGTATTCATTTCTGGAATTGCATTTTTCGTCAAAGTTTTCATCTGCAGCGGTTGCCATTTCTGTTACTTTTTGAATCACTAAATTCTGAATTTCTTCAGCAGAGCAATTGACGTTGGTATTCAAAGTGTTGAACCACCTCAATTTGATTTTCGGGCACAGGACGGATGCCACTATTGCATCGTCTGCTTCTGAAGACAACGTAAAATAAGGGGAGAATCTTTTGGCCAACTTATCCCTTATTGCAATTGTCCCTGTCTTTAAATATTTTAACTTGTTGTACATGCTGAATTTTTTGCAATTTTTCATTCAGTGTCACTAAAGACGGGATGAGACATACGAATAGCAAATTTTCTTCGCCTTGAAGAAAATCAAGTGCCGCGGCAATTGGACTCATCAATACACAATATTCTTCTAAATACTGTATATCTGTGGGAGAGAATTTGGAAATCCCTAGTCTCTCGCACAGATCGCTCAGCTTTTCCTTATGCGTCAGAAGTCGGGAAACTGCGTCAAACCTCTTGGCCTACAATTTTTTTAACGCAACTTGAGAACATCGAAAACTGGGAAAAGCTTTAATTACAATAAAATTAAAAAGACAATTGATCCAGTTCATTTCATAATTCATGTTTAATACTGAAATTGTCAAAGTAATTAAAAGTAATTGAAAGTATTTGAAAAGAATTGAAAGGAATTATATAGTAATGCCGAATACTTTTTAAATACTTTTGGGAATTTGTAGGTATTTTTGTAATGGAATCACAAATTCAATTACTTTCCGGTATTTTAAAATATTACTTGTCATTCCAGGAATGGGACTGTCAAATTTTAATTCCAGTACAGGAGGCTTAGTACTTGGAATTGACAATTCTTAAATACTCGGTATTGGTAATTAAGATGTATTAAATCCATTAAGTAATGAGTATTTTACAGCTCTGGTATGCAGTATGATTCTATTAAGAATTTCTATAGCCTATCGAATGCATTGAGCCATCTGATACCGTAAAATAACATTAATATTTATTTATTGGATCTCCTTTAGAAAATCGTACGTGCTAGTAATTAATTTTAACAAAATTTATTTTGACATATAGTACGTTTTTCCTTCAGGTTTATATTATTTAACGATAATTATTATACAATAGCTAGTAATATGAATTTTTTATCATTTAATTGGAACATCAATGAAACAAAGCAAAGCGAAAAACTTCTATCATAGAGTCTTTATTTTTGACGGCTTAAAATTTATAAATTGATTTACTAAAATCATAAAATATGGACTAACGACTTTCCAGATGATATATTCCATTAAATACAAATATACAAAGTTTTTGAAAACATCAGATTGCTCAGACTTTGCTTTGTTTTTGTAGTTTGAAATTTTTAAATTTTATACACAAATAAATGTTAATATAATTTCAATATTTAATTAAAATATAAAATGAAGAGAAACTCTCCTTCACAAAAGAAGGAAGAAATTATTTTCTACGTTTTAGTGTGGATTTAGAAGAAGTCTTTTTTAAAAAGATTTTTTTTTATAATATGTATATGTATATATGTATATTTTATTTGATTAGAGCATAAATTTTGACTTTATTAGAGCTATAGCGGGAGGCGATCGCCCTGATCGCCCCCCCCCTTATATCCGCCACTGGTTGTAATGAGGTTGTCAACAATAATGGATACTTTTTTGCAATAATATGCAGTTACTTTTAAGTTCTCTTATACCATAGACAACATGTTGCATCGATATTGCAATTATGTTATGTTGAAATATAGAATTTCAGAGACACACTTGCGGTTTACGATACTGAGGAATTAATTAGGGAAGTGACATTTAATTTGTCATTTAATTTGTCTTTTGACGTAAGAATGTTTCGCGTAAGTACAAAATGCGAGCAAATATTGTGAGATTATTTGTCTATATGGAAAATACAAACGACAAGTGTCAAATATTAAATGTCAGAAAAAGTTGCAGCCAACATTGCAATAAAAAATTCGGTTCTAAACTGTATGTATTAAATGATTATGGATTATAACTAGGGTCACATTGAGATAAACTCTGTATACCGCGAAATTTTTCGCAGTTTTAATATTAAGTTCCAATATTCTGCATACTGGAATGTACACCGAGTGTATACCGAATTGTATTTTAGTATATAGACAAACATTGCGGTTTAGTAGATACAAACTGCAATATTGTAATCGCAAGTCTGTCTCCGGTATTACCAGTTCCCTTTATGTTAACATAGTTGATCTCATATTTTATTTTTGTTTTGTTATGGACTTGCTATTTTATGGAAATTTACTTTAGGAATAATAAAGAGCCCTGAAGTAATTAATAATAATATTTTGTTTTTGTATTAACCATTGCTGATTCTTATCATCACAATTGCAGTGCTGGTCGTGCTACGTTCCATTAATTCTGAGCCTCCCCTATTACCTCACAAATATTCTATTAAAAATACCATTAAGGGATTGATTGATACGTATCCTTATTTTCTTTTCACATTTATTATTTTCCACAAAGACAAAATGTAATTAGATAGTTCAATTCTCATTTTACAATGATTAAATTTAAAAAAAAAATTTCAAAAATAAAAAACAAGAGAAAATCAATCGCCAATTATTAAATACTGAAATTTAATTTCCATTCATTCTTGCATTTGCATTACGTTTCACTCTAAATTTTTGTAATTAAGAAGTAAAAAAAAAAGGGAGACAAAAAAAAAACACCAAACCGCCATTAAACCATGCTGAAACAATCGATTTCACTTTTTAATCCCTTGCATTCTACTTACCGGCCGCAATGAGAAGCACCGAAGAGTGTTCCATGCCACCCAATGCAATATGTATGCATATAACTAGTAGAGAGGCGCTTTTTTTCAACCCAACTTCAGCTAGAAGTTGCCAGTTTCCACCAGTCGAAAGTCCCCCAAAAACAAAGCTTTCCACGATTATTTCCATAGAGATGACCTCGAATGCAAGCACTGAAATCGACTTTGGCTTATTCCACTCCATCCATCAGTGCCTGCGGCTTACACTACTCTCGTGTACTGTGGTGGCGCTAGCCAGGTAAGCTAATAGGATGGCTACACTTCTCTAGCACAAGTTCCGTGGACGGGTAAGGCTTGGAAGTGCATAAGCATATAAAAGCAGGTAAGGTCTGATGGGTGCGGACATACCTAGCTTAGGATTTTCATCAAGACAAATATTAATTTCTTTACAAAAAAGCCACAAGGTAAGCGTATAGCTATAGCTCACCATAGGAGCCTATTTTGGGAATATTCAACATCGTACAGTCACGGCATGGTAGAATGCAAAAAAAGCTGAACGGCATTCGATCGAAATAAACGATGTGGTCCGCCATGGCCGGTTGCATGATACCATGGCACGCGATCGAATAATTAAAGTGAATTTAACTGAAGGAGATGAAATCGGTTCTCGATTTTCGAGAAGTTAATAAACGCAAAAATTCGAGAAAAGGGGTTGAAAATTGCTTGATGCTGTGAGCAGCATGAACTGCCCTCTTGAAGGTCAATTATACAAACGTAGGTGCCTGTTCGTGACAGATGAAGAAAATTGGTTTTTTCCAAGATGAGAAATTTTTGCAAGTTGTTATCTAGGGAAAAAGATGGATATTTTCTTAAGTCACTCTAAATTTGGTTAAATATGCGAGGAATTCTAGGGCAGTTATTGCTTAGATTCTCCCCAAACCTATTGAATCTATTTATTTTTACAGTGTTGCCTTTCTCTACGTGTGGAGGAAATGTAGGACTTCAATTTTAGAAGTCCACTGTACTCTCAGTTCTTTCAATGGTTGACAAAGTGATAAGAACTACGCCTATCTTGTGACTTTCATTTTATTCTGGCCCGCGGTTTCCTTTGACTAAATTTTTTAACCTTCCAAGCAGCTACAGCTCGAATGTTTTACATGACTACTCTATTATGAGTGTAAACACTCACAACGCATAGTAATTATTAGCATAGATGGCATAAGAATTAGATATGGCATGGTATACCAGAGAGTATAGATTGTGAAATGAGTCACAATATGTTTTAGAGCGTCCCGAGGGAAAATGTTACTTTAACAGCAGTTTTGAATGCATTTGATAGACGACCTCCTTAGCACGGCAGATGGGAAAAAATATGAATCACTCGACATGTCCATCATTTCATAAGGATATCCCAGGCAACTAGACGACTAATGAGTTGGACAAAAGGGGAAAATGGAAATGGATAGCTCCGCGGCGGTGGCTTATGTGAGGATCCCAATCGGAGTTTTAAAAGAAGAGTTCATAAGGGACACCTATTATAAGGCAAGCCTCCGGTAGATCAGCAGGGAAACCTGCCGCATTGCGAGGCGATTGTGGCCTTCATATGACAGACAGGAAGAGGACAAGAGAACTGCTTAACGGCAGCAGAACATATACCAGGAATCTAACAGGGGTCATAACGGGTCACTGGGCCATAGGAGACCATACTAGACTCGGAAGTAATCGAATTCATCAAATAAATACTTTGTGAGTACTCCGCTCTGATGAATAAAAGAGGTAGGCTATTGGGTAGGTACAGCCTTTCAAGTCTCTGGGAGAGATGCAAAGTAAAAAGTTTAGATACATTCTGAGATTCCTAATGGAAGCCGCATGGATCAGTGGCGCTTTTAAAGGTTATCCCATGAGGTCAAGGAACACAATGAACCCATGCAGGCACCCCTCTTACCTAACCTATAACTTATCCATCATTTCAAATATTGTGATACATTCCGAACGACATCTAATTATTGTGCCATCTATGCATTAGTTAAAAGTAGTAGTGGACAGGTAATTATTTCAAGAGAAGTCAACAGATAATAAAGAAAAATTCTAACATTTGAAAGGTGATTCGATTTACAAAAACAAAATTTTGTCAGACCCACGGTAACGGAGATAAATAAAAATAAAAATTGATTGCACCCAAATTTTCAATATGGCGGGCGGCAAAAAAGGAAAGAAGATTTTGTTGGAGCCCAGTGACGGTGTTACCAAAGACTTAGCATAATAAAGTTTTAGAGGTTAGTAATAAAAACGAATTGCCCACACTTAAAAGACAATTACATATGACATGTCCGTTTCTGTCTTTAAGACATGTCTTCACACTGTCTAGTGTTATTTTTATACCCTAGATGAATACTTCCGTTTGTAACGCACATGAAATAATGTTGCTAGAGTAAAATGTATTGGACACCCACGCATCATATTAAAAGTTATTTTGATTTTTGCATGTCCGTCAGTCCGTCTGTGCGCACGATAACTCGAGAGCGCGCACATGAAATTTAAAAAAAAGTAAAATTAAGTTCGAAAATGAGACAAATCGGGCAACACCTTTGTGGCATAGCCATATAACAATTTTGTCTTTCCAACTATATATTTGGATACTGCCTGAGAACGCGTCGATACAGAGAGCTGATATTTGGTACATGGTGTTTTCATAGTAATACCAAATAAAATTTCAAAAATGGACTAAATCGGGCAACTCATTCTTGGGGTTGCCATATAAAAATTTAAAATTTTTACGCATACTCTGAAAGCGATAAGTCCTCTACAGTTTTAATGTACTGAAAAGTTCTTCAGAATACAAAATCCTATAAAATTGATTATAACCATTTTTTTTTCTGTCCGACGAACCGTTACAGAAATATATGCGAAAAACCTATATTAAATGAGATACGAATATTCATCTAGGATATCATAAGAATTAGTCTTAGACCAATTCTAGGTTTTTCACATGATTTTTTAAAAACAAGATGATGTTGACTATGTACGCACTACGTTATAAAGATTATTCAGAGAATTCTTCATGCTATGAGTAAGTAACTAAGGGAGGGACCCATCATCAAAAAATTTCGTGCCAATTCTAAAGCTGTGAAGTTTATACGCACACTATAAAAAAAATTCCCATTTCCCCAGTTGGACTATTATTACCATCTTCGGTTGTCCAATAACGTGCCTTAAAATTTCATTTCTGATAAATCTATTCCAAGAAAATATATTTAAAATTGGATACCTTTATCAAAATTACAAATACTCGCAATTTCCAGTTCATTATAAAAATGGACAGAAATATCCACATACAAGAACATAGAATTTTCCTTTTTAATCCAATTCCAATCTCAATTTTACCTACGGCTTTTGTGCTAGGATACATTTCATTAACTAAAAAATAAACAAAAGCGACACCAAAACCTTGGATAAATCATTTTTTTTCCATTTCAAATTCAATTTATTTGATTAGATTTTGTGCAAATAAGAAATTTCTTTTATATGTACAAATCTATGAAATTGAGAAAGCAATAAATGTGATTGGAATATGATCGCAAATATGTATGTAATTATTGACAGTAGAGATAAAACGAACGCAGGACAAAAAATTGTATAAGAAAACGAATATAATAATATATTTAAATTCATAATGACTAGTGTATTGGCAGTCCAGTCAAAAGTTTATATGCATATCTTACTATAGAGGTAAATCAGACATTATGCTTATTGGGCGAGACAAATTCAAGGTTGCCACATATTATATCTCCCTGTGGGATAATTGGTAGTAGCAGTGATTTAGCTAAAGTGAAACGAACACTATGTGGTGTATACGATGCGTTGCACCAAAATTTGCGAAGTTTCATTTACCCTTGAGATTATATTGTTTATCTGATCCATTCTTGACAAATTTTTATTTTTTTCAGAAATGGTATATGCGTAGAACCAATATGTAATGGAGAAAATGAACCAGTATTAATAGAGTCTCTGAATAGTACTTTAGCTTGGATTTAACTTTAAATTATTTTTCAGTCGCCAATGAAAAATAGCACTCAAGTCCTCATTCATCTGTTGGATGCAGTCCTCAGTTAGCTCACAAAAGCAACTCAGATTTATCTGAATATCATAGGTAGTTGGATAATATCCGGCTCGCAGTACCAAAATGTAAGTGATTGGTATAGTAAATTAAAAGAAACAATATTAGAATTATTAATTAAGAAGAATTTTATTAAGTCAGAAAAAATAAAGTATACAAGACTCGAGCGGTTGTACAGGAAATTCTTTGTGGTTTTACGTGAGCCCCTGCCAAGTATGGCTTAATCTCACGGCATTCTTCATGCTCGGATTGTTATCGAAAATCAACGGCTTCATGTCGTAACAATGAGTACCAGTATGCCAAAAGAGCATGACATGACATCAATTTACTGGTAGAAGCGAGATCTATCCCATCTCTACCGATCCCGGTCACGGCACCCTATACCACAGCCACTACGATGCTCCCATAAAGGGGCCATCCCAAGTTAAGGTGGATAAAACCTTGTTATCCAGGGCTCCTCTAACCCCGTAGTACCAAGTTAGCCAATGTCGCGCCACCCATTTGGTATGGCTTACGTAAAGCATGATCAACGGACCATGAATACTCCAAGTTTCAATCTTTCATGCTAGATATCTTTTTTAAACGGTACTGGTAACTCCGTTCGGGCCTAGATCTTATTAGCAGCGTCAAAAGAATCGTACTTGGCCTATACAGGTAATACAACCCTTATGTCGCTGTCAGAGGGGACCACGTGAAGGTTAAGATGTGCCCAATTCAGTCTGGATAGGCTTCGTGATTCACCATTTGGATCATATAGCTGACCATGCATACTAACCATATAAGAACTACTAAAATACATACCTGATTTCCGTTATTCATCAAGTTATTCATCATCTCACTCCTCGCATCACTATGTCTGAGATTTTATTATTGTGACTTACATGAGTACATAACTTCAATTGCATCGTGGGCCATCTGCCTAGCATTTACTATAGTACCCACACAGCCAAAAATCTCAATGTCAATTTCGCTAAGGTAACTTTACCTCGCCTTGAGAAGTACCAATTCGCGCCCATAGCACTCAGCTAACTATACCACACTACTGTACGCACTCTCGTGGAAGATGCCAAAGCGATCTACAAAACATCAAAACGCTCATACCACCATCAATACCAAAACAACAAACCAACAAATTCCATCTATCAAGTGGGCTATCTATCACCTTGTGGGCTGCACCCAACAATGCGTGCACATCATTCCAAATATAATGACTTCAACGTCATTCATATCGTTCTACGTGCTCACACTATTTTCCAGGAGGATATGCCAAAGCGATGTTCAGTACAACTTAAACACCTAAACAACAAACCAACAAATTTCTTCCGTCAAGTATGCATACTTTCCTCTTATACAGCTTTCACCTTGTTCAGCATTGCGCTTCACAGATTACTTTCCCCCCCGAACGGTTGTACAATAATGTAATATTTTATATCAATAGTAGCAAAAATTAAAGTTAGAAAAAAAAACTGTTGTTAGCTATATGTTGCTTACGCTGCGCCGTTTCCTGGTCATGAAATCACCGCTGCTTCACTGACGCTGCAATCACCCAGAGATGAGATGGTTTCGCAACAGCATATATTAAAATGTTGACAAATTTCAATATGTCAAGAAGATCGTTTATATAAAGAGTGAACAAGAGTGGTCCCAATATATGTAGAACCTTGAAGGGCACCAGAACGTAAGCCAAGGAAGTCAGACCTCTCATTATGGTTTTCCAAAAGGCTTCCAATAATAAAATTCAGAGTTGTCGAATCAAAATTATAAAAATTTTTCAACTTGCAAAGTAGACGTCTGTGATTAACAGTATCAGAGCATTCCAGCAGAGCAAGTGTAGTAAGTCTATCATTATCAATATTATATACGCATGTAGACAGAGATTCAACGATATGTAAAAACTGAAAAAAATCACCACATTCTGCACGCGAAAATATATGGCATCTTCGTAATTAATTCTACAATAGGGCTTCACTTTTTCTTCGCATAAAAATAAAACATGAGTGTAGCAGTTTCCCGTAACACATGCCGAAACTTCACGTAAACAGGACAGAACTAAAGAAGCGTCTTTGAATATTTCACATTCGGATGATTTTTACCTACTTCACTAATAGATGTCGCCAAGCCAGAAATTGTTTTGTTTGTTTGTTGTTTTATCTTTCTTGTGTATTTGCATTCTATGTAATTGCCTTATTGAAAACACTCTTCAGACATGTCAAAAGTGTTGGCCCGCTAAATATATTTACGACCGGTAAACAAGCATTCATTTTTTCAAAAAAAATTTCTTTGGAATAAAAAACAACAGCACCACAGAAACATTAACCTAGCCATATTCTCCAATCAGTGGTACTCGAGGCTTTCCTAGAGGGTATGCGAAAGCCTACACAGTAAAAAATTTGCACAAATGTTGCCACAAAGTTTAGGTATTTTTCCCTAAAATTTAGGAAACATTTTTCTAAATTTTAGGGTGTATTCCCTACATTTTAGGGAAAAATACCTAAGCTTTGTGGCAACAATTTGTGCATTTTTAACATTGTATATAGGAGAGGAAGAGAAGATTTTTGGTAAGTAGGTACTGTTGGCGGTTTTGTGGAAGAAAATAAATTAGATTGATCAACGTCAGCGCAACGTTCGGTTAAATTTAGGACTTGTAAAGCGCATACAAGACATTGCACCAGAAGCGAAATAGATGCATTGCCAATGCAGACATCACTTTTAGAAATGCAATAAAGTTTGTGAAATGTGAACAAACTAACGATATACATAGAACACACAATTACTTGCTGCAGTCATGTTACCAATATCTTAGGCAAAGTATATGGATCCTTAAGGCAGTTGAGAGTAAGTGGGTATTTATTATCAACTGATTTGCTACTGAAACTGGTACGTAGTTTGATTCGTCTCGACTTTATGTATGGTACAATAGTATTTCCCAAGTTAGACTCACACAGTAAAAAAAAATTCCTAAAGTAAGTGGCAACAATGTGTGCCACACAGGTTAGGCATTTGTCGATAAAATTAAGGAAAGCTCCACCTTGGAAAACTAAGATTAGGTTTTTATCCCGAAAATGTAGGTAGGTTTTTCTCCCTCAAATGTAGGGAATTTTGGTTCCCCCCCCCCCTAAAATTTAGGGAATTTTCCTAAAATGTTTTCTTTTTATTTTTTTCCTTAAAATATTGGGAATTTTAAATTGTTGTTTTGTTTTTTTTCCCTAAAATGTAGGGACTATTCCCTAAAATTTAGAGAATATTGCCTAAAAGGTGATGGCACCTCACCACTCTCCACAATAGGTGAAGGTAATAGAAGACCACCCCTTTAAAAAACATAAGAATGAGCTGAATAGCTCATTTCTTATGGTTCATACTACTAAGTATAGTATGGAAGTTATATTGGTGCACAGGGCACGCTTAAACAAAATATTGAAAAGCAATATATGACTTGTTTTCAAAAACAACGAAAATATGTTTTCCATTAAAAATGCAGCATAATACCTAATTTATTGAGTGTTCTCTTCCTCATATCCAAAAGAGCTAACATTTCGGGAATTTTACGTACTTTATAGGTTTTCTAGTGCCAAATACCTAAATTCATTGAATGTTCCATTGATTTGGGTAAATTAAACTGATTTTCCCTTTCTATCAGAGATAATTTCATTTATTTATGTCTTAAATTTAGGGAATACTCGTAGTCCTAATATTTTTACAGTGCACGCTGCCGTCATAAATTGACAGTTGCATTCAATGACTGTACTAGATATATTTATAATTTAACATGCAACGCCCACATCTCAATGTAAGTTAATTTAGCCCTTGGACACTCTCCTGATCTTGCTCATGGTAACTTCTATTTTCTTTATAAACTAATTAATAAAAAAAGACCACAATATCTTTACAACAAGCTGCAATTCTTACGCTCTCGAAGAAGTTTAAGCATTCTTCTGCAACGCTGTCATTCTCATTTCGGGGAGCGCTCTTATTTTGTCCAAACTTCACGTAAGTGGAATAACTTACGCTCTAATATTCGTAACGCGAACTGTGGCGCAGATTTTTTTGAATTGTTAAGCTCTCTGGAGTTTTATTAGGTACATTTCATGGCTGTTCTTAATCTTAATATTAATCTTTATTTAGCACATTTTCTTCTTTGGAATCTATTTGATTTTTTTGCCAATTTTTTCATTTTAGTACATATAATTTAATTTACTCAATATACGTATTTAGTTTTGTTTTTCTAATTAAAAGAAAATTTTTGTATCACCAGCCTAACTTGTAGATCTGTATTAAATAAGATTTATAATCTTTATACAGTTGACCAAACTAAAGTATTATTGTTAATGTAAATACTGACTTGAACAGTTGTTGAATGTTCCCATATTGTTGGAAGCGCACGGGAGTACGCCTTACTGATTTTTTTTTGTACCTGAAACAAAATAGGAAACCACTTACCTGTGTAATATGTGCGTATATTTACGGAGTTTATAATCTATCTTGGGGTTGTGACGTTAAGATCTCGGAGGAGAAAATTTTGTGAGATATTTTGTGTTGTAGTTCCGAGTTTTTCTTGTTATATCTTCCTGTGTGAAGGTCATCAGCGTAACCTTTTGACTCGATTCACCACTTTCTTAAAGATTTTTTGTTTGGGAATTGAAAAAATGCATTCTACACTGAAAAAAATTCATCTTGGACTGAGTTTTGAAAATGCGAGAACTCGTTTTTAGGGTTCTGTACCCAAAGGGTAACAACGGGAACCTTATTACTAAGACTTCGCTGTCCGTCCGTCGGTCACCAGGTTGTATCTTATGAACCGTAATAGGTAGACAGTTGAAATTTTCACAGATATCTATTGTCGCTATAATGGCAAATATTAAAAATAAAATAAAATTTAAAATTAAGAAGAAACGTGATTTCTTCGGCGTTTTTTTCCTCGTTGTATTCTCATTCATTATTATTATCATAAGTAGGCATTTTATTTAAATGACAGCATTATTATTAATTTTTCAAATGACAGCATTATTTTTTCACATGACGCCTACTCTCATTTGAATAAATAAATAAAAAATACTTAGTGTTAAATTCTGTACGAGGGTACGGAACCCATCGTGCGCGAGTTCGACTCGCACTTGGACGGTTATTTATATCTTCAAAACAATATTAAAAGAGCGTCCTAAAATAACTCTTATATAACAACAGCTTATGACGTTTTCAAATGCTTAACTTGTGCTTGCAAATTTCTCACAATTTTCAGATTCCAATTTTGACCTAAGTAGTGAACTGATTTAGACGGAGCTCCCCTCAAAGTATATAATCAATGCAGAATCCAGTCAAATTTTGACTAAAACTCGTTGCAAATGAAAACGTTATTAGTTAATGTAGCTAACACGTCATCAACAATTATGGATCATAAATAGCAACGTCTCGCGAAATAAATGTGTTTTTGATACATATCGAGTTGAAGAGCATCGCTAGCTACAGGACACCTGTTACAGATTATTATCAAGTGAACGCTTAATGTCCAAAAGGAGCATTGACAATTTTTGAAGTTTCAGTAAAAGCTGGTTAGAGAATTGTTTTGGACTAGGGGATGCTACTTAAGCACTCTGTTCTTGATGTGCCATTCCACAGTTTTTTCAATACATTATAGAACAAAGGAATTTAGTCTGAAGGCGTAACACATAATTTACGCTAGGTATTGGACGTTCCTCCCACTTTAAGCAGATATAGAGAGATTCTACCTTATCAGGTGGTGGAGATTCGACTTTATCCGGTGGTGGAGATTCTACCATATCCAGTGAAGATTCCACGTTATCCGGTTCAAATGTATTTATGGCCCTTTTAATAGTATGTTCTGCAGATTTTCACCGCTGTCCTCTAGTTTTCTGTTTTATCAAAAAGTTTTACAATACCTTTTTCAGGTCTGGCGTAGCAGCTGCCTATTTTCTTTAAACCCTGGAGCGATAGACTTATTTTTTCACTTTCTAATGGGGACTTCATAGTATATAAATTTCTCCGTTTCGAGAGAGAATGATACACGCAAAAATTAATATCATCAATTTGATTGATAAAAATTCATTTAAAGACCATACAATGCAATGGTGGAAAAATAATCAAAATATCGATTTTTTAATCCTTAACTACAGACGCATAAATCTGTCACACTGAGGATTTAAATTTGTTTAAAAATTAATAATATAAACAAAATATTGAAATTTAAATGTGTTTTATTACCAAATGGGAGATTGAAAACATAATTAATTTAACTTGTTGTAACTTTTCGGCTTTAATTTAGGAACTTTTAATATATGTAATACTATTATACCTCAAAAGTTCATAAAAAGTATAGAAAAAAATATTTAACCTCATTGGAGCCTAGGGTCCATTCCACCTACAATTCAGAAAAGCACAATCAAAATTTTCGACTATAGGAAACCTTCTAGGTTGTGGTATAATTTTGTTTAGATTCACATAGATTTCAAACTCTAAAACGTTATAATCATTGCTATCAAAAATTCTAGACATCCTTTTTTCAAAATCTGTATCATTTCTGTTTATTCCTTCCGTAAATTCGCTTGTACTAGGTAGATCCGTATTGACATTTCACTAGAAATAAAAATACTTACTTAACGACAGATGCGCGGTCTCGTAGTCTACTCCATACACATTCCCACAAAAACAAAAAAAAAATAACCATACTTATCGCATAAGCAATCGGTAGAGAACTCAAAACTAGGAAGCGCGCCTTTTATTTAGAGTTAAACGAAAATTGTTATATTTTTTGTAATGAAACGATTTAAAAATTTTGAACTAGACTTGAAAGAAAAAAAAAGACAACACACTAGTGAAAAATAATTCCGATCGCTATATTCTGTTAAAAAAGTATATTTATTTGCATGCCTTTGATGTTTTTCAGCAGGTGACAGCAGGTGACGAAATATCTACCACCTTTTCTATCTCCGATGGTGAAAGCGTTTTGGAGAGCTCTTCTACGCTAACAAAATTATATCGTTTAATAATTTTTTGCGCAAAAAATAATATAAGATCTGTATAAATGAGAAAATCATAGCTGCAGTAAAATGGGAGAATTATGGCTTTAAAAATAATATGCAATTATTTACAGTCAAGTATGAAATAATACGATTATAGCAAAATATAAAAATTAGCTTATCGTGATGAAAAACAAATGGGAGCTAGAGACTGGGGTAAATAACCCACACGCACTTTACGAATGATGATCCCGATCTAAAGCTATTTTCAAGATGTTGAGCAAAAAAGAAATATTTCATGTCTCGAGTCGATAATGACACTCATTACCTCAGGAGCGTAGTTCGTCCGGAGTTAATATCTACCCGCCTATCGTTAGAGGATTAAGGCTACAAGTGTAGGAGGTCCTTTGGCGAGGATCTTTTGGACATGTGTGTATCGCTAATGGTAGCCTCACGTGTCTCTTAACTGGACAGTTATACTCGATTTTATCTTGTTTACAGTTTTCTTCCCAGTCCGATCAATTCTTTTCTTCAGTAAACTTCAGTTTGTCATGATATAAAGCTATCAGAGCTTGTTGAAAATATATTTTTTCTCCTGTTTTTATCATATTGATCAATTTATTGAGGCTCTCCGCTAGCTGCTTTTTATATACACTGTCAAATCCTATTTGCTTAGTAAGGCATTTGATAAATTTTGAAAAATAAAATAATTAAGAAAACCAAAGTCCACACAATAATACTCACAATTTCCACTCTTGATGTTTTTCTACGCCTTATCATTCACACTGCTGTTCCAATTCTCCCTTCTATGTAGAATCTACGTATCTGCATGATCTATTTGATTACACCGCCATTATTTTACGCCTTAAAATTGCGCAAATGTCGCTGGCTTCTCAAGTGCATACAAATGTCCCAGTAAAGCTAGACCTTGAGTATAGATGAGAACCAATATAATCCGTCTATTCTATGTACATATCGGCCGGTCTCTGTTATGGATGGTGGGGATTTCTACTTGCCGCAATTGTAAGATTTCTTTTCTAGTTGATAGCAACAACCAACAAGCAAAGAATTAAGTCGATACTAATGCGGATAGCAACTTGGCAACATCGCTCCGTCAAACAACTTTTCCACTTCCCGAACGAAAACATTTCGGTCAGTTCTCAATAAATATTCAGAAACTGAAAAAAGAAGTACGAAATCCCCGCACCGCGCTCCCCACATTCATCGTAATCAAGCTCCAGCTGTAAAGTAAGTGACGTGCATGCATATATGCACATTTAAACCTACAAGAAGTTCTACGACGACGGCGACGGTCGACGGCTACGATATAGTTATGGATTCCCGGCTCCCCAAGTCAACTAGTGCTCCCCTGGCTAACATCGATGTCAGTCTTCCCCTACAAAAAACTTTACCACGGCAAAAAGTCCATCATCGAACGGACGAGCCCAAGGAAAGGAAACGATCAAATAAAAAAGAAAAAAAAGCAGCAGGCGAAAAGCCAAAACAACCACCACAGCAGCACAGCAGTACACTGGAACCAGTCATCCTCATCATGCAAGCAAAGTAAGTATACGGCAAAGGCGGCGGCGGCGGCGGTGGTGCCGCTACCGTGCCATTCCTCAGCGCTTCAGCGAGTTTAGCGTGCACGAAGACCTCACACATGCAAACGGGGACGGATAAGAAAATTTAAAATGCAAAAAAAAAGTCTACGGAAAAAATTGAACACACACACACCCATGCATACACCACACACGCACTTAAAGTTGCGAGAAGTAAAAATAAAACAAAAAAATTCTCAGGCCTGTGTTGTGTGCGTTCGTGTGGAAGCGACGTAGCGGTCAAAAAGAGCATGAAACTCCCGCGAAGTGAGGACGAGAACTGAGGGAATTGGAATAGAACTTTTTTTTTTGTTCCCAACGGGCGCGATAAAAATTTGAGGCTGTGTACTGGAAATGTATGCGTGGGTAATCATATAAAGAAAAAAACCGGTGAAGGGGGAGACAGACACCTGCATGCATCGTGTTTTGGATGGCGGGCGGGTTAGCAAAGCATTGGGGCTTTTGTTGGGCGCAATGTGTGTTACGTTAACAACAACAACAACAAACTTACGTACGGCTGGCGGCTGTTGCCTTGCTGCCTATCGGTCGGAGCAATTTTTCTCTGCAGGTTTCATTTTCTGCCAAGCAAAAGCTGCTGAACTTCTGTCATCGCGTCGTATAGCTGGGACTCTGGTGAGTAGAGATTTCTAGTTTTTCAAATATTTTCCAGCGGCATTTTTTGAATTCACTTTTTTGGTAGGAAATTATTCTTCGAGCACCATATACCTTACTTTACCTTACCTTACCTGTCTACCTACCTACCTTTCTATCTACACAAATAAAAAAAAATCGGTTGGAAGAGCGAGTTCGTCCAGTCTCTGAATTTATATTCCCGAAAATAAAAAAGAAGACAATGCAACCAGCAAGCAAGCAGTTATAGGGTCGTGAGAATGTGATGCGAGTACTGTGTTGGCTACAGGTAAAATTTCCACTTTTTTTTTTTTTTTTTTAACTTGAATTGGACGTTTTTGGGCAATATCTTAGCTCTGTGTCCTTAGGGCGACTTCTTATGAAACGATTTTGATCACGATATGCAACTGAAGGTCCACCATACGGCCGGCGGCGGCAGCGACGAGAGAATTCATATGAAAAAGTTACAATTAATTTTGGTTGCTGAGTAAATGACTGGTTTGAAGCCATTAGGCTGGCGGCTATGGCTGTTGCTTGTTTTCCAGCTTGAGAATTGCGAAATTTAGGTCGGACTGAAGTTAGATTTCCAAGTAATGGAGTAGTCACGGTGTCCTCTCCTCCTAAGTCTAAATCATAATATGGACATACGAGGTAGTCCTTAATTAGAGGGTACCTACCTTCACCTAGTTAATTTGAAAAGAATTTAAATTTTTTTCAAATTTTAAAAATGCTCTGATGGAATGTACTTATGTTTCATGATGGACGTGATAACTTTTCCTCACAGCTGATCGTCTGCAGAAAGAAAATTTTCTGATTTGAGTCTAATTAAAAACAAAAAATCAAATACACATTAGTTCGATATGGACACATTTCAGTCTATAATGTTTGCTAAGGAGTTACTTCCGGACTGTAATCAACTATGAACTCCGCCTGCAGGATATTTTTAGTATGTACTTTGGAATAGTAGTCATATTTTGTAAGTGTTTTCATTTTGTCAAAAATTTAAATAAATTTCGGAAATAATTTTTTAGTGCAAAATGATAACGGATTTTGAATTAAGTACAGTCAAATTCCTCTAATTAGAATAATCCTCTAACTCGATATTTTCAACTTCACTGTGGACTCCATTCAAATTTTCCTGTGGAAAGATTCTTCTAGGTCGACTTTCTTTTAAATCGAAAATTCCTATGTGAAATACGTTTTTAGCTTGTCAAAATTTCAGATAATCTAGGTCTCTTGTCGAGGATTTTCCAGACCGTTTTTCTTGTAGGGTATTCCCAAAGCGGTATTACTATCTGCAATATAAGAGGCAATTCTATTATTGGTGATTAATAGAAAAGCATAGGAAAAGATAGTCAGACTGTAAGAGTGAATTATTTGTCTTTCGCCCCACTACTATATGAGCTATTAGCTGTGTTTCATTAGGCTGTGTTAAGTACTCCCAAGTACTTCTGCCTACTCGCAACTACTCATGCTCTTGTCCGCGAGTAGATGAGCTCAGTAGTTTCGCAAGAATTTTCTGCTAGGTACGTTTGGATGCTAGGTGGTTATTGAAATGTCAGATAGATGAAATTTAAAAGAAAATGTTTATAAAAAAAAAATTTAATTATTTAACTCGTCGAGAATAGGAGAATTATTCAAATTTATATATTATCGTTATAAAAATAAATACATACAGTAAGAATATTTACTATATTAAATATCTCTATCTGGAGCAAGTGTTTCAGTTAACTAGGAGAGAAGTGAGCAATGGATTTCTCAACAACTGCCACCGTGGATTTAAAAAAATCTGAGTAGGAGGATGAAGATGATTTGCCGCCTTTTGCTTTACAATTCCCTCAAGCTGATAGCAATGTAGAAAGTCGAAAAAGTATGACAAAAGATGATTGAAAATAGATACGACACGGAAAATTCTCTATTGGGGAAGGATTATATATAAATTGGAGTTGATGTCTTCTTGCAATACACCAAAAATATTACGTACAACCATGCAATTAGACAACATCAGATGCACCAGATGAAATTCAGAATATTTTTGAACAAAAAACAGTAGACTAAATCCCATGCGCATCCCATCACGGATTACTATGCACTTGTACCTTAAAACCCTCTAATGACCCGGTTCGCCTGAAGGTGGCGCTTTACCGTTACTGCTACAATGTCTCATACCTAACTAAATAATTTTTGCTTAAACCGTAATACCCTAGACACACAGCACGAACTAATGAATCATTTGTACTAACTATTCATTAAAATGCCGTGTGTCAAATAGTATATGTCATTATAGCTCGAAAATCAGATGATAATGAAGTACACTAATGAAGTGTTTTCCTCCTTCATTATAGCTATAATGAGGAAAAATGTACTAGATTTGGCATATAATGTAAATCTGGAGCTCCGCTGTGCATCTGGCGATTTGAAAAATAAGAAGAAGAAATGCAAAGAAATGCAAATCACAAATTGTATTATTAATATTTTTTTTAATATAATGTTTTTCTCATTTGTTAATTGTTAAATTCGAAAATAAAATAAATGAAACAAAGTTTATCGCGTTAATTCGATTCATATTGCTTCTTTAAGGTGATAAGTTTATCAAAACCAGTTTGACAGCTCAACTTAATTAAAGAAATGGCTGTGTGTCCGCAGTTTATAATGAATCATTATAGACTAATGAGTCGTTAGTTATTTCTTCATTAAGAGTGCTGTGTGTCTAAGGCATAAGGCACAGACTGTAGTCGAAACTTGAATTGGTTTTCTATGAAATGTTCTATTACGTTCCGTTTGACAAGTGTGTATTAGTTCAAAGTGAATTTTCAGCCCGAAGAGAGGAAAAGATTTGTTGTGCTTGGAACCGAACCGTAAAAAATAATAGTAATTTTTGTCCGATTGATTTGAAAAAAAATATTAGTAAGTTGAAAAATTTGTTATATTTCGAAAAGCGTAGAAAACTATTTGATTTTTTTTTTTTTTTAGCGATAATACATATATACAAGTTAACTAAGGCCGTCTGTAGGCAGAGCGGGGCTATAAGACGATTTTTTGTTAATTTGATTTATGTGTTATTTCTTCTTCGGTAGTCATGTCACATCGTAAATATTATTACAATTCCTCCGAAATGTCGGACAAGTAGATTTGTTCGTTAATGAAAGTGGTTATGAGCAACGATGAAGAAACTGGTAGTGAAGGTGGAGGCAAATATTTCAGTAGTGACGGCGATGTTGCCGACCTCGATCCTGTGCAACCGGAGGGTAGCAATTATTCAGTACGACAAATTCGAAGGTATTTTTGATGAAGGAATGGGTATGAGTGTGAATTTATTCAAGGCATACTTTGAGAACTCTTTTCAGGATTACAAGCATCTGCTGAAAAAGTTACCTCTGCTGCTTCTTTTGCTCGCTCTATTTCCCGTTCTGCTGACATCTGTTCAATAAGCGTTCCCTAGAAGTGGATGCAGAGGACGAAGAAGAAGATAACCCATTTTCTTCTGCTAGTTGTATTTTCACTGGAATCAGCAAGGAAGTTAGAAATGATTCATCGGAATTAAGAAAAAGAAAAATTTACAACTTTATGCCAATGAGATGACTTTCTCTAGTCAAACTCAATTACTGGTTGGACTACAAAATTTAGAAACTTCATATGATTGCTTCTGCTGTTTTGCGACACGACGTGTGAATTCCTCCAACTTATAGGAAAAAAAAAGATTATACGTATTCCAGGCGGACATTACAACTCGATTCGTCACTGACGCAGCTGAGCTTCGCAAATTTATCGGGATACTCGTTTTCATGTCTGTCTATCGTTACCCAAGCGTGCGATCGTGCTGGGGAAACCACTCATTTGAACTTATTAGGAAAGCAATGACACCCCATCGGTTTGAAGAGATCCATTACAGAATCCATTTGAATGACAATTCAGCAACAGTTTCAGAAGGTCAACCTGACTACGACCGATTGTATAAAGTGCGACCACTCATAAAGTATACTTCAACGAATGACTTATTTCCGTTCCAATGCACCAATGGCTCTGTGCTGACGAGCAAACAAAAATGAAAAGAAATCCACTACGTTAGTATATGTCTGCTAAGCCTCATAAATTGCGAACGAAAAACTACACTCTTGACGATGAACTCGGTTTTCCGTTTTGGTTTGCTGTTTTATCTCAGAAGCCGTGGCGTTTACAGTTTGGTTTGCGAGTGAATCGTGCACTAAATATAATATATTAGAGCTTACCAAGAAAAAGTTGAGCCTTGTTATTCTGAAGAATACGTTGACACAGCTTACGGCCTAGAGATAAGCAAAGTTTTATCGCGTGACATGAAAACTGTTCATCTGCTATCGACCTACGTTCGGTTCCAAACCGTTTGTGTCTCGAAATGTGGACCAACAACCTCAGAAGGCTATACGATGGGACCGAAAAAGTAAACGGAAATTGGAAATCGATTATCCAACCATCATAAATGGGCAAATCGTATATTTTTCACTTGTCGAATTTTGCTATAATGTGTGTATGTATCATCGATTGTAGGAACGAAAAACCAGGAAAAACCTTCCCACCTTTCAGCTATGGTGGCAGAAACTCTTTGAACAATGTACTCTGTTAAACCTGCGAAAGGTGGTCGCCCATCGATTTCAGTATCATCAACACTATCTCCAGCGAAATCAAAGAAGTCATATTATTGTCTCCAGATAATGTCCGGTTTGACCAAGTAGATCATGATGAATATTTTTGAAAGAAGAGGGAAAAATGTGGAAAATGCCAAAATGCGCATCAGAAACACCAGTAAATTGTAAAAAATGTAATTTAAATCTGAGCAATTGCTTTTTTGATTTTCATAATTATGGACAATATTGCACTCATTTTTCTTTCATTTTTAATTTCAATGTATAAATGCGTTTTTTATTCATATAAACTAAGTAAAAAACGAGTTTTCAAACAAAACTGAGGCCAAGCCGCATGAAAAAGGAGAAAATAAACTTTTCTTCACACACTCAGAGGTGCACTCAGATTTTTTGATTGGGACATTTCTCTTGAATATTCTTTCTCTTCATGAATCCAATCACTTATTACCTCTGATTGATCATACTGAAATACATCGGCGATTGTCAGTGAATAAAATCTGAGTCCACCTCTGTGTGTGAAGAAAAGTTTATTTTCTACTTTTTCAGTTTTGTTTGAAAACTCGTTTTTTACTTATTTTATTTTCTGCCTTTTTCACGTGAACTCAATTGTTATTACGTGCTGCATGAAGATATTTTTAAACAATTTTTAAGTCATGTTTGGTGCCGAAATTTTTCGTGTATCAAATCGTTGAAGTACTGCAACGGTTTTCTGAATTTCAAATTATGCGCTTTTTAGCCGTATTCCAACTTGATCCCATATAACATGAATTTTCCCAATTTTCCATGTTTTCCACAGAGTTTTCCTATTAGGTACTAAGAAATTTTTTTTAAAAATTTACATGAATTTTCCTCGATTTTTCATGCAAGTTTTCATGATTGTTGAAGAGAAAGTATTGATGCCAGTAGGACGGAAAAAATGATTCCGCATAGCTTGCAAAACTTTTTTGTCGGAAAATTTTCCGGAAAAGTCGGAAAATTTTACAAGAAAAATTGGAAAATTCTGCATTTATCCTGAAACAGATTTATCACTAATCATATCGATGAAAATTTGTCCGATGATTTTCCTGCTTTTCCGGGTTTTCCACGGAGTTTTCCACAAAAGCAACTTTATGCAACTCATTTCGCTCTACAACTTTGTCTTAGGTTGCAAAACGCTCAAACGCTTCCTTGGTCTGAAAAACTCCGGAAAAGCGTTTCACATGAATTTTCCTCGATTTTTTCTGCAAGTTTTCACCATTGTCGGAGAGAAAGTAATGATGCCAGTTGATAGGGAACTTGATTCTGCATAATTTAGAAAACTTTTTTTACCGGAAAATTTTCCGGAAAAGTCGGAAAATTCCGGAAATTTTTTCGGAAAAATCGGAAAACTGCATTTTTCCTGAAACGGTTTTATCACGAATCAAATTTGTACCAAATTTTCAAATGATTTTTCCCGATTTTCCGGGTTTCCATGGTAAATTCCGGTTCAAATTTTGATAGATTCAATTCCTTTTGTGTTTTATTTTTATGATTAAAAAAAAAGGGTTTAATAAATTTAATTTTTCTTACTCGAAACGCTTCCGCTGGCAAAACACAATTTAGCTTAGAGGAATTTGATTGTAATTTGTAATTAATTTATTTTAATGAAATTTTGAAATATTATTCAATCCTGGAAAAAATCAACATGGGTTCGAAATACTATTAAATATGTTTACATGACACCTCATATTTGAATTACTGTAACTCCTTTTTGAATTGGACGATTACGTTACTTTTAAAACCCTACCATAATTGGAATAATTTAAAAAGATTTGCCACATATTTCGTTTCTGGTCCAGTCAAATAAGCGAAGGAAATGCAAGAAAGGGGATTTAATTTGTTTCAGGCTGCAATTTTGAATGTTGATGTAGTTTGGTCCTGGGCCCTTTATCGACGCAAAAATTCAGCGTTCCAGGACTAAAATAAAGGGATTAAAAATAAACATAAATATCCCTGAAGAACGGATGACAATTTGTTTGCCATGCGTGTGGTTCGGAATTGGTAAAAGTTTTAAAAAGTTTAAAACTTCTATTTTATTCGAAATATGATTCTAAATAAAAGAAGTCAGTGGTGACCAGGCTCTATCTCGTAAGCGCGTAACAGGGGAAGCGAGAAAAGTTAAGGGCAGACGCGATTTATCCACTACCATGTGTCCGATTATTGTAATTCTGCAGCATTTTTGTGTAATCCATATCCGTCTATTCCATTCAATCCATCCCATCAAATCCACCTAGAAATTTCATCCAATCAACCATTCAAGATATCCATATCATCCAGGCGTCGCAAGCATTCGGTTAATCTATTCTACCCATATCCGCCCATCCGAGTACGCTCTACAACGATTCCATAAGAGTTAATCCTATGCTGTAAAAATTAAAGCAACAAATAGAAGAAAAATGCTGAATCGATTGGGTTATCACAATTCCTTTCACCCATCCATTCAATTTTTCAATAAAAATGATTGTAAAATCAGAATAATCAAAAAAAAAAAGAAATAAGAAGTACACACAAACACAACTGCTTATCTTTTTCCCACACTTAAGGTATCTTTACAGCATTATCAAAAAAATAAATTGCGAGCACTATCGTTTTACATTATCCAAGATAATGACATTTTACTTTTCCTGTTTACATATTCAGTCATTGATAAAGTGTTAAAAATAAATCATATTATCTGGTGTGAAAATTATGAGTGATGGATTCTGTTGAGATTCTTGATTTGGCAGCTGCTTCTGTTTATGTTGTGGCAGCCGAAATAAGTGAACGAAGAGAAAATATGGACATATGGTGTTCAACGTATTACAAGTCGATGATCTGACAAATTTTCGATTTTTTTTTTAATAAAATATGTTAGCGAAATTCGTCTTTTAGCGAAACTACATCGCCAAAAATCAGCCAAAATTAATTTTATTTTCACAAAACTGCCATTTTTAAATGCTTTTATTTAGCTTCACTTTTGTGTATTTGTTTGTTTCAAATCTTGCGACAGATTTTTCAACCAGCTCGCCTAAACCGTGAGCATCAAGGATCTCCCGATTTTGAATTGAAACTATGGGTACAAAGTATCAACTTTGTTATTGAACTCCGGGTTCCAACTCCTCAATCCTAACGCTATAGGGATATTACCTACCTAAACTCCGAAATCAAATTCAAGCGTTACCCTTGGAACAGAATGGTCGTAGCCATCACGCAGGCAAACGTCACGCAAGAGTAAGTTATAAGGCAATGCCATTAAGTGACCGCAATGAACGTAGCCAACGGAGCCTTAACGTAGAAGTTGACCAACTTTCAACTTTTGAAGCAATTGCGTTGACATATGTCAGATTTCCAGCTGATTAATTTTGTGTTTGATTGAATTCTGTTATCTTTTAAATTTTGCTCGGAAAATTAGTTTCGAGGAAAAATTAATCCTGGAGGTAAAGAAATACCCTGTGCTGTACGCAAAATCTTCCGGAGGGTATAAAAATATAAAGGCGAAATTTAGAATCTGGGATGAGATTGCGACATGCTTGTCTTCAACAGGTAGAAATTTTGCTTAATACATGGGTATTTCCGAAAATTTCATAAATATTAATATACAGCTGAAGACTGCCAACGTCGCTGGAAATCTTTACGGGACAGATTTTCGAGGGAGGCCAATAGCAAAGACTTACCATCAGGTAGTGCGGCAGTTAAGGTGGGAGAGTGGGAACACTACGTTTCCCTATTATTCCTTAAGGAGCACATAAAGCCTAGGAAGTAATTATAGAAATATAAATTTTGATTGCTAGTAATTATATATTTAAAACAAATTTTAGAGGGAGAGGAAATTTTTCAGAAGTTACCGACGAAACCATTGATCTGTCTCTTGATGAAACCTTCACAGGTTCTTCGGAAGTAGACCGCGCTCTGGATTCATCCAGTTCGATTGATGCTGTAGATAGTGAACAAAGCTTTTCATATTATGACAGAGCAGGAAAAAGAAGGAAAGTAACATTGAGCTCTTCCAGACAATGGGTGTCTTCAAAGACTATTTGGCAAGAGCAAATCCGAAAAGCAATGTGCCACAGTCACCCCCAGAAGCAAATGATGTGTTTGGGCAATCAGTGTCAGCTATTATTTCCACATTAAACGCGCAAAACCAAAAAAGGGCGAAAGCCGAAATACTAAAATATTTAGCAGATGTGCAACTGCAAGAAGTAAATAATTAAACTACACAAATGTTTTTTTTATTATTATTTGAAAATTATGCAAAATATTTGTTGGTGTGTCTTGTAGGTTTTAAAAAGACAGCGCTTCATTTTATTTTGTTTTGCCTTTCAATGGCTCCCTCTTTCATAAAATATTCCATTAATGTATCTTTCAAGTGAAATACTCTTCTGCTTGCGTTGTTCGAGCCAATTTTTATTTTTTCGAAAGTTTGGTTTACTTCCTTCCGCCATTCTCCCGGTTGTAGATTGCCTTCCTCATCTTCCCAGTCAGCAAAACGTGGTGGGTTGTAAGCTGTGCTTAATTTATTAAGCATAATTAAGTTGTGTAAAACAACAGCCGCAAGAACAATTTTTTCCGCGTTTTCTGGAAGACATTGCAAATTGGTTTGGAGCACTCTCCATCTGGCAACAAAAATTCCAAACGCATTTTCACTGACTACACGAGCCCTAGAAAGTCTATAATTGAAAACTCTCTTTCGATTTTCTAAACACTTTCCTGAATAAGGGCGCATAATATTCTTTTTGAGAGGAAATGCCGGATCTGCAACAAAATATGGTGGAAATATTATATCCGAGTTAGGGAGAATAGAATTCTCTGGCAAAGGCAATTTATCCTCTAGAAGCAACTTCCCAAATTCTGAATGCTGTAGAACTCCTAAAAATTAAATAATTCCTTTACGTTTTACTTCAAACTTGCTAAAGCTCAGCTTCTTACCACCATTGCTTTGGCTGCCGTACGCACCAATATCTATGACTGTAAAACAATAACGAGCATCACATGCTGCCAACAATACAATGCTGAAGCTATTCTTGTAGTTATAAAAATTTGATCCGCTTTTGGGGGGACGTTTGATATGAATGTGCTTCCCATCTAGAGCACCTATGCAGTTGGGCATATCCCAAATGTTTTGGAAATCCTTCATTATGTCTTTGTAATCTTGATTGATTAATTGGTTGACATAAATTGGGGATAAAAGATTCCAGAGAACATCGCAGGTTTCTAGAATTATCTCCCTTACAGTGGATTTCCCCATTTTATAGCTCCACGCTAGAAATTGGTGAGAGACTCCTTGAGAAAGATACCTACAACAGTTTCAGTAAGATTATGACTTTATTCTAGACTTTTAAGTTACTTACGAAAGTGTCACGGCTAATCTACACTCAGGATCAATTGGTGATCGTATCGATTTCTTTGCCAGGTCCTCTGCTAATAAATTTAGTAAGAGGTCATACACTGGTCTTGTCATCCTGGTGTGCTTGAAAAATTGTTCCGGGTCATTATTTTTGATTCTCTGATAGCAGGTTTTGAAGTAGCCATCAATCTCCCTCGTCAAGTTTGCTTCTCTAACCCACCATTGTCTAAGAGTTTTGTTTGAACGTTGTATCACAATATAACACAACACTATCATGAACATCATGATGCAAACTTCAATATCGTCCATAGTTCTAAAAATTAATTAAATAGTTAATAATCAATTAATTGTTGTGATAGTTAATCAAACTATTTAAAGTGTCACATTGACGCAGTCACCGAAAGACATTCTGTTCAGCAGGTTGATGGCTACGATTTTGATAGTTCACCACGGCATTTCTGCTGGGTGGCTGCGATGCATTCTGTTCCAAGCATTAGTTTTATTTAAATCTGGCGTGGTGAAGGCCTAAACACAATTGCGGCGACCGGCGACAACTACCAGGAACAACCACTGTCAAAAAATTCAAACCTTCCCTTTGCTATCCAATCGAACACAATTGCGACTACCGGCGATGACTACATTTTCGCTCATCGCTGCAATTGGTAAAATTGCTAATTTCATCGCCAACTGCAGGCCTGCCAAATAGGTAATGTTGAACTGTGATAATTTTTATGGCTCTTTAAGTTTATCGCACTGATTACTGGCCATACAATTAAGTGGCAATGGATTGGCTTGGTCAAGCTGGAAAAACGCGGTAAAATAAAATTTAAAGTGAACAAACAAAAAATGAGTTTTGAAGAGCGGTGGATTGAGTGCGTTCGACCGCACGAATATTTATATATGTAACTTAAACCATCGGAAATTTCGGAGGACCTATAAAAAAGAAAAAACGTATGTATGTTTTCACCACAAATACAGTACGAGACAACCAAACCATATCAAGAGATATTTCGCTTTTTCGTTGTCGCTGCAATTGTGTTTCATATTTGTCCACGGAGGACTTTGACAGTGGTTGCTGCTCATAGTTGTCACCGGTCATCGTTATTGTGTTTAGGGTAGCTAAAACTGACATGTTACTATCTCTACACCACCCAAGTCAAGGTTTGAAGCGTGTCGGGAACTGTGTGGCATTAAGGTTGAACACATTTAAAACCTTTATGACCGTATTCACTAACCTGTTTTGAACTATTATGTCTGCGACAGTTTTAAAACTTTTATCAAATTTGGTATTCACCAAATTGTCTTAACTGTGTTTTTCGAACATAATTTCGAATTGCAATAAATGTCGAAAACATCTGTTTTAACTTTGACATTTCTTAGTTTGTGACATTTTTGCGCATTTAACTAAATTACTTTATTAAAATGGCAGAAAGTGGAAAAGGTATAAATATGAAGGTTAAATACCAAGAAGTAATTGAAAGTAAACGCTCTGACAGCGTTTCACTTAAAGAAAAGAATGAAGGTTGGGAAAATATTGCGATAGAGTTTAACTATTACAATGAATTTAAACGAGCCATGAGACAAATGAAAACATTTTGCAAAATTCTAAGAGCCAAATGAAGACGGAATTGCTGTAATTAAGTTAGAGGCTTATAAAACTGGCAATTCACTTTTGACGAAAATAATACACTGGTTGCAATAGCTGTAAATGAAACGATAGTCGGCGTCAACTCAATTAATAATTTCCTTAGATGCGCAGTAGGTCAGTCATCATACAAAGGTAACAAGTATGGCCGATTCGAGGGGATTTTTTTTTTGCTGCTACGACAATGTTATTTTGAGCGAACTTTTTTCGAGTTTTTTGTATTTTATTGACTGAAACACGTTTTGAATATATTAAAATATTTAATAAAACATTAGTTTCTTCATTTTAATTACTTCAGGAAGAGTAATTATGTGCTAGTGGGACAGCAAAGCAATTTCCGAATAGAAATTTTTTTTCACTTTGATAAGGACGATTGAAATTGAGACGAACAAATTTGTGACATGTCGCCAAATGAGACAAGCAACGAATTGACAGATACTTCGGTCATACCTTGTCAATCTTTGTAATGGCTACCAGTCATCTCGCACTTAAAAATTTTGCGCAAAAGGAAATGAGGGAATGAAATGAATACACTGTAAATTTGCAGAATTTTTCGTTTGGTTGGTTTTTTAAAACCTCATACATATGAAATATTTCTTCCGAAACTTATATACTACTGCTACAGGTACATGTGATATATATTTATACTTGCTTTGTGTTCATATTATAATTGTAAATTTATAGGAAAGTATGTAAGCTCCATTACTTTTTACTATGCAAAAATATAAAAAACGTTAATAAATACAAAACGCATTTTTCCATTTCACAAACAAATTGCTGGACCCGTCTCTGGGAACTCGATTTCATTAGCACGTGTCGAGTGTGCAAAACTATAGAGATAAATGAAAAATGGAATAAGCTTCCACGAATTTCAACAGCTAAAATCCACAAAACAGTCGTCAACTTAACAACTCAGTTAAACATATTTACGGATGTCCATGATGATGATGTCCATCACTTTAGTGAAAGGAAGGAGTTTGTTCGAAGATTTTTAATTAATCAATGTTCGAATGAATTTCAATAAAATAAAATAAAAACTTTTAGCATTTAAATAATATTCATAATAAATAGAAAAGTAATCAGGGCTTATGTAAAGGGCAACAGAAAAGGGACATTTGAAAGTATTAAAATTTATTTGGGTCATGGAGTGTTTAAAAAAAGAGAAACCAGTTAAAGGACAGCCTCATCCAATTGTTTTACGAATATTTATAAAGGTGAAAGAACGGTTCGAGATACAAAGAAAATTGCATGCATTGAAGTTAGCGCTGAACGAAATGGTGAATTGGGCGGAAGTATTAGCTTCAACAATCAATCGCATAATAGTTGAAGGCAAGAAGTCATCAAAGTTAAAATCGACGTCGAAAAATACAGTTACGTAAATCCATAACTGGCCTTGATTGCGGTCAATTATCAGTGATAAAACAAATCGTGTACGATATCAGCAAAAATGAAGGACTTGTCGTAACAATCAAGCACTTAACATTACGAGTGAATAAAGATTCGAAGCTACATCTAAGTGAACCCTCAATGAGGGGAGTAGTGAAGTTCATGTGTCTTCAAAAAAGCACAGGACAATAGGAAGCTGTTATGCGAACATCACGATGTACGTTTATTGCACATAAATAACATAAGAAAAATAAGAGAATTTCATTCCGGTGGTTACAATATTATTTATTTTGATGCAACCTACATACATGAGGGTCACACAAAATCTTTAGTTTGGACAGATGGTATCAATGAAGGATTTAAGTCTAACATATCTAAAGGTACTAGATTAATTATAGCCCATGCAGGTAGTGAAAAATGGATTGTAGCGAATGCTCTCTTTTTTTTCAAATCTGGGATTAATTCCGGTGATTATCATGACGACGTGAATTTTGAAAATTTCTCTAAGTGGTGAAGGCATCAAATTCCTGTTATTTAGGAAGGCTCTTTAGTGAAAGTCCTTGATAATGCATCATATCACAATAAATTTCAAAAGATTACGTAACGTATGCCAATACAAAAACTGAAATGCCACAATGGCTAAGGAAAAATAACGTACAATTTTGGGAAAATATGTTTGAGCTCCTTAATTTGACTAAAATGCACCGTACTCCAAGAATGCGTACAGTGGACGATCTGATTCAGGGTTATGGGCATGAAGTTTTACGTCTATCACCGTACCACCCTGATTTAAGAGAGCGTTGCTGAATATTTTTTGTGGTCAGGCGGTGGGCTTCAATGTTTGTTTACTTAATGCTAGAAGTATTAGATCAAAGGTGGACGAGCTTAGGCAAATTTTTTCAGGATCAGAGGTACATCCTGTTTTGGTCAGTGAGACATGGTTGCAGGAACACATACCATCATCTCTTGTTTCTTTGAATGGTTACAAATTAGAGTAGCTATTTATATCAAAGACTGCTATAGGGCCAAAATTATAAGCTCTTCAACGACGCCAGGTTGTGAATTCATGCTAGTAGAAGTCTGCACGGGTATGGAGAAAGGTGTTTTGGCTGCGGTGTATTGTCCTCCTGATATTTACAACGCCGAAACCCAAGGATTTCGGATAAGAAATTTCGCGGGCTACTCAAATTTACAGCCATGTGATCGTGGGGGAGATTTCAATGTTGACATTCTTAGAAGCGATTCGCGTGCTAGAAATTTTCTATCCGTGATCCAATCATCACAGCTAGAAGTCATTAACACAATTCCAATTTTTATGATCGCGGCAAACCCTTCATTGCTTGATTTGTTTCTCACTTCTGATGCGGACCGTGTCGCTTTTCATAACCAGCTTAGTCCACCAAGCTTTCTTGATCACGACATCATATTCATGTGCTATGATCTACCTCTGCACCCTTCACAGCCTCAAGTCGTATCATTTCGAAACTACGATGGCATAAACTTGGAAGAACTTGGAGACGAGTGCAGTCTCTTGAACTGGGGTGACATTTATTTGATTCCTTCTGTCGACCATCAAGTAGAAGTTTTTAGTGCTTTAGTCAAGCACTTGCATGACCGACATGTTCCTCTAATACGTAAACGGACACAAACTTCTGGATACCCTTGGTTCTCTGCTGAAATATCTTCTCTAATATCTGAGCGAGAGCATTTCTATCATCTCCACCGACCAGTAAGAACTGACAATACCAAGAGCTAGTATAGATCTGCACGCAATCGTGCCATCGCAGCCATACGCAGGGCAAAGCGTCAGTTTTATAAAAATAAACTGAACCCTGAGTTGCCACCTAAGTTGCTTTGGAACAATCTGAGGAGAGCTGGAGTCAGTCGCAATAAGGATAGCGGTCCTACTTGCGATTTTTGCCCCAATGATTTACATAATTTTTTCACCTCCACACAGGGAATCGTCCAGGCTTTGTCAGATGATCGTGATCACTTAGTTAATTTTCCTGGATCTAGCTTCTCTTTCAGGTGTGTGGATATTGAAGAGGTAATTAAAGATATTTTCTCTATAAGATCTGATTCGGTAGGCCCAGATGAAATACACCCTCGTTTTGTCAAACTAATTTTGCCTATGATTATTAGTCATCTGGTATATATTCTGAATTCATGTCTTGTTCTATATTTCCGCTTGCGTGGAAGGTAGCCACTGTTCTCGCACTTCCCAAGAAGTCGTGTCCTAAAGAGTTGAGTGATTTTCGCCCCATTAGTATACTTTGTTTCCTTTCCAAAGTTCTGGAAAGGCTAATACATGCGCAAATGCTCGTACATTTGGAGGCAAACAAGCTACTCACGGAATGGCAGTCTGGCTTTCGCTCCCAGCATAGCTGTGAAACTGCCCTGCTAAAGATTACTAACGATCTCCGTGTAGCTCTTGATAATAATCATGTAGGCGTCCTCGTGTTGCTCGACTTTTCAAAAGCATTTGACAGGGTAAATCATGACATCCTGCTGTCTAAGTTATCTGCTCACTTTGGTTTTTCGTCTTCAGCCACCGAATTGATATGTAGTTTTTTATCGGACAGATGTCAGCAAGTGAAAGCGAATAATGTTATATCTAATACCCTAGGCAGACGGACAAAATCAATGATCATTCATTCGTAATTGATTTTTTCAAAAATCCAGTTACCCAAGGTTTTGTTGATTAAAACGAAAGTCTTGTCAATTTTTGTATGTAATTGACAGCACATTTTTAATAATTAAAATTAAAATTCAATGGTAAATCGATTTTTGAAAAATTCAATTACGAACGAATGATCATTAATTTTGCCCGTCTGCCTAGGGTATAACCTTCTACCGATCCGGTGTGAAGTTCCACAAGGTTCTATATTGGGACCTCTATTGTTCAGTACTTTTATAAATGACCTTCCTAATATTATTGAAGACGTGAAAATTCACCTGTATGCTGACGGTGTGCAGCTTTATTTCAGTAGACCAATTGGGCTGATAAAGGATTGTTTGGCACGCATAAATGTGATCTTAATAGAATATACCATTGGTCTATGAGAAATCAACTCATGCTGAATCCTGCCAAGTCTCAATACATGGTCCTTCAAAACAATGCTAACTCCAACATCAATGACTTTTCAGGGGTGAAGCTAAATGGTTCTATCCTCTCTAGAGTGCACCGCGTCAAGAATCTGGGAGTAGTAATCAACTCTACTTTGAGCTGTTGTGACCACATCACATTAATCTTAAAGAAAATATATGGAGGCCGTCGTCAGCTCTGGTTATCAGCTGATATTTTATCGACAGATATACGTACGAGACTAGTTAAAGCACTTCTTCTTCCCCATTTTAATGTTGGCAGCTTAATTTTTCCAAAGCTCGATAGCTCATGCGCTCACAGGCTTAACGTCGCTTTTAACGACTGCATTCGCTTTATTTTCGGACTAAGACGCTTTGATCACGTCCAACACTTGAGATCCCATCTGCTGGGATGCTCTCTAGATGACCATCTTGAGATGAGGATGCTGGTTTCTTTGTACATTCTAATTCATTCTAGGACTCCACGTTATCTGTATGTATCTGTATGTATCTCTCGAAACCACAATCTTCTCATTCCTCGTTTTCATCGTTCCATTCTGGAGCGCTCTTATTTCGTTCAGGCTGTACGCTCATGGAATGAGCTACCTCTAGCCTTTCAAGGTGCCGGTTCCGTCGATAAGTTCAAATCACTTTTAAAATCACTTTTCTCTGGTGCTTAATCAATTTGGTATTGCCATTCGGTTTCAGCTTTACTAGGTACTAAGTAATTATGTTCACCACGTCTTCTTCGATTCAGCAATGAACTGGGCATTTTAGTTTTTTTTTATATTGTAACTTTGTAATATTTTTATAGTTTTGCCTTCTTGTAGTGTAAAGTTTCTTATTATTCGTTGTTTTTTTTGTATTCTTATTGTTTATTGTTTATATTTTTACTTGTTTACCTTCTCCTTCTTCATTTTTAGCTCGTCTAAATGTATTTTATTTAAGTATGATTCTTCTAGAGTATTTCTATTTATTTATTTTTAATTCTTTTAGCATGTAAACTAGTAATGTTGATTTGTTAACTTTGTTTTTTTATCTTTATGTGCTTGGTTTCTCATTTCTTTGTTTTTTGTTTATTAATTGTTTGATTTTAGTTTGAAGCACATGATATCGTTGTTGATTTAGGATATATGTTGATGCTCTTTTTTTACGCCTCAATACTTAATTTTTCCTTCTTTTTTTTATGTACTTATATATAAGATATAATATCTTGTATACAGAAATAAATAAATGATAATTCTAAATTGATAATTCTAATTTAAACCCATTTGGGCTACGGTTAAATCTAGGGTTGATTCCAGAAACACAACCGTTAAATTAGATGATGTTAAGCAGTTAGCAACGAAAGAATTCGAAAAAATTATGAAGAAGAACTGGAGAAGCGTTTATCAAAATGTTATAAAAGCTGAGGAAGTATATATTGAGTATGAATCTGTTTTGGAAAAGTTAACAGAGAAGTTGAATACTTATCTGACGATAGCTCTACTTCTGACTGTATTTTAAGTAGCGACGATGAAGGATCGGGTCCCTCTACAACGTGAAGTGATGTGAAATTGTAAATCACCATGTCGAAAATTTATCTCTTCATAACAAAAAAATTTCATAAAACTTTATTTAAATTGAAAAATGTTTAAAATCATAATAATAAAGAATATTAAAATAACCTAAAATTTGGAATACAATTTTCTTCCTTCATAGGAGAAATTTTACTGAAAAGCAATTCCAACATTTAATTTTTCTAACAGTGTACCCCAGGGCAAATAAACAGCTCATGCTCGGAAAAGTTATCAAAAAAATCAGTCTGCCTGTAGCAGTCGCTAGAGGTGGTTGCCATAATGGTCTGCTATTCATCTGTTTTTTTTTATTGGGTAGAAAATTTCTATATGGGAGAGAAACTTCTCACTAATTCTTATAAAAAACATGCATACATACATCATGCAAATACACAAAATAGCGAAATTCTCTTTTAGAAAATTGTCCAAATATTTCCCATGCGTGAAAAATAATCAACTGAGTTGGCGTCGACCCCCAATTATGAATCCTTATGGTAGATAGTAGCGCGAATTTTATTATTTAGATGATGAGGAGGGAAGTGAAAATGTAAGAGCTCTTTAATTAATTTCAATTGTTTTAAAGATTTTTTTCTTTTTCTAGATTACTGATGAAGATATCTCCTATGAAATTGAATGCTTGGAGGATATTGAAAATAGTCAGTTAAATATTGCTGAAATGAGCGCAACAGTCAAATCTAGAATCAGTTTCTAGCTGCATTAGATCATATAATAGAAAGAAAAAAACAAATGAGATGAGGTGAAAAGATTTATTGAGAATGTAGCTGCTTTAAAAAGGATGAAATTTGGGACAGAAATAAAGAAAAAACAAGACAGACGCTTGTGTAGATGGTAGAATTTTTGGAGAAAATTGAGGCAGATTCAAGTGAAGACTGAAGAGAAAATAAAATTTTTCCATTTTGATTTTTATGATTATTAAGTGCTGTTATGAACACTTTAATGAACTGAAAAAATAAATGCTATCTTGAAAAAATAACTAAATGCCATTTTTGTATGTCGATTGGTGTAAGTGAGGTGTATTTTTTTTGTGCGTCATGAACTTTATAAAGAATATTTTAATTTTTAAGGCGGTGTTTTATTGTCGTAGTGTAAATCTCCCAGTGGCAAGCTCCCCTCACGCAAAGGTTTTACTTAAATATCTAATAATGTATTAGGTACTTTGCTAGCAAAGCGTTTATATGTACCATTTCAAACGTACTTAGTTTGTTTAGATGTATAATGTAATCTGTCTAGTTCATGAAGGTTCTTATGACACAAGTTAGCATCCTGGTAAGTGAAATCATCTCACACAGACACGTTGTGACTATTCGTACTGAATTTTACTTTATAGCATGAAAACTAATTTAAATGCAGTAGAAAAGAAAAAAACACAAAAATATTAATCAAACATTTTACTGCTAAAAAATGATTATTATGTTAACATATTTATGGCATAAAGAAACAATTTTTGTTTCTGTTTACATTTTCACTTGAACTTGAAAGTACATCTTTTTACCTTATTGAACTTAATTATGGTGAAAGAAAAACATCTAAAATAATCAAAATTTTTATTATATAGACAATTTCCGTAATTTATTGCCAAATTTATTAATATATCAAAGTTTTTCTTATGTTTCTATATATTTCTCTATATATAGAGTAAGGCTGGATGGGGTAAAAAGTGCGTAGTATAAAAATGCAATAAAAAAAGAATGTACATGCAAGGAATGCACTTGAAGTGGGGTAATTTTCGCCACATAGCCAGTCGCTGCTAGGCATTAGGTAAGCGCACACATGTAATAGTGCTTTAATTTGACAAAAAGTAAAAACTATCGTGTCGGACATTTTTGTTTCTTGCCGAATGTACTCATCCTGGTTAAGCAAAGGAAGGACCTTTATATTGCTATTTTCTTTGTGAGCACTCTGATACTACTTAAAACTATAAATGTTTTGTTATCATTGTTTTCTATCTAAAAACATGTTCTTGTACCGTTCGGGGTAAAAATTGCCGCGGAGGTAAATTTTAGAAATAAAGCAGATAATATAGACTAAAGGTTATAGCTACCTGACATTTTAAAGTGATACAACTAAAATAACGTTAGTCTATATTAAATGAGAATACTCGTCTGTGTTGAGTATTTATGATTATTTTTGAAGTTATGAATAAATTTCCATAACCACGTTATAGATTCATCTTTTTTATTCTTTCTTAACAGGTTTGAACAGGTGGAGATTTTTACCTGCAAGAGGGGTAAAAAGTACCGAACGACTGCACATTTAGAATCAATTAATAACGTAAAATAATTAAATTTTGTACATATAGTTTTTTGGTATTAGTACATGAAACCCTAAAGATTGTATGTTTAAATTATCATATAATTTGACCTAAAAGTTTATGATATATTGATGATAATTCAAAAAGTGCCAGTTTCAGCCCCACCCTAAACACAGAGTGACGTCACGGCACATCAGCTGTAATGTGTCAGTAATTTAGTGAGAAAACTTTGTATTCTATATACCTTGGGCTGGTTAATGTTCAGAGATTTTGCCATTACTCTAAAAGCCAAGGATTTTTGATATACATACATGTTTCCAAATCTGGGTATTAATTATCTGCGGTTTAACTAAATTAAGGTGTGTTTACTTGGAAATCATTCTTGAGAGCTGCTGCTTCACTACTTCAGAAGTAATATGCTGCGATTTAATGCGCCTAAATTCATTTTTGTTTAATTTGTATAGTGCCGATGTTAACAGGAACAACGAACACTAAAATTTTTTGTCTTTCGATCCATGGGAGGTGTTTCAAATTCCAAACCTCCCGTGTGCACGGGCCTGTCTTATAGTAACTATATATGCATCAGTGAAAATTAGCTGCACTTAATGCACTTTCCAGGTTTAAAGAAAAAAACACTGAACGTGGCCAATATCTTAAATAACTTTGCAATGAAAGCCAATATTGAAATGTGACCACGTTAAGAAACTACCGGACCATTTATACTTTTTAGTATTTTGTAGCGTTTGTCTATTATATAATAATAAAATTAACAAAAGGGAAACAATTTACTTTTGTTTTCAGAAAGCAGACTACGAAACTGTTGTATTTATTTAACGATTTGTTAGTCATTCAAGAAAAAGAATCTATCCATCAGAATGTGCTATTTTTAATAGACGTTTTGTAGAACTTAAGAATTTTTTTTTTTTGAATATCCTTAAAAGCAACTACTTACTAACTGATTTCTACAATTGTTCTGCTTAGTTTTGTTTAGCAAAATGAATAATTTGTTAAATGATAAGCGATACATAAATAAATATATATATAAAAAGTTCCATACCTGCGAAAAAATAATGGAAAAGGTGCGCAAATGCAACTGGCAAGTTATCTGGACCAAAACAAAATCTTGTGAGGAGTATCAATTGGGTTTCCGTGGCAAGCATTCATATAAGACCGGTTTGACATGGGGATTAAAAGCTGACAATAGATGAATGTAGTAAATTCATATTTCCAGTATTTTTGGATCTAAAAAGGGCCTTCGAGACGATTGATCGCACAATTTTGCTTCAAGAAAATATGGTATCAGGGGTACAGAGGTTCAGTCGTTTTTATCTTTATTGACTTGTAGATCGGAAACCAACAAAAATTGGTAGTGTCTATTCGAATAGTAGAGATGCAATTTTTAATGTTCTCCAAGGCTCAATTTTAACCACTCCCGTACTTCCGTGCGCGATACTTTTTAAACGCAGCTCATTTTTGTAAGTGTCAAAAAAAGTAGATCTCAATTCAAATTTTCTTCACTCCACTTCACTTTGATATTATTCTCCACAACTGTGTTTCTGTATGAAACTCTACTATATTCTCTAATATGCCTATTACCGAACTCTATTCATCATAATATGAAAGACAACTGTAATGCCACCGAGTAAAGGTTTGCTTTTCTATCAGTTGAGAGAATTTTCGGTGACATTGTTGTCATTAAGTTTGTGGAAGAAACGGAAAACTGTTAGTTAAATGTATTTATTAATTTTTAGTTTTTGCAAAATATTTACATAATTATTAAAATGTATAGAATTATTAACCCTTTGGATGGCAGCATTTAAAGATTAACTTTAAAGCTGTATGTCACCTTTATGGCGGCTTATTTAACTCTGTGCAGGATTTACATTATGATGACATAAATTTTTTTCAGAAATTGTGAGGGAGATAGTTTATTGAAATTTAAATGCTACAGAAGCACACAGTGATATATGTACCTCATACATATGCTCTAGTTTTATGGTAAGAATCGCACTGTCAAATTGTAAATTGTCAAGTTTTTAATCGTTTTTTCGTAGATATTTAAAGACGGATCATGGAAAGAAGTATAATTTTACAATTTCTAAAATATTGCATGAAAGCATGAAGCAAAAGATGAGAGTTTATATCGATAAAATTTGTCGCAATCAACATTTTATACGATAATGAAATTTTTATTTATTGTTTATTTCGTAGTAAACAAAAAATTCAGTAAATAATCTGCTAATATGTAAACGTCAATTCACTTCGATCCACTCAAGTGCTCACATGAAAATAATTCCATTCCACTACCAAACTAACGCCAGTGAAGATAATTCTAGTCTGGTTCGTGTTCACATGGCGGATTATCTCAATCCAGTCCGATTTTTCTTCTATGAAATCTGAAATCGCCAAACGGTAACGTTGACATTGACACTGGAGATGCAATTTTCAATCTATTTGCCAACTCTACCCAAAGGCGGAATTTTTCTAGCAAATTATAAAGGAAAAGGACCACTGCAGTGAACGCACTGCTCCCTGCTTGTGGACTGAAACTACCTCAGAAATAACTTAAATATTTTCTATAAAGAAATATTTAAAAACTTTCAATTTCGCAATATTTAATTACAAACTCAAAACTTACTTTTATTTATTTCGACAAATAATTTGACTTGACAGATATGTATGTAGGTATATGCCATAAAATTATAGTAACAATAACAACAATATGCCAGCACGAGTAGTCGAATTTGACAAATTAGGGTTGCCAATAGCAATGTTTTAGTTTCAGTCACTATAAAAACTTACTATGCTTGACACGCACACATTGACAAATCGAGGACTGGAAAAAATGCAGAATGCGTTTGCTTCTCTCGTCATTCATAAATAAATTTCCGTATACGATGTACTATCTCCCTCATAATTTCTGTAAAAGTTGCATGCCATCATAATGTAAATCCTGCTTTACAGCTCATTACAAGCATTTCGTAAAGGATTGAATTCGGCTGTTAGATTTAATGAAATTAAACCGAAGTGTTGGACATCATGGGCAATATGTACATATATGGCAAAAAGTAGTAGTATTAATCATGAGCTACGGTGAAATAATGATGCTGCTGAGTTAAACTCAACGAGCGCAAGAAATAGAAACCGTGAACAATAGAAAATACTATATTAAAATTTGAAGCAATTTATTTTTAACGTCCTTGTTTCAGAGTTCGATCGCCTGGAAAAGCGAATAATAAAATAAAAAAATTGATAAAGACGTCATCGAATTTTTTTTCTGAAGATTTGGTTGAAGCAGATTGAGCTACTCTGGAATCAGGATTTTCTGAAAAAAAACGGTAAAAAGATTTGTAAACGCATATAACCTAAAATTAATTTTTCAATTTGCAGACTTGTACCAATTTTACATTAAGTGGGACCGCACACTGCCGAATTAATTGATTGTCCAGTCAGCGACTGGTCTGTTGACTTGTCACCGACTGATTATTTTTTAATCGTTGCTTATTGACTATCGTAGCATGTGCGCATATTCCATCGTCTTCTGCCAGCTTAGTAATCCAGTCAAAGATGATAAGTTTGAATGGTATTTCGATTTTCATTAAAATTTCGCAGTGTTGTTAAATACTAGGGAACTGATTTAAAAATTTGCAATAAGAACTTAAACCCTGTAGTAATTTACTAGTGGTTGATGATGAGGAAAGTAAGAAGAAAGATTTAAAGAAAAAGAATGTGGAAAAATTTTGATATGATTTTTTTTTTTAAATGTAATAAAATAAACCGAATTTTACTTAAAAGTTAAAAATTCCATCAAAGCTGTAAGATTCCTAAATTGCTGGCGGCTTCGAGGAAATTCACAAATAATACGAATTTTTTCCCACTTTCAATTTTCAGAATGCTCTCTTCAGAAAAGCTATAAGATCTCATCCAAGGGCCCCCTCTCCCTAGAGCTATAATAAAAACAAAATTTATAATCAAAAATTATTATATATTCTAAAAAAAATCGTTTTAAAAAAGGCTGCTTCAAAATTCGAACTAAAAATAGAAAATAATTTTTCCCTCCCATCACCCCCATCACTAAAGTTCTATAGAGTTTCCCTTCAATTTGAGTTTAAATGAATTTTGAAATTATATTACATTTGTGTATAAATTTTTAATTTTTCAGGTTCACAAAGCAAGATCTGGGCAGTTCAAATTTTAAGTTCAATTTCTTGATATTGAAATTTGGAGCTCCTTATGTTTATCAAAATGCTTAATACAGTTTAATGCCCCAGACTTTCCTTTCTTTGTGTACTTTGAAAATTTTAAAATTTAATTAAATATGCAAACAAAAAGGAACTCTATAGAACTTTTGTGATGGAAGTATTCATCAAGTGAAGTGATAATAATTTTTTTGAATTAAAGTTTTTTTTTATGTTTATCACCTTTTTTAGTCTTAAAGAGTTTTCAGTACAAGAAAAACGTTTGCATCTGATCGAAAGCTTACAAAAGATGAAAGTACATATTGGGAAAATCATTATCAGATTCAGTTTTCCAGGAAATATTTAATTTAAAGCAAACAGAACCAAATTAGAACCCCTCGAAAACTTCACTAATAAAGTGCGATATCTGGATGTTATTGAAATGTTCATCCTTTACTGTGTATTACATGGATATCCTACGCATATCTTAACAGAAGATTAACTTGAAATATTACGGGGGGGAGAGGGTATTACAATTTTCATAAATAGCAAAAATTTGGAATCCATATTTAGCTTGATGTCCTCTAAGTAAAAAGTAAGAACACGCCTTTATATTGTAGCATTACCAGATTTCTGATCTTAGAGAAGAAATTTATGTTTGTAATTTTACTGTAAAGAATGAAGAATTGTTACAGAAATTAATGAAAATAGAAAATAGAATAGCAGAAAAGACAGTTGAGGAGTTATTCCAATATGTTAAATGTAAATAAGAACTAAAGATTGCATAAATTCTCTATAAGGGAGCTTAAATCACTTTCATATAAATTTTTCCTGATTTGCGATGTGCTTTATCAAATACCATTAAAAAGAATATTTTTCTCCCTTATCGAAAAATGTTTTATATGTCGGGTTATGTCGTGAGCAGTGTTGGGAACTTGAGGGAATTTCAAAATTTTTCAACATGAACAATTTGAACTTATGTTATACTACTTTCCGTTGATTATGCAGTAGGTATATGTACCATTATTACTTTAACTTTGGAATATTAGATAAGTGAGCAATTGCTACTACAAAAATTATATTGATTTTCATTTTAAGTAGATAGTTTTCTCCAAAACTACGAAAATCTTTCAGTTCGAAATTTTACGACAGCTTTGGTAAATACTTCACGAAATTTTCTTTTCTGAATATAGGAATTAGTTTTCCGCAATTTATTTCTTATTATTAAGCGTGGCTTAGTTTTTGTCCAATACTGAGAAAAGTTTGGTTTGAAGGACTCCAGCAGTTTGCACCCTGAGCTATGTTTCTATTAAAAAATGACTTTTTATAAAAAAATGATATTAAAAATTTACACATCATTCCACCGAATAATGCTGAAACTTTCCTAGTACCTCACTACAAGTGGCTAAACTAAGCGACTTACGGCGCTGAACAAGTTGTGCCCCATTTGATGTTTTCTTTTCTAAATTTTTAATTGCAGGAAGATGACCCGCTCCCCTCTAATTTCAATGCTAAATCCGCCCCTGCACCGTTTTGTCTTATCCTGCAACTGTTTTTTTAATATTGTCCTCAATCCAATTCATCAATGCCTCTGGGTATTTTATATAAGACCAGTTTGACCTTACTAAAGATCGAGATGACATACAGCTTTCAATGCTTCCCTCATATGTTTTATTGTCCGGATAGTGGATTTGTTTATTCCATATGACTTCGCAATTGATAACGTTTTTTCCAGCTCTTTTCAAGCCGATTTGAAATTTCCACTTTCATATTCAAAGACATAAGGGTAGTTTTGGTGGGCGGAAGGTGAGTGGTTTTTTTTCAGTTTTTTTTGGAAATGGGGCTCTAAATAGACCTGCTGTTTAAGACTTATTATACCCTAGCCACTGACATATATAACATGGACTGCCTGATTTGCTATTTCATATGGGTCAACTTTTTTTGGCAGGGTGTGACAATTATCTTAATTTCATGTTTTACTTTTGCTTTAATATTCATATTAAAAGTTCAACAAATTACAGAAGCAATCGAAATTATTTCTCTTCTTGGAAGCTTATCTTCTACAACATCAAATATTTTTTAAATTTGATTTTTAAAGAAATAACATTAAGCAATTTTTGTCTACCTACCCCTAAAAGTAGGTATGGGGGACAGAGAAAGGATTACAAATATTGTATTGCCATCTATTTCTATCCTATATATTCATTTGGAAAACCACTGAACTGAAACTGGACTATGGTGTATTTTGTATAGTACTTATTATCTGTAGTTCAGCGGAATAAAGTAGTTAAACCAAAAAGGGACAACTATAGAAAAGTGATCCCATAATAATGTCAAATAATGTAAGGAATTTCAGTAGTATCAGTAGTCCATTTTATATATGTCAGTGACCCTAGCTAGATGAAATCATAGGGTATACTGAGTTTATAATACACTGCAATAATGCCAGTAGAACCAAATGGATTGGACACCCAATAATAAAAGTTATTTTGAAATTTGCATGTCCGTCTGTCCGTCCTAAAACAAACGCAAAACATTCGAAAACGCACTCACTGAGAGTGCTGAAATTTTGCATACGGGGTTTAAAAAAAATGTAAATCTAAGTTTGAAAATTGCACCAATTGGGTAATACCTTCGCATGGTTGCCATTGCTCTTTTTCTCTAGACAGGGTGTTTCCGCCTAGAAGGTCAATAGAGCAAGAGGTGATAGTACTCACCTAGCCAAACAAAAAATTGTAACACATAGTGGGGGGGGGGGGGCAGGCGCATATCAAACCATTAGAAGTTACAGGGTGATTAAGAAAAAAAGGTTGTTTTTCACAAAACACCCTGTATCTTAAAAGGTACAGGGTGTACGGTCACTGTATGCAGACTTTTCACTGCTGAATAACTTTTTACTAACTTGTAACTGACCTGTGGTGGTCAATGAAAGTGATATTAACGAATGTATTCACAAATTGTACAAAATAAATTTTGATTGCTTTATATAAAAATGGTCCTAGGTCCCCTCCTTGGTATGATAATGAAATCAGGAGGACGCGTAACATATGAAAGAAAGCGAGGTTGAGATTTAATTTATCTAAAAATTTGATTGACTATAATGAATTTCCTAGACTGCGGCGAAGATTCTAACTAAAGTTGCACTTTTCAATTATTTACATAAAGTTCAAGTAGAGATGAAGATTGAACCTAGAAGCGTTGGTCTTTGAATGTCACACTAGTTCCGATCCCAACATTATCTGCAACCTCTTTGCTGAATTCTTTAGCACTAGCATTACCCATCATAGTGAGATTATTGATGAATCCTATTTTAGTTCTATTCTTCCGTCCCAAGGAGTGGTGCTTGGCGTTAGTGATCTTACGATATCTGAAGATGTTTTGCTCGAGTATATTGTCAAACTAGATTCTAAGTTCAATGCCGACCCTGATGGAATCCCTTCTGTCTTTATTTAACTGGACTCTGCAAATCGGTATATTCCCATTACCATGGAAGTTATCCTATATTATTCATATACACAAAAAAGGCACAAAAGATGAAATAGCTATAATTATAGGAATATTGCCCAGCTTTCTGTCATTCCTAAGCTATTTGAAGCGATTGTATGTGATGCTGTTTACTTTCACGGCAAACATTTATTATCTACAATGGCAGCACGGTTTTGTGAAGAAGCGATCAATTTCCATTAACCTAGTTGATTTTATCTCGGCTTGTCTCAACTCAATGGAAAATGGAAGCCAAGTTGATAAAATATCCCACAAGCTTTTGCTCTTTAAGCTTGGTGTGCTCGGATTTCCAATTTTTTTAATTAAATGGCTAGAATCATATTTATCAAATAGGATCCAGCAAGTTTTGTTTAGGTCGAATGTCTCGTGTGAAATACCTGTACCTTCTGGCAGCCACCTTAGTCCGCTTCTTTTCATCTTATATATTAACGATCTGCCAAACATTATTAATATATCTGATATTCTGATATATGCAAACGATGTCAACATTTTTAAGACGGTCGATAGTTCAATTGGTTGTGGCGCTTTGCAATCTGATATTAATAGATTCTTCATTTGGTGTAATAAAAATTGTATGCACTTAAATATTGACAAGTGTAAAGCCATTAGTTTTACCCGTAAAAATTGTCCACCTCTGACTACATACCATATCAATGGTATCGCTCTTGACAAAACCAATGAAGTCAAAGGCCTTGGTGTACATTTAGACACCAAACTTAGCTTTTTACCACATATTGACAAGACAATTAATAAGGTTGATGCCGCATTAGGCTTTGTAAGAATTTGGACGCCTGATTGTAATGATCCTTTTACTTTAAGGACCTTGTATCTAGCTTTTGTGTGACCTCTTATTGATTATGCTATCCCCGTTTGGTGTCCTTTTTATCATGATACTTATCTAAGGCGTTTGGAATCTATACAGAGGAGATTTATTCGCTTCGCACTTAGACGTCTCCCATCGGATAATCCTTTCACGCTTCCTCCTTATGAGCAGCACGGATTAATTCTTCTTAAGCTACCTACGCTCATCAGAAGAAGTAAGGTTAAGGTAGTCTTCTTGTTTCAAATAATTACTGGTGCAGTAGATGGTCCTGAGCTCTTATCTAAAATTATCTTTAATATTCGTCCACGAACTTTAAGAAATGACTTGTATGCCTTCTTGCATGTACCTCATCATCGTACCAACTACGGTTATAATGAGCCTATATGTTCTATGTTGAGAGCTTTCAATGACCACTGAGACGGTCTGAGACCTCATTGACTTTGACACAGTTGAAAGGTCTGCTTTACAAATAAAGTAATTTTTTCGCTTTTATTTATAAACATGTTGCTGTGTTAGTTTTATTTTATTTTCTCTTTTTCTTTTTTTAAATTGTTTATTGTTTTTATTATTTATTTACATTTAATGATTTTTCTTTTTTTCTGCTTTCTTATGGTCTTGTGTTTGTTTTTATGTTGCTTTCTATTCTTTTCTTTTGTAATAGTCAGGTGGAATTATGTTCTGTTGGCTCTGCTAAATAAATAAACTTCATATGGCCTTTCGAAAAACTGCTCAACCACCCCCGTACCCCTCTCCTTTCAGGAGTTACGAGGGTCGAAACAAAAAATTTTGGATTTTTTTACTTTTTTTTTACCTCGGCCTCTATTTTTTTTTTTTCGCAAAACGGTCTTTAACATAATTTTTTTTTTTTTTTAAAAAAACTATAAACTGTAGACTCTGCTCATTAATTTAACCTAACTATCTGGAGTTGAGATAAGCAAGAATTTGTTACTGAGAAGATGGGAAGGGATAAAATTCAACATTTATATTCTGGATGACGATCTTTTAACATTTATTGGATAGATAATCATGAGATCTTCTCAAAATCTCATGGAATTTGATCTTTCCTTTCCCTACGTTTTGAAGTTATAGCTGGAAAATTGTTTCTCCCCACAAATTACTATTTAAGAAAAAAGAAAAAATACGTCCTCAACAAAACAAAAATCACTAATATCGAATTTAAGAAGTCGAAAACGTTCAAAAGTTGTAAGATGATTCAGAAAATATTAAGGGCTACAAATTCTCTACCAATTGTCTCATTTTACCCATTCCTGAAATGTTTTTCATTATCTCTGAAACCTACATACATGCCCAAGCAAACATAAGAGAATCCCAGACTTATTTTTTCGAAAAGGCCGATAGCTAGATATAGGAAAATATCTAAAAACTAAAGTTGTATACCGCATTAGCCGGAATACCATTTCTCATATCAGAAGTTCTTGAAAATAATTTTATTCTTTCGAACGAAATTCTTATTTGTTCATTGTTTGTAGAGATAATGAGATAATGACTCATATCATATGCATGCACACAGTCAAGAATTGCGTATAGCGATACTGTTACTAGAACATCCTATATATGTAGCTTACGAGCTGATATGCTATTAATGCGCATGATAATTAAACTTAATAATTTTTCATGGAAGCCACCATTATACTCGTATTTAAACCATGATTAGGGCACTGAATAGTGAATTAAGTGTTTGAAGTAGATATTAAGAAGTGCTTTATTTCCATGAGCCGCAATGGTGGTAAATTTCCCAACCGAATTTCTTTCACACAAATGCATTTTCTTATGCCGCATAAAGAAGAAAAGATACATTGGCTTCCGTTTGAATTTTCCGCTGACGTAAATAAATGTAAATGAGATAACATATGACTTTACAGGGACTTTATGATTGTATTTTCAATGCAGATAAAATTATAAAAGGTATACAGAAATGAATTTCTAGAAGAAAAATGCCCATCGATAAGTTAAAGGTTTTGAAACAATACAGATATGAAATTTTTTATGATGTTACCAAAGTTCAGAAAATGAGTGCATGTATTTGTTGGAGAAGGATTTATTATTTATCAGAGTTGAAAACAAACTCGAAATTTAAAAGAATTTGTTTTGACTTATGACTTATGTTTTATTTATTATTTTTATGCACTTTGTAGGTATGCATTTAAAGAAGCAGCGCACACATCAAAGAAACTATTGGTTCATTGCCGGGGAGTAAAATTTAAAAAAAATTATTTTGAATATTTTAAAACAAAACGAAAAAGTTGAATTGAAATTTTCTCCACTTTTCAAATTTATAATTTATTTTCAAAAGTCCTAAAAATAAATTTGGGCAGCCGTTGAAAAGGCAATGTGAAGTTTTGCATACAATGAGCTCTTTTAAGATAGAGGGTGTTTTGTGAAACACTAATTTTTTTCCTAATCACCATGTAACTCCTAAACGGTTGATAAAAGCTATTCCCCCCCCCTTGCCTTACAATTATTTTTGCTAGATAACTACTATTACCTCCTGCTCTATTGACCTCCTAGGTAGAAATACCCTGTATATTGTGGCACTACCTGAGGTGTCGGCGAAGAGAGCTGAAACTTGGTACATGTACTTTTTCATAAAAACAGTAAATAAAATTTCACAAATGAACTAAATCGGGCGACCCCTCCTTAGTTTTGCCATACGAAAATTTTGTAATTTTAATTTTGGTTTCCACTTTATTTAACTTTTATTTTCATCTAGTCTGGGGCATAATATTATTGGTCTTAGACCAATTATAACTTTTTCTCTTGTTCCAGATTGATTTTTAAAAATATATTAAACTGAACAATTATTTGCAACACTTGGTAATGGTTTTAGGGTAGGGCGATCGCTCTGGAAAAGGAAAAGTTAAAATTTTTATATGTTATCAATGTGAAACATTCGCATAAACAAAACAAAAAAAAAATGGTTAGAGTCTTGTAATTAGTACGTTCAAGTAAGAATTTTCGACGCTCTGATATGCAATAAATTCCATAAAAGTTTATCGAAAACACTAAACCTAACTGCAGTTCATTTCTGTAATCTCTATTGAGAAATTCACCATCCTTAACTCTACTGCGGATGTTACACGGTAAGTAATTATGGCATTACTAGTAATGCCAATACATCCGAAAGTCTTCTTCATTACTCTGTCATTATATTTAAACTTTACACTATCATTAAAAATGAAAATATTTGTTTCATTTATCAATTCATTGAGCTAGAAGTGTATTTATCTTGTGTAAAAATTTTAATGGATCCCCGCAGAAAAGCTGGCGCTGCTATAATTTTAGCTTAGCTTGGCTAAAAAACTGTGAAAAGTATTCCGATGTTGTTCTGCTAAAAGAGTTTTACGGAAGCACGAGAATATAAAACCTATTTTCGCATAAATAAAGGCACATTAAATTATTATGAATGGTTAAACTATTTATGCTAAGGACGGACACTAATATACTACTCTGAGATACCCTAGCCACAGGAAGAAATTTTAAAGATCTTAAGATTTCAGCTGTAATATCAACAGCTTCAATAAGTGTTACAGTTATATAAACTTGTGAAGCGCTTTACACTCCGGGCACTTGATAATCTTCTTTTGAAATTTTCCAAATATTTGGAGTTTTATTTGAAATTGTATATGACTTGGGTATTTTGGCTGAATGAGCAATAAATTGGGTACTTGACTAGTAATAGAAAAGATAATTCGTTTTATTATTTTTGTATTATATCCTAAACTATTTAAAATTTATTTGTATTTCCTAAAGTAGACAGGTATAATATGTAGACATTTTAAAAACATTTAGAAAAGTACCATCATCCGGTTGCGGGCCTCCATTTTTCCAGTTGCGAGCCATCACTCTTCCTATTATGGGCCACTAATTAAAACAAAGAGTTTAAAAAAAAAACAGTTAGGAGATATCATTTTCAAACTTTTTTTCAATTCCGAACGTATTTAAAATAATATCAAAATAAAATACAGTGTAAATAAAAAATAACTTATTTTACAAATATTTCTAAACTTTTCCTAATTTTAATTATTTCTGCGGCGCGTTCCTATGTGTGAGATCTAGTCGCGCACGTGGGAGGGAGTGCCGGTTTATAATGGACAACTCAGTCTTTTTGTATTTCATATATAACATTTTTATTTTTCAATAATTCATTTGCTTAAACTAGTATCACAAAATTCATTTAAAAGGCAAATTAAAACTAAAACTTACCTACAAACTACTATACAATTAAAAAAACTTCAAGTAAAAAATAAAAAATAAAAAAAATAAATTAAAAATTCAAATTCAAATTCAATGAGCTCCTGCTCAGGCTCTACCAATGTTCTACTCGTTCTGAAAAAAGAGAGAAAAAAAAGAAAATGTTGATGCTGCTAGTGCGTAAAGGTCAAGGGCAGCAAAATTACCGTTGGTCGTACATGAGGGCACAAGGGTAGCAAAGTGCTATAGTCGAATGTATTAAATGCTTAATCTTCACAGAGACTTATTAGTGTGAAAAAAATAATAAAAAGTACTTGTAAAAAATACAAGGTTATCCTACTTATGTATTCTTTAAGACGACACCTTTTGCAGCTAAAATCAGTCACGTTCGGGCATACTTTGGATGCACAGCTTTTATGGTAGTTCCTATTGCATAACCAACATTTATTGTTCTGAGTGATATGCCGAGCACACTCAAAACACAAACCGCTTAAAACTACCTGATTTGCAAGATTTTCTTCGGCATATCGTAGATACCGAGTTCTCTCAATTCCATTTGAGGACAGATTCCCTTGATTTTTATGGATGGACCATTTTCCAAAGATGCACCAATAACGTGGACCTTGTCTGCTGTTGTTTTTTTACCTTATGTCTTCTTTTTTACTGGGATATTGTCAAGTTGATGATGCTTTTTCTGGTTTTTCTTAAATTTTTCCTTCTCATTCTCTTTCCTAATCAATTGTTTCTCCATCTTTTTATTTTTATACCCTAGATGAAATCTATAGGGGTATACTAAGTTTGTCATTCCGTTTGTAACGCACAGAAATAATGATGGTAGAGCAAAATAGATTGGACACCCCCGCATAAAATCAAAAGTTATTTTGATTTTTGCATGTCCGTCTGTCCGTCCGTCCGTCTGTCCGTGCGCACGATAACTCGTGAACGCGTTTACTTAGAAAGCTGAAATTTTGTACACAGACATTAAAAAAAAAAGTAAAATTAAGTTCGAAAATGAGACAAATCGGGCAACTCCTTCGTGGGGTTGCCATACAAAAATTTCGTTTTCCACGATATATTTGGACACTACCTGAGAACACGTCGACATAGAAAGCTGAAATTTGGTACGCTGAATTTTCATACTAATAGCAAATAAAATTTCAAAAATGGGCTAAATCGGGCAACCTCTTCTTGGTGTTGCCATATAATAATTTTGGTTTTTTACATATACTTTGAAAACGATCAGTCCTAGACATTTTTATTGTACTAAAAACTTCTTCAGAATAAGAAATTCTATAAAATTGGTTTTAATCATTTTTTCTGTCCGAAATATATGCGAGAAAGCAATGCAAAAAATCGAATTGCTCAAATGGGTGACCATAGGAAATTTCATACGGGCATTCATCTAGTCTAGGGTATCATAAGAATTGGTTTTACACCAATTCTAGCTTTTTCACTTGTTCTTAACTAAATCTTCTTCGTCCTTTTTCTTTTTTTTTTCATCTTTCTGCACTTCAGTTCTTCAGACCTCTGAAATGGTGTTGATGAAATAAGAAAGCTTCGTTTTTCTGTCTGGCGGGTCCCTGTTCTGGTTGGAGTTTTTGGTGTTTTAAGAAATTCTGTACTTAATGTCATGATTGCCTTCATCTAAGAAAATGATAAGCATATCTAAGATGTTTAAGTCATATGAATTGCTAAAATAATAATAAGGGAGATTTATATACCTAAAATATTATGAAAGTTAACTCACCTGTTCATCGACAATAGTTTGATCTGCATTGGCCTTACTTTGTAGAAGATAGTCAGAATCGATTGAAATTGAGTCGCGTACGTCTAAAATGTCCCTAAAGCCATTTACTTTAGTGCCTACAGTTTACTACTTTTTACACTTTAGGTATACCTAATTATTTTCGATGCACTCAACCTTTAATTCCATATATATTTTGTATAAAAGCAAGAAGTCCTCTGAGTGTGTAAAACTGGACTTACGTATATCTTCTTATTGCTTAATTTTCTTGATGCCGACAATCCTTACAAACTTTTCATATGTGTAAAGCGTTAATGAGTCGAAAAAGATAGCAAGTCTTGGTAGGCGTGTAAATTATTATTAATAAACGTGATTAGATACGTTCAGTTTTGTTTTTGTCTAGAATTATTATATTATATATTATATTATATATATTATATAGTTTTGAGGTTTTTAAGGGACTACGAAGCAATTAGCAGTACGTAACATATGTCAGACTATTTACATCATTGCAACTCATTGGGATGAGATAATTACTCCCTTCAGTATTTACATCACTGAAGGTCACAGGTATGGGGTAAGATATTGCTTCAGAATTTTTTTCTAGACATTTCGTGTAGTCAATTGTGTTGACATCAAACGGATATAAACCACATGCTCTAAATCCGTAAATTATGCACCTCATGTGGATGGAACTATCAACAACATCTTTAAGCAAAGTTCCGAATTCTATTCTTGTTAATTGCTTCTTCAGATTTTGTCGCCGTCATTTTTGCACAGCCCTCTTCCAACCAGCTTTTAAGGGCTTAAACACAGCTACATCTGCCGGTTGCAAAATTCGCGTCGCATTTGGATATAGATAAATTAGAATAATATTAATTGATACACATAGCTTCGACAATTTATAAGAAAGATGAGTTATGTCCATCAACGTAGAGAACAATAGGAAATTTAATATTATTTTCGAGAAGAGCAGAATAGAAAATTTCTTGAATGTACTTATAAAATAAATCAGTAGTCATCCAACCATTATCGCACTTTTCAGCGTTTATACCTTCCAAAAGAGATTCCAGAATTTTGCCGGGTATTCTTTTATACGGGTATACTATTATCGGTGGTATTATATGACCAGCAGCGGAAAAACTAAACATAACCGTTAGATTTTCTTTTCCTTGTCCGCGGTCCGTCTCGTATACATTTCTGCTACCTAGGAAGAACTATACTGTAGTAAAGAACAGTCTTATTTTGGTAAGCACACAAAAGGAGAGCGATTTACTTTTACCCTAGATAGTATACGCGATTTTTGACTAGCAAATATTTTAATTCGTTATCGAAAATCAAACTAGATTTCCTTACTTACCTTGCTTTGTATCTTCTATGCTTTGATCTGCCTATTATCTGCCTATCAGAATAAGACGTATATCTAATGTTGTTTTACCCTTAAGAGCGAGTACTTCCCGCTCTTGGGTTACAATTGAAAATTTGTCTCGTCTCCATTGAAACATCGTGCAGGATCTTTTAGAATTTCGGTATAGCTTTTCTCTTTAAAGTAACTTTCAATTTGTTTAAACCATTTTCGGATATCGCTTTCTGCTACTTTAGAACTAGAATCTGTAATTGCCACCGGCGTTCGCATGACCACATCTGGATGTCGACGAAGAAATGAGTAATACCACTTCTCGCCAGGTAGAATTTTTTCTAGGAAAAGCATCTAAAAACTCTTGAACAACTCCTTCAACTTCCTTCTTGGGAATCCCTTTGCAAAATTGCACCAAATCCATTTCACTATCTTATTTTCCTCATCAATCGTTTAAACAGGTGAGCGACCTGTAATAGGCTTTTTATTACGACAATGAAAGCGGTTTTGTAAAGTAGCACTTGGAATTCGATATTTCTTGGAAGTTTCCTTAATAGATGTTCCATTTTTGATATCTTGCAACGCCTTCAGTATATTTTCTTCGTTTAGACATTTAAAAAATGTTTTTTTTTCGAGAAAAATATCGTTGGAAAACAAACTAACTCGACACACAACCTGGGAAGACGAAATAAAAATTTGATTTCTTTAAAAGTTTCAACATATGGCTCGAAACTGGCAAACCTAACTTTGCACAAAATTGCAAGTTACGAGCCCCCGGCCCATTGCTGGAAAAATTCTAAAAACGGTGTCCAAATACGAGCCACCTTAATATTTCTAGTGAAACTAAATTGTCTTTAATTATTTTTACTTACCACGTAGAACAAAAAGAACTTGTAGCTGAACACGTAAAAAACTCTAGCACAATCTTACTGAAAAAAATTGTTGTGATAACAAATTAGCATAGCATTCGTTAAAATAAGGAAACAGTTAATTGCATTTTTGTATTTTGTAGCTAATTAGGGTACTCAAGTTCAAGTGTAACTACTTAAATACAGTAAAAATTAAGAAATTGTACGGCTTAATAAATACACTATAAAAAATATTTTCCTAAATTCGGTGGCAAGAATTTGTGCTACAAAGTTTAGGCATATTTCGCTAATTTGGAGGATAGGTAAGTTTCACCTATCTGTAGGGAGTTTGAATTCAAGAGGCTTTAATGAACTTCCTATCGCGAGAAGGGAAATTAATGTAAATTTTTCGACAAATTTTGTGGAAATATCCGTAAAATTTAGAGAAATTTTTGAACAAATTAAGGATAAACAAGTGTTTGAAGTACCTTTGATAAAGGGGCATTGTAGATGCGTATTGAGTAATTTTCTGCCGAATGTATAGAAATTCTTTCCAAAGGAGTAAGGAAAGATTCAATGCACAATGTTTGATGAACTATTAAACAACTGTAAATAATATATTATTATAGATGGATAGAAACATAAAGTGTAGTTAATTGTAGATATAATGACTGATATTTTCCACAATTGGTGTCTAGTAATATCTCTTTAATATAGATACCTCCATTGGTGGTACTTTTCCATCAAATTAAGTTTTCCTAAAATAATTCATTTTTTGATTAAGGAATAGGTGAAAGGAAAAAATTGGTGTACAAAACAAAAATCTTTAAATAAATTTATCTCAAAGAAAAAACAAAATATAGATTATGTCGTATGCTTTAAAAATTAGGTTGTACCTGCTAAATCAAAATAAGCACATTATTATTTTCGAAAAAAAAAACAAAATTAACTTCAATGAAGGTTTTGAAATGAATTGTTGCACACATTTTTCTTCCACGTCACTTTAATTTATTTGAATTTTATTGAATTCTTAAAAATTTTAAAATTATTAATTCGCGCACGTCTTAACCACACAAAGGTTAGAATAAAACTCATCGGGTTATAACAAGATAATGTATGCCTTCTATTTAGGCTATTTTTACTAAAGTGAAGGGTTTCGTTTTTCCATAACATTATGGAATTTCCAAATTTACAAAATTAGAGTATATTTCTATTCGATTTAGTTTTAAGATTTCAGAACTTATTGGTTACAAAATTCTAAAATATATAGAAAATATAGGTAAAAGTAGCAGGGAGGTTCTAGTTGAGCATAGGGGTAAGTTGGGCAATTGCTACATCTCTACACATATTTATCGTAAGAACTTCATAGTACACGGTAGTGAGACCGGCAAGCGTATAAACTAAAATGTGATGGCGTCAGATGGAACGCCAACGATGGGTTATAAAACTCCGAGACAGGTATTTACTATGCAGCAGGAAAGTTCTCTTAGAGATTACTTGTTGCAAATGTCCGCTATATTTTACGGACTATGTCCTAAAGATGTTCGTCATCTTGCCTATGAATGTGCCATGAGGTACAAAATTAAAATGCCTAATGCTTGGACTGCAAATAAAATGGAAGGCAAGGAATGGCTTACGATGTTTTTAAAGAGGAACACCGCATTGTCTATTAGAAAGCCAGAGCTCACCAGCATTGGGAGGGAAACATCAATTAATGCAATTAATGTGAAAGATATTTTTTGACAAGCTGGCAGGTGTCTTAGATAAGTACGCATTTACTGCTTCCAGAATTTGGAACGTTGATGAGACTGGGGTACCCACAGTGTTAAAGCCCAATAAAATTGTAGCTGCAAAAGGCAAAAGGAACGTCGGTTCGATGACTTAAGCGGAACGGGGCACGAACGTAACTTTAGTTGTTGCCGTTTCTGCATCGGGGAATTCAGTTCCTCCAATGTTTGTATTTCCCCGTAAAAACTATATGGAACATTTCATCAACGGAGGTCTACCTGACTGTATTGGAGCAGATAACGCTAGCGGTTGGGTGACAGATGCAGAATATTTTTAATTCATGGAGCATTTGATTGCACACATTAAGCTATCTAAGGAATGCCCTGTTTTACTTGTACTGGACAACCATTCGTCACATTTACACATAAAAACTGTAGAATTAGCCAAGGAAAATGGAGTCGTAATGTTGTCCTTCTCACTACATTGCAGTCATAAGCTGCAACCACTTGATGTATCAGTATTCGGACCCTTCAAGAGATATGCGGCTTCCGCACAAGATTCCTGGCTAAGTAACAATCCAGGAAAGAGTATGACAAATTATGATAAACCGAAAATTGTGCCAGAAACATTACCGTTATCTACAACCGCAACTAATATTTTAAAAGGTTTTTCGAAAACTGTTATTTTTCCTTTTAATAATCATGTATTTTCTGAAGCTGATTTTGCGCCGTCTTTCGTGACCGACCGTCCGGAGCTAATTGCTAGCGCGCCAACGAGTCATGAAGCACCGAGAGAGGAAGGGAAGGAAAACGAAACGCTACCCCGAAGTGTTTCTATTGTCGAGCCTTCTACGTCTAGAGTGGCTCAAGTAAATTTGACTAACGTAGAGCCTTCTAGCTCTACAGTGATTCAAGCATTTTCACCTGAAGTCATCCGACCTTATCCTAAGGCGGGTCCAAGGGTGCAGACTCAGGCCGGAAGAAGAAAAAGAAAGGCTGCTGTTTTGACGGATACGCCTACAAGAAATGCCCTCGCTGCAGAACAAAATAAGACGTTAAAAGCAAAGAAAGTAAATAAAAAGGTAGATAAAGGGTATAAAAAAATAATTAGGATAAAAATACTTCTGTCTAGTTCCGAAGAAGACGAATACCTTTGCCTAATTTGCTGCGAAACTTATTCTGAGAGTTTACCAGGTGAAAAATGTGTTGAATGTCAAATTTGCAAAAATTGGGTCCATGCCAAGTGTGCACCACACGCTGGACGGACTTATTTCTGCTTAAATTGTGATAATGATGACTGATTCGTTCTAAATTAATGTTAATCTCTTTTCATAAAAAGACCAAAAGACTTGAAACGTCGAAATATTGAAATGATTTATTTTGTGTTTGTTAAAGTTTAAAAGATTTAATTTTATAATAGAAGTAAATTGTTGATTTCAAATAAATATGTAATGATAAAATATTGTTTCGCTATACGTATATGATAATAATTGAATTATGACCAGCGCTCAACGTGCCCCACACCCTTGCTCAATTTGCCCCATGGGAGAGGTAAGTTGAGTAGCTCTGACTTTCTTGACATATGTATACGATATTTATTCCTTAGGTATATCTTGTACAGTAAAACTAACTCAATATATTAATTCTAGATTAAAGAGGCTTTCTGCTGGTGTATATAATATGTTTAACCAGCAAATCAATTTTGAGTTATATTAGTTTTTGGAAAAAATTGCTCAACTAGCCCCTCCCTACCCTACATACTTTTCGTCTACAAATTCCATTTATAAAGGGTCCTATGTATACACCATTTGAAAAGAAATTTACTAAGAATATGTTTTTCTATGTACATATACTATTTGATTAAGTTTAGGTAGCCGAAAGGTGTATTACGGAAATTCCTTGCACTGAATATAGGGAACCGTACGTTAATTTTTGCAGTGTAGTAAAAAATAAAACTGAGAATATTTATTGCCGATTCCTATCACTACGACTACCAAGTCAACCAAGATAACCAAGTTTTTAGAATCAGCTATTCGAAACAAAACCCCAAGAATTTGAAAGTTTCAAATCAATTGCCTGGGTCATGGGCGATTGCCCCCCCCCCCTTGAGCTCTAGTAAATCAAAATTTATACTCTTAAAATGTATAATCTAATCAAACGAAATAGAAAATATAAAAAAATATTATTAAAAAAGACCGCTTCTAATAGAATATAATATCTCCCTTCATTTAATGAATACCTACATCACACAGTTAAGTTATTTACAGTTTCTCTACATTTTACATTTAATTAAATATTAAAATTTTATTACTTTTGCGTACATATTTTCAAGGTACATAAAGAAAGGAAAGTTTGGGCAGTGGAAATTTTAACACTACAGTGAATAGCAATTTTCCGAAATTGAAATTTGGAGCTCCTATAATTTTTATCAAAATACTTTATTGAATTACTGTGACTTTGCTGCCTCTGTGTACCTTGAAAATTTTAAATTTTAAACACAAATGTAATATTATTTCAATACTTAATTAAATGTAAAATGAAGGTAGATAACTTATGTGATGTAAGTACTCTCATTAAATAAAGGGAGACATAATTTTCTATTTTTTAGTGCTAGTTTAGAAACAGTTTTTTTAAATAATTATTTTTCATATTTATAATTTTTTTCTTTTTTAATTGTAAATTATTCTCAAAAAATTAAAAATTATATTAATAAGGACTTTCTAATACTAACAAAAAAAAATTGTTGTGCATTTATTTGTGATCGAAAACTTACAAAAGCCGGGGTATATTGATGTAAAGTAGTATGTTGGGAAAATCATCATAGCCGGGGTAATTAATATCAGATTCAGTTTTCTTGTAAATATTTAATTTAAAGTAAACAGGGTTATACACATATATTAACCCTACCACTGGCATAGCTTATTTTGAAACTTTTTTTCGACTAGCCAAACGGTTTTCGTTCCTAACACCCCGAGATTACTATCCGCGACCGAAGAACAAACGACAACAAATGCTGTAAGGGTGCAAGCACATTATCCAACCCACATATGGGAAGTGTAGCCAATTAAGGTTCTTAGGACACTACGGCCAGAAATTGAGAAGATACACACTTCTAATCATAAAATTTAATGATATGAGTTCAAATTTCTCCGAAGCCTACTCCTTGTTGATTCTTTTTGACGATTCTCGTCACCGTTGCATCCGCGGAACTCAAAATAATAAAAAAAACTATCTTCGAAGCTCTATGGCCTATCGCAATAGCACTACTGAGCATAGAGGCAGGAAAAGCAGAAAGGATGGATATATCGAAACTTATCGATGACTTCGCGAGCGCTAAATCTCGAAAGAAGACCTTTTAAGAGTGATGCTCTACATATATTGCTATCTGTATAAACTGTGACTTGAGATTAAAAAAAGTGCAATTTCAATTTTAATTCATTTATAATAAAATCCACCCAGCTTTCAGATGTCTACTCCCGGCTAGTCGACTACCCAACTTCTCGTCCAACTCTGTGCGATCTATCGATCGATTTCATGAGCAAAGGAGGTGAGCTTCCATTTTTTTTTACATTGGGTCTAGTTATGCCACTGAACCCTACCTAATTAGCACTCCTCGGAAATGTCGTTAAGTGTGTCGGTTTGTAAAGAAATTATTGAAAAGAAAAGTTTTCAAACGTTACCTTTAATTTTTGCAACAAATTGCAGCCCAGCCCCGGAAATTATGGTGTTCGAATGAATTGCAATCTAGCTTTATGTGAAAAACACAGCAGTAAGACAAGGCCAGAAGTGTATAATACCTATTTTATGTAGTACCAAGTTTTACTATGCTTACAGGATCAATAATTTATATTATATTAATAAAAGAACTCCGGCGATATCTGGATGCTAATAAAATTTTCATACTGAAATGGAAAGAGAAGGCTATACAGAGCGGTTCACAGCTGTTGGCTCAAACTTCAGGAAGGAGCTGAGGACGTTGAGTTATGAAAGAGCAAAATGGGTCTTTTATGAGGTCTTTTAGGGAGGAGGGTGTGTTTATGGTTTTGGTACATTTCCTCTTAACACCCAGAAACACTCTTACTTACAATATAGAAATGATGGGAAATGGTGACTAACTGACCAAGCTTTCCAAGAATTACTTTATTTTAATCCTTTTTTTTTTGTCAAAGTTAACCCCGTTTTCCGCCATGGCATTTTGATATTTTGAAGCACTGATGATCGCTGAATTCCGTTTTCCGTTTGATGTCTCAAGTAGCGATACAGCACTACAGAATTGTGAAAAGTAGCTATTTATCTTGACGCTCGTTATTTAATGTAAATCGTAAATACATCTCATAAGTCGTAACAATATCCATACACATATATGAATACTTTAATCACTATACCTTCTAGAGAGGCCTGAGGAATAAACATGTCTGACGTCAGAAATGTGTCTGAAGAAGTATGCAGTTTTCTAATATTTTGTCCAACCGATCCATCGAAAACTGAACATTTGTCAGTGTTAGCAACAAAACACTGAATTTTTCATCCCACTGAAAATTACATTGAAAATTTCCTCGAAATTGTTATATGTCTAAGCTTTCTTCACCCTCGAAAATTATTTTTGATACTTATATCTATCGAAAGTCAATTATCTCCCTTAACAGTTGAATTAATTAAGGTAAAATAACAAGAAATTTACGAAATTTAGTAACATGTTTGTAGATTACATGATTAGCAGCCGCTATCACTTTCGTACCTACCCCATATTTTAACAGAAGATTAACTTGAAATAATTATTGTTTCTCTCATTAGAATTGTTTCAAATATAATGGAGTTGTTTAGTGGGGGAAAAACTCTATTAAAATTTGCATAAATAGCGACAATTTAAATTCCATGGCCGCGTTTAAAATGTATGCACTGGAGCTTAAGCTATTTGTGCAGGCAAAATAAGCTAATATCTGCACAAAATAATCTTGAACGACCGAATTAGTTTCTGCAATATATACTTGAATAAAATGCGTAAGAAATAAATTTAATTTGGAAGAAAAGTACAGCGGGAACTTAGGTATTTAAAGTAATGAAATCCAATGCAAATGGCTGCATTCCAATTTTTCATCTTTTACACAAATTTTTCTGAGCTACTTTTTAACTCCAGTGCCCGATTATAGCTTAAATTAGCTAAATTATGCCTTAAAGACTGTCAAAATATAAGCTTATTTGAGAAATCTTGAAAGTCATAGGGCTTAAATAGGCGCAGAGAATATTTAACTTGGCTTAAAATATAAATAATTGTTTTTTTTTTCTTATTTTCAAATATAATTTTAGTTTTTTTTATTTTATTTTATCACCCCCCCCCCCTAGCGCTAATCTTTGGATCCGCCCTTGATGCGGGGGTACACATTTTTGTATCAAAAATAGTTCTTACGTTGGTGCCAAAATTGAAAAAAACCATAATTAATCCAAATTTCGATCTAAAAACACCCACTTATTTATTTGTTGTTTACAAATCTCTTTCCGTTGGTATTTGTTGCTTCGACCGAAAGAGAGCGCTGCATAGAAGTGAGCCACTTTGTGCAGTGTATTTCTATGGACGTAATCAGTGCATATTACATGTACATGTCAGTGGTTTTACATAAGAACAGAATGTTAGGAGTAAGGACTAAGTTAGGGCTCTGATGAGGTAGTGAGGAGTTTGTATCGTGACTTGGGAAGTGTCTCTCGAGGGTTTTGGATCACCCAAAGATGGGGTCTCAAACGCAAATTCTGAGAAAAACCTATGCACATATATCACATGCATACAATAATATTCATTGAATTATATAAATACAAAAATATATATTTTCAAATAACTCAATTAATTAAATCTTTTTTCTTAAATTTAGTGGAGGGGTCAGGAACCCCCCCCCCCTGGATCCACTACTGAAACGGTGTGAGTATTTTTAACAGTTTTTAAAAAAGCAAGATTTAGATTTATCATCTGATAAAAAGGAAAAGAGAAAGGTTAGGTTGAAAAATTGAAAAAAGAAAGAGTTTTCATTATGCAACTTTAATAAAATAAAGTTTCAGATGAAAAATTTCTGCCACAAATTGCTTAAAAAACTAATAATGAAAAAAAACATAGGAAGGATGGAATTGTTCCGCTTCAAATATTCAATGTCGTTTAGGGTTCTCCTTTTTTCCAAGATCACTGACAAAATTTTTGTAAAAAACAAAGAAAAATTGTTTGTTAGTGTGGCTTAAAGGTAAATAAAGACAGTGTTTGCATTTTGCATGGTGCATCAGCGGAAACCTGATTATAAATCGAGCTCTTCGATCATGTGCGTTAAAAGAAATATATAATAAAGATCGTTCCATTCATTGGATGGCAAATAAAAAGGCACGGGAAACTACTAAGTTTTTCGGAATTGGCTTTACAATTATTTTGTTCAAGAAGCTAAAAATAATATGAAGAAAAAAGGATTTTCTTTTTAAAATACTGCTCATCCACTAAACTTAGAGCTTCCCAAATTGTCAGTTGTATTTTACCATATAATACAACTTCCATGATCCATCCTTATGCCAGCGTTAAATTAATATGAATTTTTGCAATTTTTTGAAACCTTTGTGTGCACACAAAAAACAAATTACACTCTGGCGGATAATCAGGTACGTACAATTTGTATGAAAAATGTAAGAATCCATAGGAAGGAAGTAAATTTGCCATCATGTGGATTAGCGACATAATAAATCCTCCGTAATGAAATTTAATCAATAATGATGAATTCAGGAATTTCGGGTTTCAGAAATATTTTACATTTATACCGATTCGTTCTTTGATCTCGCGTGCAGGGCTTAAAAAGTAAAGTACCGTAATTGTAAAGTACTGTAATTGGAAGCACCGTAGTTGTGTGTACCGTAATAAAATTTAGTTGAGATTAAATAAGAAAAATGTAGTGTAAATTCTCGTAAGACGAACTCTGGATTACTATACAAGGGATGAAGATAGCTAAGTCAACAAAATAGTGAAGTCAGTGACGAAGTAACTACTGCAGAAGGCCCAAGTAATCAGAGCAAATTTTTACATAGCAGAGAAGGATTTCCTTCCAGCATCAGTACTTTAGCCGAGCCATAATATCACTACACAAAGAACAGGTCCAATTCGCTCAACAAACCTGCTTTCTGCTTTAGACATATTCAAATGTACTTTCAACGACGTTATGTGCAACATGCATACAAAGGAGACGAATAAAAAGGCGAACAGCGTTTATGAACGATATTCAATATTTAGAAAAACAAAAAGCTGAAAAAAATTTAACTGCAGAAGATTAAAATGAAATATCAGGAGAAATAATCCTGTATTCAATAATATTCTTAATACAAGCGGTCCTCGTTTTACGTCGCATCAAGGTTACGTCGTTTAACAACTTATACCGAGAACCGTTTTACATCAAAGCGAATTCGAATTCTTAACTTGTCATTAAGTAACTTTGACAGTACACTCTCTCCTCTCTCTATCTTTCATATACAAATGTATATACATTCATTAGTCACAGAATTACGTCACAGACTATCAGCTGCAATTTGTCAAAATTTTAATGGGATTACCTTGAAATTTGGTACATGGTGTTTTTATAGTAATAACAAATAACGTGTCAAAAATGGATTAAATCGGGCAACCCTTTCATGGTATTGCCATATAAAAATTTTGGTCTTTTACATATACTGTGAAAACGATCAATCCTAACCATTTTTAATGTACTAAAAACTTCTTCAGAGTACGAAATCCTATAAAAGTGGTTAAAATCATTTTTTCTGTCCGACGAACCGTTCTAGAAATATATGTGAAAAACCACTTCAAAAATCAAACTTGCACAGACGGGTGACCACACGAAATTTTATACAGGTATTCATAGGGTATCATAAGAATTGCTCTTATTGTTAGACCAATTCTAGATTTTTTACTTGTTTTATAAGTATCACTTTAATAAGAACGCTAGAAATGGTCTAAGACCAATTCTTATGATACCGTAGATGAATGCTCGTTTGTAATTTCGTATAGTCACCCTTCTACGTAAGTTTGATTTTGGAATATATCTCTAGAACGGTTCGTCGGACAGCAAACATGATTATAACCAATTTTATAGGATTTCATATTCTGAAGAACTTTTCGGTATACATTAAAACCATATAGGACGGATCGTTTTCACATAATACGTAAAATTCCAAAAATTTTATTGGCAACACCAAGAAGGGGATGTCCGATTTAGTTCATTTTTGAAATTATATTTAACTATTTTTATGAAAACACTATGTATAAAATTTCAACGCTCTACGTTGATGCGTTCTCAGGTAGTGTCCAAATATGTAGTGAAAAACGAAATTTATGTATGGCAACCCTACAAAGGAGTTACCCGATTTGTTCCATTTTCGTACTTAGTTTTGGGTTGTTTTTAAAAGCGCATGTGCAAAATTTCAGCTCTCTAAGAACACGCGTTCTCAAGTTAAAGTGAAGACGAACAGACAGACATGCAAAAATCAAAATAACTTTTAATTTTATGCATGGGTGTCCAATCCATTTTGCTCTACCATCATTATTTCTAGGTGTTACAAACGGAATGACAAACCCTTTAGATTTCATTTAGGGTATACAAATTACAGGAGTAAAGTATTATATATGTATGTAGGAATCGCCACTATAACTTACTCCGAACGCTTTACAGAATGAACACACATATAAATGTTCAAGTAAAAATAAACATAAATGGGAAGATGTCCTTCAATTATCGCTGTGATGATTTTTCATCTAAATGTTTGCTGGGTGCAGTCTTATTGAGTGCGTTCCGTCAATTGCTTGGCTTGAATGAAATCAAATTATGTTTGATTTATCTCTGCACGACGTTTTATAAAACATGGCGTCTGTGGGACTTCGATGATTTGCAATCAGTCTTATTGTCTTTTTTAAATGAATAAGCAGCAGTAATTGAAAATTAGTTTTTATAGTTAGTTAATTTATATAGAGAGCATAAATGTAATTGGAAAATCAAATCAAAAGAATATGTATGCCGACAAACATAAGAAAATTGCTGCGTATGATATTTTAGTAGAAAAAATGAAAGAAATTAATCCTTATGTAAATAAGAGCGAAGTCCTTAAAAGGATCAATTCGATATTAAATCATTAGCGATTCTTACTAGCTAAATGTGCATTTCCAGTACAAAAGTGAAAGAAAATTACGGAGAAAAACTGAATCATATTAGTTCCGTCTTGAATTACGACTTATTATGACATTGCGTGTGTGATCAAACGGAACATGTGTGGCAGCCCTTAAGACGATCAACTTTGGCTTTTTGATTTTTCAGTGAAAATTGAATGTAATCAGAGATGTACAGGGAATTCGATTAGTTCGAAATTCTTGCAATGTGGATCGAAAATATTTTCGATGTAATTTTTGTAATGTAGTACACACCTTAGAGACAATTTTATTTTATTTATTTATTTTTATTTATCACTCTAGGATTAATTGAGCATATAATACGTAGTTTGAGTGCTTAGTAAATTTATGCGCTTAAGTAAGGGCTGATTCAGCAAAAAAAAAACCGACCACCTATGAATGATGAAATCAACAAGAAAAATCTATTTTTGTTTATGAAATAATTTTTATTGAACGATTATTTTATTATCTGCATTATACACAACCGACATGATATCATTAGTACGTGCTATAGAATTCTTGAATTTTTTGTTACGTTCTTCATTAAATTTTTGTACAGAAACAACGTATCGGACCCTCTTTTATACTGCCTCTTAAAAGTGTCTACACTGTAAAAAAAATAGGACAATTACCTAAATTTAAGACACGTTTTTTCCTAAAAATAAATATCATTTTCGCTTATAGAAAGGCTAAATCAGTCTAATTTCCCCAAATCAATAAAACATTAAAAACCACAAAAGTTACATAGTACGTAAAAATCCCGAAATGCTGAGCTTTCTCGGATAGAAGGAAGAGAGCATTGAATAAATTTGGTATTATGCTACATTTTTTATGGAATATATTTTTAATAGAATTCACACATTGTTTTTGAAAACACGTCATATATTGTTTTTCACTATTTTGTTTGAGCCTGCCCAGAGCCCTGGCACTATCTTCCATACTACCTATATGTTTTAATGGTTAGGTTATAAAATATTATCTATTCCCTATATTTTAGACAGAAAAAAAATCAAGAAATAATTTGCAAATTCCCTACATTTTGAGGGAAAAAACCACCTGAATTTCAGGTATAAAACCTAATCTACGTTTTCCAAGGTAGAGCATTCCCTAATCTTATCGAAAAATACCTAAGCTTAGTGGCACAAATTGTTGCCACTCACTTTAGGGATATTTTTTTACTGTATATGTGAGAGGAGTGATTTTTTTTATTAATAATTAAGTAATTTATTCAGTCATTTTAATTAATTTCCATTTAAAAACAGCCAAACATTTTTCGATTGATCTTTTAGAGCTGGACAATTTGGAGGATTTGCTTCCTTGGGTACTACGGGTATGCATTGGGCATCGTAGAAATCTCTCGCTTTTCTGCCACAGTGGCAAGCTGCTGAAATCCGGTCAAAAGAAAGCTGATGCATGATACTTTCTAAATAATGGAAGAAGAAGATTTAAAGCTTTAAAGTGACATTTGTCGAAAACATACGACTTTGGACGTATACTGTTGTAATATTAAGTAGACAAATGTCGATGTAAGGACAATTTCACTCACTTGGTTTTTGTAACTGACAGATGTTAGATGTGTGTAAGAAAAGGAAAATGCAAGCAGAAAAAGATTAATTTTATGATGGCTTTTTAAGTTGTTCATTAAAACATAAAATTCAATCGTTTTTATAGGGTTCCGTACCCAAAGCATAACAATGGGAACCCTATTACTAAAGGCCATATTACACTATGAGTGTTACTCACGTGAGTTCTCTTATGAAATATACCTATGAAAAGTCATATGACCTCAAACTGACATGTGTACTTTGTGTACATCTTCACACCTTGAGTAGCAATAATCATATGAGTGAACGTCAACTGTCATGAAAGTAACAATGAAAAACTCGACAAAAGTTTTAATTTACACCAGCATTTTGGGAATAATGGGTATTATTCGTCGGCTATTTAAGAACCGAATTAAAAAGCGTCTTTGGTCTCGGCCGTGGGTGGCTATTAAAAAGAAATTCAGGACGTGATTTAACCCATTTAGTCATCGATGAGCTAAAAGTGGAAGATGAGAAAGGCTTTCAAAACTTTGTTCGAATGACGCCAAAATCGTTTGAAAAATTATTATTTATTGTAAAGCCTCTTATCGAAAAACAAAACACAATTTTGGGAGAGTCCATATCAGCTAAAGCAAGGTTGTTTATAACAGCTTTTTAATTCTAATTTCACACATAAAAATGGCAAGCGGGGAAACCATCCAAAGTCTATCCTATAGTTTCAGAATATCACAGCCAACTATTTCTCTTTCTGAAAAAAAAAATGTCCTATTCTTGAAAATACAATTCTTAGGTTAACTCACAGCAAATTAGAACCGTTTCTATTTTACTGAAACTCATGTGAGTTCAGAAAATGACGCTCACATGAGTTTATTTTTCGTCTTTACATTTTGATATCTGTCATTTTAGGTAACTCATGTGAGAACTCACGTGAGCAACACTCATACTGTAATATGGCCTTAAGACTTCGCTGTCCGTCCGTCACCGGGCTGTATCTCATTAACCGTAGCAGGTAGACAGTTGAAATTTTCACAGAGTGTGTATTTCTATTGTCGTTATAAGAACAAATAATAAAAATAAAATTAAAGTAAAAATTAAAGGGGGCTCCCATAAAAAAAACATTATTTTTTCGGCGTTTTTTTCCTCGTTTTATTCTCATTCATTATTATTATCGTAAGTAGCCATTTTTTTTTTACTAGACAGCATTATTATTATTATTTTTTTAATGAAAGCATTAGTTTTTCACTTGACGCCTACTCTCATTTGAAAAAATAAATAAAAAGTACATAGTGTTTAATTTTGTACGATGGTACGGAACCCTTAGTGCGCGAGTCCGACTCGCACTTGGCCGGTTATTTATTTATAAATTAAATTAATTTTTTTTCTTTGCATTTTTAGTGTAAAAATTACAACAAAATCAACAATTTGAAGTCATGATAAATTTTATGGTGAAGCATCTTTTTATAGCTAAATGAGGCTCCAAATTCTCATAAATTGAACTCTTCTTTGTAATTATATTATTGAAATGAAATCATTTTAAAGAAAACTCATTTTTAAAATGTTTCGCAAATTAAAATATAACTAAAAACAAAAAATCATTTTAGGTTCGAAGTCTTTTAAAACAAGAAGTAAGAAATTAGCTTTTCTGCACTGTAATTTTCGCTCCAAGTCTTGCCATTCTATCTTGACTTTTCTGCATAGGAAAGTTGTTACAGTTCTACATGAAAATAGATTTAAGTGGTATAAAACGAATGTTTTATGTGTCCTTAATTTTGAACTGTTGACATTGTGGGTAATATTTATTTAAGGGGAAAGGTTATTGGGCGCAATCCGACCCACTTTTCGTGGAATCGCGGACATTACTCAAAATATTTTTAAATTAATTAGATTTTACTAACTTTTAATGGTAATTAGTAATTTAATTGAAAATTGGTGGGAAAAAAAAGTTATTGCTTATTTAAAAAATATTTAATCTGAGTAATATTTTTTCTGTTATAAGACTATTTAGATACCATATTCTTTTGAACGGACGTTAAGTGCACACATTAATACTAAGTTTCTGGAACTGATTCTGACTTGATGCGCCCGTGGAATTTAGTGGAATATACCAAAAGATGTCTCGTGAAACCCGTTTTGATTCCTGTAAAGCTTTTGAAAACTTAACTTTTTTTTAAAAAAAAAACTAAAAAAACTAAGCTGTAAAGCCAGTTTGGCTATTTATTTTTGCCAGAAAAAATAATAAGCCTTTCCAGCTTAGTTTTTTAGCTTCAAACTATTATCGGTCGGGAATAACAAGTAAAGTAGGCTTTTTTCGTAAAAAGTCATAATTGATTTTTGTTGATATGGATGGACTAAAGCGTTGTGTGTCATATCCACGATCTGTGTTACGTAGCCGAAAACATAGCCTGACTCCAGTGTTTCTGGAGAGATACCGAAACCATGTAGAATTATTGTTTCGAGAGATAATCCTACGTGAGGTAAGCGTTGTCTTATTTACCTTTAGTTTGTATCTTTAAAGCCTTGTAGTGGTTTTTAAATAGTTAAATGTTAATGAAATGCAATAACGAATAAGATATATAGCCGTTGTGAATAGATTTAATAGATTATAGGTAGCTCTTTGGTTACTGTTGGTTTGTTTGGTCATTTTAGGGGTTTTAATCAGATGATACGATGGGCCCTGACTTGGCATGGAACTCCGATCTAAATCCCCAGAGGTTAATACCTCTGGGGACTCAGATGAAATAGTTCAATTGAACAGGTGGACTGATCACCTGGTTACATCGGCGGCGGCGTCCCCATTTTAGTTATTTTATGTATATTGCCTATGAATATTGCTTATAACTAATAATAGTTAATGTAAATATTTTTAAGTAGTGAATAAGAAAACAGTATGTTTTTTTAGATCCTTTTCGACAGCACAAGATCCATACGTCATCCTTGCTTGGAAAGATTTTACCGTGCTGGGCGTTCCCAGGACTTACACACGATATGCCACTACAAGATCATCCCTCTCAGCCGCAGCCCATACCAAAAACTCCCCCGCAGCTTGCACAAGAAGAGGCGAATCAAGAATTAGACCAAGGGATTTATGGTTTTATTATCTTTCCTAGATATAGACATGTATCAAATAGAGCGAGACACTGTATATTTCAAAACTGCAGAAATATGGCTTCACATCGTGTGCCAACCTTTACTAAGTTCCATCTTTTGCTATAATAGGAATTTATATATACCAGAACTTGCTCGTGTTTGCCATCATCATTTAATGAGAAACGATTGGGATGATCTTGTTAATAACTTAACAACACATGAAAACTTAAGCAATATTCAATTACTTGATATTATCAACTTGTACAAATGGAGAGTAGAACGGAGGTCTGATATGGACTTTGAAAATGTAGAAGAAATTGAAGATAACGAACTACATTTTTGGACAGGCGTATTTAAAAATCAGTTTGCGACTATTTTAGACCCGTCTGACCTCCCTGCTACCATTTTAGGAATTTATTTGACAAAAATAAGAACAGGGGAACCTGATGAGCGTCTAGCGACACAATTCAAAATGTCCAGAAGAACATTGGAAAGAAAGTTAAAAAAAAGCCAGATCTGATGATTTTGTACCACGTCACCTCGGTTTGGACCATATAACTCGTGAAGAAGTGGTGGAAAGAAATCTGAGTATCCCTAATCATATATTCGTTGGCAATCAGAACGACGGGGTTGCTATTTTTGTAATGGATGGAACATATATTTATTTACAAGAAAGCTCTAACTTTCTTTTCCAAAGAAGAACTTACAGCTTCCACAAGTTTAGGAATTTAGTTAAACCTTTTTTAATTGTGTATACAGATGGTTACATAATAGACGTTGTAGGACCATATGCGGTAACATTTTCTGATGCCACAATTATGAGAGCTCTGATGCAAGAGAATTCTGCATGGCTGTGGTACTTAAGAACCAATCACATTTTTATATTGGATCGCGGCTTCAGTCGGGAGCTGCGCGCATATCGTCAGTAGGTATAGTATATTTTCTGTCTTGGGCCAGACATCAAGAAACTATGAACGCGCCGGCTGCTTTCTTGGATCATGTAATAAGTGATTTTGATCAAGCTGAATAAAGAATTATAAAAGAAATAGGCTTATTTTTTCACCACTTATTTAGTGAATACTTAGATACATATTTGTATTGGGATTAGAAGAGTCACAGAAATATCATAATTATAAACATAAAATATTAACGGTTTCATAGATTTCGAAATTATATGGATTTTATGCATTTCTAAGTTTTTACACATTTATAAATTTTAGTAATTTTTTGAGATTCCAGTGTCTCACAATGATGCGAACCATATCACTAATAACTAGAGTCATATAGCAATCCCACCAATCAATGTCGTTCATGTCCGCGGTTGGTCAAACGTTCATAGTAAATTGCCCAGTGACCTTTATTTGAGAACTTTCCTCTGAGGTCTCTCAGTTGTATCTACAGATTACCGCGCGCTATTATTGCCTTTCTGCTGTCCTAAATTGTGGAGCTAAATTATGGAGCCTTATGAACGCACTACTGTTTCGCCATACTCTTACCCATCATTTCCATCATTACCCATTGCATGCAATGTTATCATTAAGGTGGAATTTAAGAGGAAATTTCCACTTCATTGTGATTATCTTGTGAGTCGTGGGCGACCATCAATATTTTCTAAGATCAATTGATTTTCTCGAAATTTTGCTAGTGAGCCACTTAACCATCCCTAGTCTTTCGTTTCTAGACCATTTCCACGATTAATTCGTCCAGGTTTCATCCCAATAAGACTTTCCGTTTTTAATTATTTAAATTGCAAAGGAGTTTTTAGATTTCAAGATTATTAAGGTAATTAAAAATAAATCGGATGGCGTCTTCGACCCAAGTACAATCTAAATAAATTAGACATAGACCAGGCGATAAAACGAGGTTGGAAGTAGGGTTTGACGGTTTTTCAAACCCGGTTTTAAAAAACCGGTTTTTAAAATAAATTTGGCACGTTTGAAAACCGGTTTAAAAGTATTCAAATTATTATATGTAAAAATTTATTTTTAGCTTATTTGATTTGCTATTCATTCTATGTAACGGGCAGCAGACAGATTTCTTCACCTACGAGTTGCATTGGCCAGTGTTTATGCATTGTGCACTGCGCACGTCACCTTTGCCACGTTGTACGGTTTTGGTCGTATTTGTGCGGTTTTGCTGGTCTTGTACGGTGTACGACCAAAATCTCTGATTGGCAGATTTCTGGCAGTAAAAGAATGTGTCGTTTTAGCATTGAATGATATTGGTTCTTCTTATATGTGGAATGAAGCTCAATATCCTAAACTTTTGGAACTTCATAAAGTCTTGGGACCGATTCGTCTAGCAGCTGAAGGTTTAGGGCGACCAGATGTCAACTTGTTAATAAGCGAAGGTATATTTGAATTTCTGTTAAATAAACTAAAAATTTAAGCACTGAAATAAGTTTGAAATTATTATATGCTTTGGAAGAACGAACTAAAGAAAGAAGACAGGTAGAATTAGCAACTCTTTTGCTGTATTTGCAAAATCCACAAAAAATTTTCAGTTCAGCAAAGAAATCTAGTGTACTTTCTTTAGCTCCAAAAGTCGAAATTATTAAGTTATCTAAGAAGATATTGTCTAGAATGTTTCCAAATTCTGATGTGGCAGCCGATTCTGATGAAAAGCAAATCGAAGAAAGGAAGCCATGGAAAAATCAATTTATAAATTTCTTGAAGACCCTGCGGAGAAAAAGTTACAAAAAGGACACTGAAAGCTGAATTTTCATTATTTGAGGCAACGAATAAAAGAACAAAAAACTTAGATTTGATATTTCATGCCATAAAAACTACAAAACCAGCTAGTAAACGAGTATTTTCGATTTCAGGCAATATTGTGTCCAAAATAAGAACAAGACCGCTCAGTGGATATTTTGTTTTTTAAAATCATATTTTCTTAGGAGAAATTAAAATTGGTGATATAAATATAAATATTATTTGAAATTTGAAATTTTTGTTTGGATTTTTGTTATTTTGTGTAATCTTAATTTTTTTTTTTTTTTGTATGATTTGAATTTGGTATTGATTTCTTTTTTCTTTTTTCTTATTTTATATAAATTAAATTAAATATTTTTCCCTTTCTATTTTTTTTTTTTACAAAAATTCGAAAACCGGCTAAAACCGGTTTTTTAGAAATCTGGAATTTGAAAACCGGTTTTTCAAAAAGTAGGTTTTTGTATAAACCCTAGTTGGAAGTGATCTAATGCCATCTAGTTAAAATTATACCTTTTGGAGCTGGCTAGAATCAGGGACGCACCGAAGGGGGGTGACGGATCGCCCCCCCCCCCCTGAAGGTCAGTTTTTTAAACGTAATTTACAAATTATGTACTAAAACCTTTGAGTATATAATGGCGGTCCTTAAGTGTTCAGATGGGCACAGGATGAAACTTTAGAGCCCTATTTTTCCGACTCCTTTTGGACTTGGGACATAGCGAGAGTTTAGAATACAGCTTCATTCGGCACTATGCCTCGTTCCGGTGTTGGTAGGTTGTTGCGGCCAGAATTCCCTCTAAAATGGGAATTACTGGGTGCTTTTCCCACAAATTATGATTCAATTTCCCTTACTTTTCCCCTGGGACGAAAAGCCATACTGAATAGACACCAGAAGGAAAAACTCACATAATTTTTCAAAATAAATTCAATTTTTATTGATAGCTCATATAGAATACTTGAAAGTTTCTCAAGCAAAACAAAAATAAATGTTATTCATTCAACATATCCTCCAGTGCCGTCCCATTTTCAAGAAATATTTTAATTGATCGTTGTCTCGCAAGCCATCTAGTTTGTGCTGGGCTTAAGAGCTTTCTTTATTCTATTCTAATTGAAAATATTCTTGAAACTCAGCCAGCATGGCAAGACTTTTTGGACTACTAGAAATGTAGTTAACAGCATTTTTCAAGAGTGTATCACTTTCAGTGGGAATATGCGCATACTTGACTTACTTGCAATTAGTGCTGCCGAATGACAGGTACATCTAATAAGAATGGCTATAGGAACAGCGGTTTTCAGTCTTGAATAAGAAGAGTTATTTTTTCCAGTCATAACTGCGGCAGTATCACAACTTGGACTGCATATATTTTTGAGTGGTGTGTCCTTATCCATCAACTTGAAGCTATTGTATAGGTCGTCAGCTGAGCAATCAGCGGCATCAAGGTCAATGAGTTCTACAATCTCATTTTTCACGTTTCCAATCAAAGGATCAAGAAATCTAGCTATAAAATAAAAGTTTTTCCGAGATGCTATGTCTGTACTTTCATCCAGTAAAACAGAAAAATTATTAGACTTCAATATATCGCATAAATTTTCACTCTGCACAGTACTAAGAACATCCGTCAACATTTTAGTAGCTTTTCTCCTTCCCATTTTAATATCTTTGCAAATTTGTGAGTCCGGGAAAACTTTTTTAAGGAGTGGTGTTAAATGTTCAATTGTATTGAAGGCAACATTGTTGAACGTGTCGTTTCAATCAAGATGTAGTTATAAATTGTTTCAATTTTTGATATTTTAGTAATAGGCCATATGCTCCATTAATTTTGCCTTACTTATGCAGCAAAATTCAATTGAGTAAAATTTAAGATAATATTTTTTGTACTTTGGATGTATAATTTTTCCCACAATTTTGTTCGGGGAGACATGATTATTCCCTTTTTGAATTTTTTGAGTGCGAAAATTCCCATAATATGGGAGAATTCCATCGATCTACCAACACTTCGTCATTAGTCCCCGAGCTCCCCTACTTAACCCTAACTAAATTATTCTTATTCTTGTTAAAATCAAATGTGTGAGTATGAGAGCGTTACTTAACCCAATGGCGACTTCGATTCGATGTCGAAGGCACTATCAAATTGTATTTGATATTCGCAGCGGCCTCGGTAAAGTATAGTTCACACAAGCGAAGTTACTGTCCCAAGTAGCCTCGTTTCAGTCCGTCACCTCCTCTTGACATACCCACCAGTTTACTTGCGCCAGTACGAAAACGAGTTTCACTCAATATTTTTAGCGAAGTGGAACCTGAGAAATAGTCAAGTTGAGATTATTTTCTGCAACTAGTACATTTTTTGATTTAAGTTATTTTCAATAATATCAGCTGGTGTGGAACTTGTGAATTGTCAACAGATTTGTGTTTTAGCTTGCATACAAATGGAGTGCTTTTTATTTCTCGGTAAGAAATTTCCTAAATTTAAAAGATAATTATATATATAAACATGAAATCTTATTCCTTAGCAATCAATATGTCAGGAGCGTACTCACATATTTTAGAATTTTCTCACCCGAAATTCCTCGTAATTACATTGCTGCACAATTTATGATCTTTTCAATATTTGATTTGAAGTCATTTTCTCTAAAAACAATCTCTGTTCACCTTTCACAAGTTCCACACCAGATAATATTATAAATGACTACACATACATCAAAACGTGTACCAATAGCAGAATATATACTCAATTTGATTATTTGCCAGGTTCCACTTCACTAAAAAGTTGAAGTGTGTGGAAAATGTTTTCGTACTGGCACTAGTAAACTGTTGGGTATGTCAAGAGGAGGTAAGGGCCTGAAAACAAGGTTACTTGGGGTAGTAACTTCGCTTTTGAAAACCATGCTTAACACGGGGGCTACACCAGATAGCAAAGTTTTTATGCAAGCCTCCCTTCCAACGTGATCTTGAATTTGACAGCAGAAGGCAGTTCGCTTGATGTCTTACCATCTTGCATGCAAGTTTATTTAAACAAGTAAAACAGCTAGAAATGGTCTAAGACCAATTCTTATGATACCCTAATAGATGAATGCCTGTGTAAAATTTCGTATGGTAACCGATCTATGCAAGTTTGATTTTTGAAGTTGATTTTTCACATATATTTTTAGAACGGTTCGTCGCACAGAAAAAATGATTATAACCAATTTTATAGGATTTCCTATTCTGAAGAAATTTTAAGTATACCTACATTAAAAATGGCTAGGACTGATCGTTTTCACAGTATACGTAAAAAAACACAAATTTTTATATGGCAACACCAAGTAGGGGTTGCCCGATTTATTTCTTTTTTGAAATTTTAATTGTTATTACTATCAAAACACTATGTATCAAATTTCAGTAGAAAACGAATTTTTTTTTATAACAACCACACGAAAGAGTTGTCCGATTGGTCTCATTTTCGAATTAATTTACTTGTTTTCTTTTTTTTTAAGTCCGTGTACAAAATTGCAGCTCTCTTAGTATACATGCTCTCGAGTTATCGTACGCACGTACGGACATGCAAAAATCAAAATAACTTTTAATATTATGCGTGAGTGTCCAATCTATTTGGCTCTACCATCATTATTTCTGTACGTTATAAACGGAATGACAAATTTAGTATACCTTTTAGATTTCATCTAGGGTATGAAGATTTCATTGAGACTTAAGCAATTCAAAAGTGACTCGATATCGCATTATTTCTATTTTGCTCATACGATTTATGAACGACTCGATATATGTAGCAGAAAAAATTGAATGCGTATGGTAAAGTACTAATACATCGAAGGTCTTCTACATTAATTCGAAATTGATTCGAGAAAATAAGTCACTATCGAATCGTCATACTGATTCGATATAGCGTTCCTTTCTCATCATTTTCTTTACTAAAACGATTTGCTATCGGATTACGTCTCAAAATAATTTTTCGCTTTTACGATTTGCTTTCGAATCGATTTCGTTTCAAATTGTTTCCAGGGTATATGTGCACGAAAAATGACGGTGCCGGTTGATGCCTGTCTGTACTCATTCGTGCTATACCGGTATGTGTTTATCGACCTTTAGATTTAATTTTATAGGTCTTATTTTATATTAAATGATTTTTATTTATTTAATTACTTTTCGTTATTGAATAAATTTTTATTTTATTTGAACCAGTAAAGTATAAATATTTCACACTTTTTCAATTTTATATCCCTTTGAAAACGATCCGAATATGTGTTTCATTCATATCTATTTAATATCGTTTTGAATATATGTTTCTGTGGATACTCATCTATATAAATTATATATCCTTCCGGATACGTTCTGAATGTGATCCTTGAGATACGCACCACTATCACAACCGATTATTACACGAATTTTTGACCCACAACGTCCGAACATCACTCGGCAGGGCGGTTATGAGTCTTATAAAAAGCATATGAAAAAAAAACATGTATCTTGATATCAATTCGTGTAGCCAGAAAACATGTTCTCATATTCTGTGGAGCACGTCGAAAAGATTGTTAAACTCCGTTCTGTGTTATCTGGGTAGTGAACTTAACGACAAGAAGAGTAAAAAATACCGCGGCCAAATCTGTCGATTGGCTGAAAATTCAATTGATGAGATTTTTGAAAAATCCACCATCTACGATAATGCATAAAATATCTTTAGATGACTCTGATTTCCACGTTTTTAGATCATCCACCTAAATGAGGGAGACCAAAAATATACTTCCATTATACATCACCCATAGACCAGTAACGGAAGAAGAAGATAAAGATATTATGTGTTTACTACCACTCCATATCCCTGCAGTTTTTCAGAAACATTTTAAAAATCTCAAAACTCATAACGATAAAAGCCTAAAATGATAAAAATGCTTAATAAATGTAAATGAATTATTTCAATTAAGTCTAAATCAATTCAAACCATTTTCGTATTTCACATTCAGAATAAGTTTTCATTACTCAAAGACTAATAAAATTCTAAATTAAAATGTTACAAAATGTACATAAATTTGTATTTATTCAAATGTAATTCTTAATTATCTCGAAACAAGCCATATATGATTTAAGCCACTCTCCTAATTATGGGCACATATCGCGCCAGTATAGGACGAAATCGTCTTTATTAAATAACCGATTCAATAATCCTGGAACACGTGACCTTTGTCTAGAAAGTGATAAAGCGTTTCGCTAAATGAGAAATATTTCTTCTCTATTCTTGTATTGTGCTTACATTACGTGCCATCAGAATGCGTCGTTGTTGATGAGCAATTGTTTACTACTAACGGCAGAGCACGTATCACATTATTCTTGCCATCGTAATTTTGCATACAAGTTTGGTGGGTTTGCAATGCTTCATATTCTAATCCATATTACTGGCCAAATATATACAGGGAAGCAATTTATCATACAGAGAAGTTTTCTCAGAAGTCGCAAGTATTCCGTGTAATGCTTCAGGCTTGGAAAATCACTACGAAAAATTGCGCAAATAAATCTTATCTAAGAAGTATCACAAAATAGATAGAAGTGCCGGTTAGAAACAGTTTGGGACGTTATAAAAGTCTTAAAGATCTTCAGCCCTTTGAGGATAAGATAAAATCGTCTCACTGAACAGGTCCACTAACAAAAAATTGTAGTCAAGTACTATCTTGAGGAAGATTGAGCTGAATAAATCATCATCGATACCCGATATCGCTCAAAAATTGGAAACAAGTCACACATGGATTCAAAGCGTGGAGAAAAGAAATACGATGTATAAAAAGCAACAATTGTCAAAAAAAGAAAGGAACAATTTAGTGAGCTCAAAAATTTTACAATGGAATTTATAAAAGCTCTGACAGCTGTCTTGTTTTGGATGACGAATCATATTTTAAAATCGTTTTTTTTTAACACTACCAACCACGCCCCCAATTTTATACCGCTAAAGCTGGTATAGTACTTTGTTACGCTCCCCTTTGTGCGCAACTAGGGATCCCATCGATCCCTGTCCTAGCTGAGCGAGAAGGGTTTGCTAAATGGTATTCATATATAAGTGATGGGGGTCATGTAATTTTTTATATAGAGGGAAATCACAAAACCAATTTTTTATATTAGTTCAAACCGTTATAATTTCAATTATCAGTTCTAGAAATTTGCTACTACAAAAAGAAGACTATTATTATCAACTGTGTGTGACAATTACATGAAGCTACTAATTAACACACCGTGGATGAGCATTTTAATTAACTTGATTATCATGGGTTTTAGGAATTTAATTATGCGTCGCCATGCGCCAAAAAACCAGAAAATTAAAAAAAGAAAACAATATTTGCAGATATTACAAAAACAAAAATTTATTTTGAATCGTTAAAAAAATAAAATTTCTTAACATTCTTCTATTTTCAAAAAAAAAAAAAATTCCTAGAGGATTCGTACAATTCCTGCTATTCTTGTCCTCTTCCGTTTTTTTTTTTAATTAGGTAATTACTTAAAAACTTTTACTATCGAAACTTCTCCAGTCCTACCAAGCAACACCAGAAACTTCGAGACAAATGTACGGTGTTTAGCGGTCATCTATAATCAGCCGCCTCCGTGATTCTAGCCAGTAACGCACCCTGGATTTGGCTTTAGGCTTGGGTGGGGGGGGGGGGGTGTCCCAAGTCCAAAAGGAGTCGGAAAAATAGGGCTCTAAAGTTTCATCCTGTGCCCATCTGAACACTTAAGGACCGCCATTATATACTCAAAGGTTTTAGTACATAATTTGTAAATTACGTTTAAAAAACTGACCTTCAGAGGGGGGGGGGGATCCGTCATCCCCCTTCGGTGCGTCCCTGATTCTAGCCAGCTCCAAAAGGTATAATTTTAACTAGATGGCATTAGATCACTTCCAACTAGGGTTTATACAAAAACCTACTTTTTGAAAAACCGGTTTTCAAATTCCAGATTTCTAAAAAACCGGTTTTAGCCGGTTTTCGAATTTTTGTAAAAAAAAAATAGAAAGGGAAAAATATTTAATTTAATTTATATAAAATAAGAAAAAAGAAAAAAGAAATCAATACCAAATTCAAATCATACAAAAAAAAAAAAATTTTAAGATCCCAGAATTCAGGGTTAAGTATTGCCAACATATGGTCAACATTTTTTTGTTCACATTAGTTTATGTTTGTTATACGAAAAGAGCAAACGAATTTTGCAATTAGGACACGAAAAAATGTTAGATTCGCCAAAGATTGTATTTGAGGAAATATTTATGGAGTGCAATTTGTCAGGATAATGATAGATTTCATATTAGTTGTCGATGAATTTTGCATAACATGTCGGATCAAGACTAATGTGTAGTGGGGGCATAATGACGAGTTTTTTTGCGGGCATAATGGCTAACTTTTACGGGCATAATCATTTCTCGATTTACAAATTCTGGTAGGCTCAACGAAGAGCGAATTCAAAAGACATAATTTTACATTATAAGGAAATTCTTTGTCAAGGAAAATGACTCCAACAATTAGTGTGTTTAGCATTTCGCAAACTGTGAATTTTTCGGTTTTTCGAACGTTGGTTGCTCAAAAACCGAGATATCAGCATTTTTTAAGAACAATATTTTTTCGAGTTCTATGAATACAAAAGAAATTTTGGAATGTCAACCTATTTATCCTAAAACTTCCGAAATCCAAGTATTGTTTTAAAGGTAAAATATCAGATGTTTTCAGTTTGCATTTTTCGAATTCGTAACTCGAGGTGTTTCTCACCTTAGAACGTATAATTTTATGGTTGGCTCATTATGGTCATTAATATGTTTTAATAAAAAAAGATATTTTTTCATGTATTAAATATAATTCGTTATTAGACTCCGAGATCTTCGCCATTATACCCCCGTATTTGGGGCATAGTGACGAACTGGTCATCACTCCACTTAAGTCAACATCACACTTCATAAGGATGCTAGAAGGTAATTATCCATATCACATTTTGTCCCTGATCGGCCATACTTTGGTATTGGTATATTTAAAGTTTCAAAAAATTGATTCAGGGATTTAAGATAAATCTAGAGAAAAATCGTTCGTCATTACGCCCCGGGCTCACCTACTACAAGAATACAAAATGTGTGTTTTTTTTTAGTAGGTATGAAAAAAGACGGGAAAGAGTGTAAATCAACAAAGTAAACATGAATTAAAAAAAAATTAAAAAAAAATTATAAATTAAGGATTTAATCTGAAAAACCATTACTATACAAAACAACGGAATAAAACAAGCAAATATTAATAATAGTAATAATATTTCTTTATTAGCATACACAATTGAGATACAAATCTCTTTATAATGTGCAATTCTCTATGGTAAACAAAAAATAATCAAATATGTAATATGTCAATGAGAAAGATTAATTTCGAAAGCGACTATAATTAGCAAATCAAACGAACAGAAAGTCAGTCAGGTAAAATTAATTCAAAGCTAGGAAAAACAAGAAATCAGTATGGAAAAGAGAAAATCTAAGTACAATAATAATTATGATTTCAGATTATTTATGATATTATATAAAAAAAATGGAAGAGGGTATGCATGCAGTGGAGCATAGAATCTATAAACGTTTAAAATACTCCAAAGTTTCTACCTTGAAACCCTTATGACTCTGTATTATTCTAAGATTTACAGGAAGACTATTCCAGACTCTGCCACCATGAACGAAGGAAGAGCTAGAACTAAGCAGGAGATTAAATCGTGGAAGTAAAAGTAACCGAGTTCGCTGCGAAGAAAGGAATTCTATATGGACATAAAGATCTGGAGCACTATGCTCATTTATAATTTTATGCATCATTACACACAATCTGTAGCGAAGATAGTCATCAAATTGACATCCAAAGATTGTTGTAGAAACGACTGAGACATGATCGTATCTCCAGAGACCAAAAATGTATTTAGTGCAGGCATTAAAAGCAACGTTGGGCTTTCTTCGACTTGAACACAATAGACACAGTCACCATATGTGATAATGGGTAAAAGTAATGCCTTGACCAGGCGTTCTCGTAGTAGCCGTGGTGTATACTCAGCATGTCGTCATAAACTCTTTAAGCCCAGATAGATCTTCGAGACTGTAAAGTCAATATGAGCTCTCCATGACAAGACACCGTCAATGATTATCCCCAAATTTTTTAATTCAAGCTTGTACTCGATACTTATGTTATTTATACACAAAGAAGGAAACAAGGAGACATCAATTTCATGCTTAAAAAGAATTATGCTCTGCGTTTTGCTTGGGTTCAACAACAGTCTGTTTCTTTCTGACCAGTCAACTATGCAAGCTAAGTCGCTATTAAATTTACAAATATTATTGGCTGCTTAGTTCACGGATGAAGGGAGAAACAGTTGAATGTCATCAGTATATAGTAAAATTGAGCAATATTTAGGAATTTTGACAATATCATTAACAAACATCGTGAATAGGAGCGGGCCCAATATTGATCCTTGTGGAACGCCCGAACAATGTGGGAGAAGTTTTGAAGAGCAATTATTTACTACAGTGGCCTGTTTACGGTCAGTTAGATATGACAATATGAGATTAGCCGCAGACCGACTAAAATAGAACTGTGTTAATAGTTTCTCATAAAGGATAGAAAAGTCAACCTTAGAAAAATCTAACGAACAAAAAATCGTAGCCTGCCTTAGCTCAGTATTACGTCTAACAGATTCAGTAAGGTATAATAGTGAGGAAACAGTACTAATTTGCTCATAGAGTAATCGTTCTGTAACCTTGGATAGTAGGTACCGGAAGAATACATATTGGTCTAAAATCCTGTGGCCCGGAAGGATGTGATGTTTTCATTATCGGTTGTACTTTGGCGACTTTAAACTGTGGTGGAATGGAAGAAGTCGTAATAGCAGTATTGATAATATGTGGTAATATTAATTTAATAAACCGTATATCAATACCATCATATCCAATTGCATTGGATTTAACAGATTTAAACGTAAATTTGACCTCATTAGTAGTAACATTTCTAAATGAAAACTGTATATCATTAGTATGAGATAATACAAAAAATGCATTTAATTCATCGGGATCAAAGGAACTGGAGTTTATTTTATTGTTAGTAATTCCTGCATCTTTTATGTTTTTCCAAATGATCTTTGATGGAAGTAATGGGTTAAATTTACCACGATAATAGTTTATTTTTGCCTTATGAATTTCAGCCGTGGTTAAGTTTCGCAACCTTTGATAATTACTTTTAAGCTCAGTGCTGCCATATCTACTCCACGACTTATAGGCAAAGTGATTTAATATGATTGTTGATCCAAGGGGAGGAATAATTCGTGGTTACAGTACGTATTGGAATAATTTCATCATATAAATTGTTAATAACGTTCTTGAAATATTCAACCTGCTCTGTGTGGTTATTGCTGGAATAAATATAATTCCATTCAAGAGAAGCCGCTTCACTATGAAACCTATCCAGATCAACCGTATTATAATTTCTAAATGTAATGGTTCTTTGCAGGGGTCGATTAACTAATGGACATGTCACTGAGATGAAGCTCTGTATGAGATTTAATCAAATCAGGTTTATTGGTGATAATTAGTAGTAGGTTGGATTTGTGTTAATAATTTTTAAGTTAATAGCATCCTTAACACTACTTTCAATCAACATATTAATATTAAAATCTGCAAAAATCAGACTAACTTCATATGCACTAGAAAGTTGTACTAATTCATCAATGAATTCATTAATATCTGTAACTCTGAGAGACTTATATACACAAGCTAATAAAACTTTTGTTGTTGAATTAACATTTCAAGGAATAAATACTCAGGACCAGGAATGTTGTTAATAGAGAATGAAACTACTCTACATCGAAGATTTCCGCTTACATACACCGCTATGCCGCCATCTCGTGAAGTAACCACGATCATTACGAAATAATTGGAAGCCTGATAAACACACAAAATGATTACTTATGTAATCCTTTAGCCAGGTTTCTGTAATCATTATAATATTCAGCTTACTATTTTGAAAAATATGTTTAAATTCATCAATGCTAGAGAGTATACTTCTGACATTAATGTGGCAGATATTAATACACTCCTCATTAGCACCAGCAAAATTCAATATTACATCTCGTTCAGAAATGGAGTCAGAGTCTGTACTATCATAGAATGTAGATATCATAAAAAATAGTCAGCAAGAATTTCAAGATGATATGTACTAAGAAATTATAACATAAGTTCAAACTGACATCCATAAACCTGGAAACATTATTACAAGAGTGAAAATAATAGAAAACATTATAAATGCATGACTAAATATATAACATATGTAAAGAAAGAAGCAACTAAAGATAAATTTGAGACATATTTAAAAACAAAAAAAAAATTACAACATTACACTGCCTCCTGTGTCGAATGCTGTTCCCAAGTCGTTAATTGTTGCAGAGAAGTGACCTTGAGTTAGTTAAAATATAAGATTACAATTAGAAGAAAAAAATTCAAATATATAAATAATGAAAACTAGAAATCAAACTGCCAAAACCACCTAAAACACATTCAAAAGCCCCTCCGACAATAGCTTTAAAGAGCAACCAAGGTAATGACTGCGATGTTGCGAAACATGATCGAATCTCCTCAGCTAAAAATCGAATCTTGTGCAGTCATTGAAAGCCACATTTAGTTTAATAAAACAAGAGGAACACAAGTGAGAGAAAAGGAGACTGCTATCTGAAAAAGTACGGCAGAATCAAAAATTTCATTAGCATCGAACGCGTGTTCACAATCAAGGTTCCAGAAGGCAAACACAGCCGACGAAGCTCACCATAAATCCTCCCCGCCATATCATTAACATTACATTCTAGATTTGAGGAAAATACCGAGATTTTTCACCCAATTTGAAAATGACAGGACTATGTAATTTAAAAATATAGGTGGAAGATCAGTTACCTCAACTGTTGCCCTGTAAACCTTCTGTCTAGCTCAAAACTCTTCAAATCGCGGAAATTAAAGAAAACGGTTAATACATTCACATCTGATAGATAGCAATGCATTGCGACTTTCCGGCAATAAGCTATAGAAGATTATTATCTGCCCAGAGAAGTCCGAATTTAGCCTACCGATAAAATCCTCAAACAGTCCTATTGGTCGATTGAGATATACCTGCACATCGTCGGCATACAAATGAATTTTGCGCTTTTCAACAAAATTAGGACGGCAATTTATATACAGGCAGAAGAGAAGAGGGCAAAGAATAGAGCCTTGAATGACACCACAATTTAGAGGTAAAGCACCGAAAACAACATAGTTCTTCAGCGTTATCAGATGCAATCTATTAGAGATAAAGCTGCGGATTAAGGACACAGCAGAAAGATAAAATTGTACATAAGTCTGAAGTCAACTTATGTATTAAGATTGACTATGTTGAATGCTTTGGAGAAATCAAGTAGGGTAAGAACACACAAATGGTCCCTGCCGAGCTAGCTGCGAATATCACTCATAACATTCATGAGGACTGTCGCACAACTACGAGGATTATGGGAAACGGACTGGAAAGTACTTAATAAGTTTTTCAAGTAATCAAATATTTTTTTTCAGGGTTTTAGCAAGAAATCCTAACAGGATAATTGGTTGAAAATCACCTGAAACCTCAGCAGTTGCATTGGCCTTGGATACAAGTACAACTAAAGCCATTTTCAAAGCGCAAGGAAATATCGAAATGATAAAGATAGTGTTAAAAATACGCAAAAATAAGCTGTATTATCCAAAACAGAAGAGGCCTGATAACCCTTAGTGGAATATCATCTGGCAACAACAATTGCCACAACAATCACCCTGATATCGACACATCTGAAACTGAAATAAGCCTGATCATAATTTGAGGGAAACATCAAGCGATTTAAACTCAGCTGTCAAGTTGACAATCATCGGCTTCCAATCCAAAGCCGAATGCTGCAATTTGCCCCAGCCCCTAACTATTTGTATGCGGTGTTAAATTCGAGTTTGTTGCTATGGAAATGAAAGTTGTTTCGTTAAATCTATGTACAAACTTCTCGGAACCAAAATCGTGTTAAGTTTTATGTGTATTCATTTATGGATGTATTTTTTGTATTTTTATGTGTAGCAAAAGTGAATTTTGCAGACCATTTCGTGCACTTTATTCAAAAAATGAAATTTGGCAACTTTATACGAAATACTTTGGCTGTGTAGTCCAATCCAAAAAAAAAACGTCAGCGAAATAGCAATTTACTAATTTTTAATAAACAAAGAATGGACCCAATCTTAGTTAATATGCCAAAATCAACTCCAAATCGAATTTCATTTCAATCATCTGTTCCAAATCGACATGTAAAACGTACTAAATAATTTAACTCAGCTAAAAAGTAGAATTCCTTAAAATTGCATCTGTGCCTGTAACAAAAAAAGTAAAATTTGACGAAAAATAAACTGAATAAAACTGTCCTCCACCATTCGTCGAAATAAAACCGCCATTTTCAACATTTCAAAAAAGGAATTCTTATTTTTCTTTTGTTTGTTTTCCATTTTCAACATATTGTTTCGCCAATGCGTTTAGTTTTTCCACTTTGTTTTTTTTTTTTCAATTTTCTTCTTACTTTTAAAGAACTTACTAAGAACTAAAAAATAACATGAAAAACAAAAACAATTTCATCTTGGCTAAGACTTTAAAAGTATTTTTTTAATATTACTTACTTACATAACCGTTAAATTCTATACATGCTCTTCTCACTTCTGCTTTATACATTTTTATCACAATTAGAGAAAATTGATTATCTTTAGAAAAACAATGGAAAGGAAATTATTAAAAAAAAGCGTTCAGTTCCGTTATTTTCCTAGTGTGTGTGTGTGTGTGTTTGTTTGTATTTGTATATGGTTAGTCAGTGATCGCAACAGCCTTTATCCTCCTCTAGCTGGTGATAATGAATTGAAGATTTGGGTGTGATCAGATGGCGTTTCGACGTATCCAACTTTACAAGAACTGAAAACCCAGCAATCCCTAGCTGGTCTCACTATTGTTGTTCCTTCTGCTATTTTGTTGTTGTTATTGTTGTTGGTATGAACTCATCACCTTACAAGCCAAAGGCCAAGATTAAGCTTGTAAAGTTTTGGTAATTTCATAATAATTTGCAATCCTGTTGGTGTTAATTGTGTACATCCATACAAATCAATAGTCTTCAGGTTGGTCAGTTCCTCGGCTAGAATCTGGAGTCCTTTATCTGTGATCCGACTGCATTGTCCAATATTCAAAGTTTCCAGCTCATGCAGAGATTTGGCTAATTTTGCTATACCCTCGTCCGTTATTTGGCATTGGTTAAGACTAAGCGTTTTCAAATGGAACAAACCCTGCGATATATGACTAAGTGCTTGATCACTGATCTTGTCGCAAAAGCTAACATCCAACGATGTAATTGCGCTGCCACCCTCTGTCAGATATGCCATACCGATGTCAGAAATATTATCACAGGAGCGCAAATTTAACTCCTGTAGCTGAGGCATACGAGCGACATGTTTCAGTCCGCTATCAGTAACTGATACACAGAAACTAAGGTTAATACTTTTTAGTGACTTAAGACCTTGTGCTATATGACCTAGAGCTTCATCGCTGAGTCGTTGGCAATCTTGAAGTCCTAGATATTGTAGCTCTAGATTACCTTCAGCAGTTTCCTTACTTAATCCAGCTAAATGGCCTATACCTTGATCGCTAATATGCCAACATGATCGTAAATTTAGACGTTTCAGCTTCTTTAGACCCCAAGCTATCAGTAATAGTCCAGTATTGGTTAGATTACAGCAACCGCCTAATTCTAGAACTTCTAAATTTTTTAGATGCTGTGCTATTCGTCCTAGGCTTGAGTCTGTGATTTGTTTACATAGAGAAAGATCTAATTCCTTTAAATTGGGTAGATCCATAGAGAATGCATGGCCTAAATTCACATCGGATACGTTATAGCATCCGCTTAAATTGAGTGAAATCATGTTCGGTACACCGACAACGACATCTTTCAATGATCGACGCAATGATAAAATCTGGATTTTCTTAATACCACGTCGGACCAATGATGCAAATAGAGTCGGTGAGGGTCGCTTCAGGTGCAATTTTGCCTCGACACCTTTCCATACACTCTTTGAATATGCCGCATCACGCCAGGCTGTACAAACCTGAGCTGCTCGTCCTCTATCACGGACAGATAATTTTTCAAAGATCATTTCTAGAATTTCTGGATAAAGGTGGCCGATATGTGTTCCCTCAGGTGGTGGCGGTGAAATTGGTGTCTTTGGCCGAGCAGGTATTCTAGGCGGTGCATGTAAATACAGGGGCGGCACAACAGATTGCAGATGTGGTCTATGTAAAGCGTAGGGGGCAAAACGGAATAAATGATGCGGTCGATGCGTTATATGTCCGCCAGGAAGTTCTGTCTGCTGCATTAGATGATCCTCCATGCTCCAATTATTGTGCGTTGTTGTTCCGTGATAGTTTGGCAAGCTGGCTGCTGGTGGAAGGGATAATGTAGTTTGATGGTATGGCAATATTTCAGCATTTGTCGTCATTTTAAAATGCGTCGTCGTAATTTTTGTATATCGGTTGTCCGACATTTAATCGCAGTTTTTTACGTGCGGATTGTTGTTGTACTACTGTTGCTGTTTGATTTTTGACTAGAATATAGTCCTTGTCACTTCTGTATTAATTTTTATCATCACCATTATGTTTTTAAAAAAATAAATAAATACAAAATATTTCTAACTGCACTTGTTTCGAAAAAAAAATTATTATTTTTTTTTTTATTTTAAACAAAAATTCAACAAAACACTTTTCGTTTATCGCAAAGAATTTTCTATGTAAAATTAATTTTTTTTAAATTTTTATAACAAACAAAACGCAAGTTTTATACAATTTGAGATAACTACGTCACTGTATAACTATTTTATCACTTGAATAATTCATTCTTTTCTTGCTTTTCTTTTTTTACGTATTTGACATGCATTCAATTAATTAACTTGCACACAATTTCTCTTATCTTTTTTTTTTTTTTTTATTATTATTATTTTTGATAATAATTCGTGAAAAACTTCAAACACTCGGCGTTGAATTCAGAACGATCCCGTAACATTACAACCGTACGGCTCAATAGACGACATTCAACTAGCGGTAGCGGAAAAGTTCGTTACACTAATCAACGGCGCCGCAACTTGCTACGTACAAACTGAGAATGGTGACAAAACACAAACTGAAAATTGGCAAGATTCACACCGACTGACTTGTCTGCCTGACTACTGTGACTGGGGTATTGAAATTTTAGTATCAGAATCAGACGAACCTGCCGCAATGCCAGTTTTACATTAGTAAGAAAGAGATGTGGCGTCGTGTAGTGCCAAACACGTTTTTAAGGGGTACCTGTTTTTACTACCCACTTCATATACATCAACCAGTATTCTACGAATGATTGAAAGGATGAGACAACTGTACATGATTTGGTTATTCTCCTTTAACGTTAGCGGCATATGGTAAGAAACACAAAACAAATCTGGTTGGGGAAATGTAAATGTCGAATATTTTTGTCGGACAGGGAATGGAGCAGAGGAAGTGCGTTATTTTCTATAAGGTGTAGCCTTGTACGTGTTTTGTATTCATATACATAAAGTTTGATGGAAAATTATATAAAAAAATGCATGCTCTAGTATGAGTTCATTTGTATATCGCTGGGGGAGAGAGAAAATGAAAGAGATAACAGGATTGCTTATGATTTGTGATTATGTTGTGGGCCTTGATGTACTTTATTGTGTTCATGGAGGGGTATCATTGCCAAGTGCAAAGAAATGTTGGTTTGTTAGTTCTGTGATGGGATGAAATTTGAACCGGATCTTGTTCATATTGTGAAACGTTAGTGTTTTTTTTTTTTTTTTTTTTTTTTGTAATAAAATATTAATTAGTTATTGATATTTTGCAAAAAAAAGAAAAAAATTCTTAGTAATCAAATCAATCTGTAAATGTTCAAATGTAAAAAATAGAACCCGGTAAAAACGATGGAGCCAGAAGCAAAGTAATATAGTTTTCAACCGTAAAACCCAGGGTAGCCATGTAATGTTATCACAAAGCAATGTAGAAAATTTGCCACAAAAAAGAGGAAATCATTGCAAAAACGAAATGTCGCATAATAGTTTGACACTTAAGTTGTGCTGCCATAGCATTTCTTATTGTCAAAAATTTCACAAGAAACAGTGAACAAAGTGTGAGAAAATTCCGTTGTATGAAGACTAATATTTTGCTAGAATAACGTGTGATTGATTGTATGATGTACGTTGGATGGAGTAAAAAAAGACACCAGGCTTGCAAATAGTAATTGAATTTTGGTTATAATATAATTTGATTGAGTTATATTTTAGCATTATTAATAATGGAAGAGATGGTTAAAATAGTTAAGAAATTAAACGATTCGATGGAAAACTTCTTATAAAAGAAAAACAAAAAACACTACTTAGGGAATATTAAAAATATGTACACATCTTCAGATCATAAAAAAATAATTCTGATAAGCAGAAGGTTATAAAAACATAAATTCGAGCATTACAGGACCTTTCTAGTAATTTCGGACAAAGACTGCAAGACATTTGATAACGGGATCTTTTAGAAATACATATTGAAACAGATTTAATTATAATTTTTTTTTTTTTTTGAAAATTTGTGTGCTGTGACAGCTTCGGGTTTTAATATCTACATATATATATTTACGCTGTTATTACAGTTTGGCAAAATAGCGACATTTAAATGCCATGTACCTACATATACGTCAACCATTTGTCACAAATGCCTATATTAATGAGTCACAAATATAAGTGTCTGTTTACTACAGTGACAGTTTTAAAAATGGCTTATGTGACATATTGTTGTGACAATTAGCATCAACTTTGACCATAGTTTCCAATCATATTTCTTACATAATTTTGTTGACAAATGACAACAATTTGTCGTTTATATGTCATATCTGGGTACCCGGAAGGCTATATAAATCAATATGTGCTGAAAAGGATTTATGAAATAAAATTTTTTTTTTTTGCATTGAAGAAACTTTAACATAAAAAAAAACAATTTAAATAGAAAACAACATTCGAAGAGAGTACTAACAAAAGTTCTTAGGTACTAATAAAATTTAAAAATAATTCGATTAAGATTAAGTCGGGGTCACGCAAATGGGGTTCCGTACCAGAATTTTATCTAGGAATAGGCTTAACTACAATAAAAGTAAATAACTTTACGAAATTAAACAAGACTGAGGTTTACTTACGAAAAATTTATATTTTTTCCCTAAATATCTATCACATTCCGTAAGAGTTATTATCCTGATATTTAATGTTTTCAAATTTAAAAAGTGGTAAAAGTGCAAAAATTAACAAATGGAAGTTGATTTAATTGAAGATTTGTGCTTTATATTATTTCGTAGTACCATTTTTATTCCATTTTAATTTTTACATTGCACTTTTAATCATTTAGTAATAATTTATATGTTTGGATACATCGCTTTCATACGGAATGAGCGTTTCTTAGCGCCCTATACTTACAGAAAATTTGATATTTAAACTTAACGAAAGTTCCCATCAAGTTAAAGTTAATTTGTGTACGCCTGTTAAATTAAAGGGCGCGTTCGCTTGATGTTAAAAAAGATGATTTTACAGCTGATTTTTAATTTTAATTTATTAACAATGTATTTTATTTTATTTTTATTTTAATGTAATCAGTTGTTCTATTCTGTGTAATTGTCATTTATTATTACTTTTAAGAAAATCATTTATACGTGCAGATAAAAAAGGTAGATATGTCAAAAAATTGTTTTCAAGAAAACTGACTTATGTGCAATACTATTTATGTAGAGCTTCTGAAGAAGGGCCGCACCTGGACCCGAAACGTCGAGCAAATGAAATAAAAATCTATTTTCAAAACAAAAACGATCGGTGTTTTCCTGAAAAAATACCAAAAAATCCGTGATCTTAAAAAAGAAAAATTCTTTGACTGTTCAAAGATGTGTGAGCAATTTCAGCTCACTAAGTCCCGTTGCAAACGATGATACACACTCGAGACTAGATACGACGTAAAACCGGTTTTTATATCGAGTGTGTATCAGTCCATGATACACGCAGTTTATACGCGGTTGATACACGTTCTTGAGGTAGCAAAGAAAATTCATCTTTTCCATAAGCTCTATACGCACACAAACCGAGCCCATGCATACATATGTAACAAAACACTCGTGTATCATCCGAGTCTAATACCCTAGACACACAGCACGAACTAATGAATCATTTGTACAAACCATTCATTAAAATTCCGTGTGTTACATAGTATACGTCATTATAGCCCGCAAATCAGATGATAATGAAGTACACTAATGAAGTGTTTTCCTCCTTCATTATAGCTATAATGAGGAAAAATGTGCTAGATTTGGCATATAATGTAAATCTGGAGCTCCGCTGTGCATCTGCCGATTTGAAAAATAAGAAGAAGAAATGCAAAGAAATGCAAATCACAAATTATATTATTAATATTTTTTTAAATATAATGTTTTTCTCATTTGTTAATTGTTAAATTCGAAAAATAAACAAATGAAAACAAAGTTTATCGCGTTAATTCGATTCATATTGCTTCTTTAATGTGATAAGTTCATCAAAGCCAGTTTGACAGCTCAACTAAATTAAAGAAATGGCTGTGTGTCCGCAGTTTATAATGAATCATTATAGACTAATGAGTCGTTAGTTATTTCTTCATTAAGAGTGCTGTGTGTCTAAGGCATAACCCTCTGCTCTAAATTGAGGTATACACGAAAATGATCTAAAATAGTGCTAAGAAAACTAATTTTTAGTATGGTGTATCGCGTGTGTATCATCGTGTGTCACCGGACTAAGAAACCCAGTTTTTAGTACGATTTATCATCGTGTGTCACCGGACATAATAATAAATAAACCTTAAATCTTAAAAGAAGGTGTACCACTTGTGTAGTATGCGTTACAGTTAAATGTATTCTTCCCTTAGAGGAGTTTTTTACGCCTTAAAATATATAGCAAACAGGAAAGGTGATAAGCCAGATTTGGAGTAATGAATTCTAGTTGTGTTAATAATCCATGTTTTACATGTATTTACACGCCATCCCTATTCGAAACAACTTGTCAATTTGCAAAAAGTAAACAAAGGTTTTGTGCGGTAAAACATCTTCTTTTTCTACTTTATTTTGAAATAATTCACATACAAAAAAGGTAATTTAGATAGTGCAGTTGCCTGAAACATGATTTCGCTAGTTTATAATCCAATTTATATTTGCAAGCACTGACCAGACACTAGTGGCACTATAAAACTTTGCATTAAATAAATTGATTCCATACTTTTTTAAATTTCGCAAAAGAATTTTAGATTGCCTAAACATGTTCACAAAACAAAAGCACATTTTACAATCATGCACTCAGCTTCCGGCATCTCACTTACTCCTATATATAATGTCTTGCTCTTAAAAATATATAATTTACGAACACAAATTTGATGATAACGCATTTTTTTCGAACCTAATTTTACAATGAACTTACATGTCAACACATAAGAAGCTACAACCTGAATAACAGATTGTTTCCGATGTTAGTTTCTCTTTTACAGAATTAGTGTCATCGGTTGCCAATCTCATGTAATTACCGATTCGTCATCTTGCTCGAATAGTCATCTTACCCTCCCTTCCCCTAAAAAAAAGTATCAATTTTGAGTCTTTGAGCTGCTCTAAAGTAAAGTGGAGTGATCTAGAGCAAAATTTTGTGCTTAAACTTTTTTGAAGGAGTAACTTAGTATAGGCACTATATGCAAGCGACAACTGCAAAAACATAAGTTTGTATAAATTATATGTATATATAAAAAAAAATCAAATTAAAAACAACACGCGACCGCAATATTTCTGGGGCCGGATTCTCTAGCACGGAGAATTTGGGAATTTGGGAGATGAGAATTTCGTTTTCTTAGAATTCTTAATTCCCTAATTCTCCATTCCCAATTCACTAACATGGTTGGAGAATTAGGGAAAACGTAAGAAATGTCAAAAAGTGCGAATTGTAGAGGGTTGGACTTTTTTTCATATGTGAAGTACATCTGCCTATTACCTTCCATTGTCGAAATAAATTTAAATTTCTTTTTTGTTGGGGTAGCTTTTGAGGGATGTAGGAGGGTAGGTTTTCTCGAGTTTTTCCGGTATAACGAGAGAATGAAGAGAAGAAGTAGAATGTATGTGGTATCGAAAAAAAATGGGAGCTCAGGGCGAACAAGATAGGTTTAGGAAATGTGTCGGGGAGAGTGCGGGGTAGAAATGGGGGCTGCTTAACGGAAATTAAAAAAAAAAATAAAGACAATATCAGGAGCTGTAATAATTCGCAGAGGTAACTCAGGATCTGTAAGCCCAATAAAAAATTTGGGAACTAGGTATGCATGGGTATTATAGGCTATATTTTATTTCAATTAACGGTAATTTGCAGATTTGAGCGGCCTCGGCGGTAAATTTTGCTATCGCAATGTTCACGGGCGCCTAACTCTGTGTGGGAGGGTTGTAAAGTATTGGAATTTTTGTTTTGATAGATTAAGGGTTTAGAGTGCAAAAATATAGGTGAACAATTTTTGGGGCAGGGTGTTTTGGGGGTTGGGGGTCCTACCACCCCTCATAGGGGGTTGCCTAAACTACGTCATGTTTGGTACCAAATTAAAGAGGGAGGAGAGGGTAATCGAGTAGTGTAGTTTGTCGTTGATCGTTTTAACGTGATAGCTGACTTTTTACCGGCGAAAAACGATTTTTTTACACTAGGGTCATATACACCCAGTTCATATATTTTGCATATATTTCTTCCGTTCTTTGTTTCACAACCATTAGTACTCCGTTGTGAACATTTTTGTCATGGGAAGTAAATTTCCACAACTTATTAGTTCTTCGCAATGATGAGTTGCAAATATGTCAATTTTTGTACCAAAAACGGCAATTTTTACCTTAAAATAGACTGACACACTTCTTTTACAGTTATCTCCAAAACCGTTTATGGGATTCAAAAATTAATTACATATTTAATTAGGGGACAAAATTTAGATGCGATTTCATCCTACACACAAGCTTTACCGTGTATAATTAAAAATTTGACAGCATCTCATCTGTAGTGGAAGACGACCAAATTGATCATTTTCTGCGTGATTTATAATTTTTAGAGGTTACCTTGAGACACAAAATACATTTTCCTCTGTAAGTATTGGATGGATTTCCATAATTATTTTTTTTAAATATAGCCAGGATATGCAGTGAATACATAACTCAATTTGAAAATCCTAGATACCTAGATACCTTCATAAAACGCAACAAAAGCAGAAAATACAATTTTTCCACTTACTTCCACAATTAAGACACCGGAGAATTAACAAGTGGAATGGAGAATTCGGGAATTCTCTACTTACTTTTCGTCTTACTTTTCTATATTTCCTAAACCTATCTTGTTCGCCCTGAGCTCCCATTTTTTTTGAATCCACATACATTCTCCTTCTTCTCTCCATTCTCTCGTTATACCGGAAAAACTCGAGAAAACCTACCCTACTACATCCTTCAAAAACTACCCAAACAAAAAAGAAATTTAAATTTTATTCGTCAATGGAAGGTAATAGGCAGATATACCTCACATATGAAAAAAAGTCCAACCCTCTACAACAAAAACTGATACCCTTAATCGTCCCAGGCGATTCGCACTTTTTGACATTTCTTACGTTTTCCCTAATTCTCCAACCATGTTAGTGAATTGGGAATGGAGAATTAGGGAATTAAGAATTCTAAGAAAACGAAATTCTCATCTCCCAAATTCCCAAATTCTCCGTGCTACAGAATCCGGCCCCTGGTGTAATATAGAAACATCATCTCCAAAAAATTCAGAAAAATGTATTTCGTTAGCTCGTTTCTGCTCTATAGTCCAGTCAAATAAGCCGAAAAAATGCAAAAGATCGAATTTAATTCCTTTCAGGCTGCAATTTGGAGGGTTGGTGTAGGGTGGTCCTGGGAGTATTGTCACAAAAATGCGGCGTCCCAGGGCCAAAACAAAGGGGTGAAAGGTAATAAAAACACCCCCGAACGCGTGATAATCTACTTGCCATGCGTGTGGACCGGAAGTGGTAAAATTTTTAAAAAATTTGAAAATGCATTTTATTCAAAATATGGTTCTAAATAAAAAAGTCCATGGTGACCAACCCCTATCTCGTAAGAGCGCGACAGGGACAGCGAAAGAAGCTAAGGGTGGACACATCGCTATATCCACTAACATGTGTCCAGTTATTTCAATTCTGCAACATTTTGGTTCAGGAGCTAGCAACCAAGAGAAGCGTGAATGTTTCGTTGACTGAGCAGAAAAACGGGTGGAGTGAAGAATGTTATCGAGTTATATGTTGCACAATATTTGCGTTCATGTTTTACTGTCGTGACGTGTTTGGAACATTTTTGATTTTTTCTTAGAAATTTTGGTAGGTTGTGCAAAGCGAGACGAGATATGATGACTTTTGCCTTAGAATTCTTACTTTTTAGTTCAATATGTCTGCAGTTTTACACACTCGATGTTTTTTAGGGTTTTAGATAACTGCGATTGCGTAAGCGTGGGAAAAAATAAGCAGAGAGGATTGTGTGCATTTCTTGTTTGTTTTTAATTTTTGTAATGTTTCTTGACGGAAGGGGTAGGATATGGGATTACAGGATGTAATATATTAATGGTATAGACTAGATGGGTGGGATCTGGGATGTTTATATGGTTAAAAATAGAAGCGTTACATTATTTAAAAATTTATTACTGACAAATCAAATTAGTAATGTAAAATTTGCAGATGCTTTCTTTTTTTAAAATAACAACAAAAAAAGTTTTAGGAATTCCCAATATGATTTACTGCAATAAATGTCTCTTACCATTTTCAAATCAAAAAATCAAATCAAATTAAAAAGCATTTGTTTCATGTACCAGGCATTTTTTAGCTACGTAGAATGTTGGGCAGTATGCTATTAAAGATTAGCAAATCAGAAAAATAAACAATAAACTGATTTCATTTATTATTATGAATGGGTGGAAACCAGATCAGACAAGTAGAATACATATACATACTAAAGAGCAAATAAGATAATGTTAAGAGCAATTTAAGACTGTGAGCTGCACTCAGGGTGTTCTATGAATTGTTGACAAGGTGTAATACGTCCCAGTTAGAAAAGCAAAAAATTGTTTGCAAGGGGTAGTAAATCCTAAATATTTGGGATAGGAGGGGGTACCTTCAAATGTTATGAATCAATCACACTATAACTTCTAAACAATATATCCTCTTAAGATGCCTTTCAGCTCAGACTAAACCGTCCAAGCGTTCCAATAAATATTCAACCACATCCCCCACAGCAACTATAGGTACATGTGGTGAACAATTGATGTCCTGTAATACTCTGAGGTTTCCAAATATTGCAAGAAAGTATTTTTTAATTGTGGTCGAAGCTGACTTAGATAGGTGGCTAGAAATTGGAAAGTCTGAACGGCTTACTATCATCTGAGATAAAAGTATTTTTATTAGGGTGTTTTGTTCAGTAGTTATATTAGTTCATAAAATTTGAAGTATACAACTTTCACCCGAATTGTTAGGACTACCCCCCCCCCACCTTACCACCCCTCCCCTTCTTTGCATTTCAATATTGCTTGTCTAACCGAGACCTGTCCATAGCTGGGCGGTTGATAACTATTCGTGGAACACCACTAACAACCACAAGTAAACTGTATACTAAATTTCTAAATACCCACATTTAATATCATTAATATATTACATCCAATTCTTCCTGTGTATCCTGCAATCCCATATCCTACCCCTTCCGTCAAGAAACATTACAAAAATTAAAAACAAACAAGAAATGCACACAATCCTATCTGCTTATTTTTTCCACACTTACGCAATCGCAGTTATCTAAAATCTAAAAAACATCGAGTGTGTAAAACTGCAGACATAATGAACTAAAAAGTAAGAATTCTAAGGCAAAAGCAAAGTTTACCTAATAATAAGTTAAGAAGCTGTAGAGCAAAATGGGCAAATTTCTGGTGTTTTTTAGAATGAAACAAGTAATTTTATATACTTTCGTCTCTTGCATGAATGGGGGAAACGAACTTGTCTATGCACTATTGTAGTGCAACTGAGACAACGAGTTAAAAACAAAAATCGAGAGAACGTAGGATTACCCGAACGACAAAATCTTATTGAAACCCTCAAAATCCTTTCATAATAATGTACATCAGGTCACACTACCTCCAATTTTTAAGAAAAAGATAAATTTCGCTATGGCCCAGATGCTGAAAGGAGATGTAAGGTGTCCTCTCAAATAAAATTCTCATTATTCCCGAAAATATCAGAGAATCCAGCATGAGTTCTCCTACTTAATACTTCTTAGCAAAACGTATGTAAACAGAAACACGTGCTGTTCAAATATCATAGGATTACAGCAACAACATGTGTCCTTTTACACCTTTTACAACAACAACATGTGTCCTAACATTATCAATATTTCATGAAAACCGGTTTTCAGAAAAGCACGTGAAACTCCGCCCCTTCTCATTTATTTATGAAAATGAAACATTTGCCATTCTGTTTCGGTGCATGCAACTTGCGCTTTCACATTTTTTATCTTTATTCATAAAATTTTTAAAGAGAGTTTGATGTTTTTTCTTTCTTTCTTCCTTTTCTTGCCGTGTGCATTTTAAATGTAAAACACTCTGATATCTCACCAGCTTCTTAACTTATTATTAGGTAAACTTTGGCAAAAGTCATCATATCTCGTCTCGCTTTGCACAACCAACCAAAATTTCTAAGAAAAAATCAAAAATGTTCCAAACACGTCACGACAGTAAAACATGAACGCAAATATTGTGCAACATATAACTCGATAACATTCTTCACTCCACCCGTTTTTCTGCTCCGTCAACGAAACATTCACGCTTCTCTTGGTTGCTAGCTCCTGAACCAAAATGTTGCAGAATTGAAATAACTGGACACATGTTAGTGGATATAGCGATGTGTCCACCCTTAGCTTCTTTCGCTGTCCCTGTCGCGCTCTTACGAGATAGGGGTTGGTCACCATGGACTTTTTTATTTAGAAACTTATTTTGAATAAAATGGCATTTTCAAATTTTTTAAAAATTTTACCACTTCCGGTCCACACGCATGGTAAATAGATTATCACGCGTTCGGGCATGTTTTTATTATCTTTCACCCCTTTGTTTTGGCCCTGGGACGCCGCATTTTTGTGACAATACTCCCAGGACCACCCTACACCAACCCTCCAAATTGCAGCCTGAAAGGAATTAAATACGATCTTTTGCATTTTTTCGGCTTATTTGACTGGACTACTACTTTTAATTAACATTTAAAGTGAACTGCTGCCCACTGTTGTTGCTCTGAACTTTTTTCGTTCTCAATAAATAAACCTAATATACATAACTGCAGTTTTATTCGTTAATAATCATGAATGAAAATTCAGTACAAATACTAATTTCACTAATTTTCATAAATTACGAAAATCATATGGATAACATTAAAATACTCTGAAAAATAAAAATTTCAGTTTTTTTAAATTTTTTTATTATTGAAGTCTTTCTTAAAAAAACAAAAAAGCTTATTAGTGCGTCTACTTAACATTAGGCATTTCACACACAAATATAACATACCTATACATAACTCCCCAGTGAACACAAACGAGTCCTTTCAATGTTTAACTTAAGTTAAGTGGGGAAATTCGCCATATAACTTTTTTCAACTTAAAATGCACATACAGTATAAAAAAATCAAAAATGGTTTGCAAATTTCCCCCTATACGGGGTAACCGATATAAATTGTTCCACAAAAATCACAAAATTATAACAGTTATAACTTAGCCGAAAAGCAATATTACAAAATATGGTTTTAGAGGTTCGACAGGAAGCACGTATAGGAGCGGGCAGGAATGTTACTGATGAAAAGATGTATTTTAAATAGGGTCCGAAAGTTACAGTTACAATTTTAGGAAGTTCGAGTAATAGCATTCCACTTTAAATAAGGTTCGAATGTTCCAAGTTTAATTTTTGGAAGGTTGAGTAATAGTTTTCTGTTTTAAACAGGGTGCGAATGCGTATGTAGAAGACTATGACTAAAACTCCTAAAAATTGTAGCTGTCATATTCGCACCCTGTCTAAAGTAGAAGCCTATCACTTGAACTTCCAAAAATTTCACCTGCAACATTCGGACCCTATTTAAAATACAAGGTTATCGCGCGGACTGCCAAAAATTGTATGTATAAGTTTCGCACCCTTTTAAAATTAGAAGGCTTTCTCTCGAACTTCCAAAAATTTTATCTATTCATCTGTAACATTCCTGTCCGCTCTTATTCGTGCTTCTAATAATTGCACCAATGGCATTCGCACCCTGTTTTAACATCAAAAACATATCTCGCACCATCTAAAATTTCTTCTGCAAAGTTCACATACAATTTAACATTCTCGATTATTACTTGAACTGTTTGAACTTGAAGTTATAGCTACTTACCAGATAACATTCGGTTTATATGAACATTCTTTAAGCCACAGATTTCTGTCGGACTCCTAAAATTATTTTTTGTAATATTACTTTTCGCCATGTTATAAATTTTTGATTTTTGTGGAAAAATTTTTATCGGTCATTTATTCGACTTTTTTATACTGTATGTGCATTCGCTCGAGTGCGAATTTCACTTTACTGGGCGTGCACGGGAAATTTGTACTATGGGGAGCAAATTTCCCGTCAGTCGTGAATTGCGAAACTTCTTCAAATTAATATTCACGTTTTTTTAGGCAGTGGTATGGAAACTAATATTCTCAGTCATGTCCAGGCAAATTATTAATAAAAAAAAATTGATAAAAAATTGGAAGAAGTATTTCAAAGCAAAAGGAAATGGAGTATTGTTGATGTTATTGATAAGTGCCGTGAAGAAATACAAGGAAAAGTTGTTGTAAACTTCAATGAGAGCAATGATGCTGATTATAAAGAGAGTGTAGTACTAAAAATAATTTCATTTGAGCATCAATTAGCAAATCGTTTAGCGAAGGGATCCTAAAATAACTTCTTGGAAATTTTCTGGAAAGCTTTTACTCGGGCGATAAAAGTCATCAAATTCCATTTTATAGATAAAGTATAATGACTTCTCGAGGAGTACATCCAAAAAAGAATCCAACTACCTATTTTCTCAATAGTCCACAAAATTATAAAATTTTGTGTTCCCGAGGAACTACTTACCCGATTTTGTCCATTTTCGAACTGTGATATAAGCTGGGTTCTTTTTATTTCATACAGTGTTCTGCAGAGCACAGAAAATTGCGAATTGAATTAACTTGTAGTCAATTCGCAATCTCCTGTCTCCTGCAGAGCACTACGAGGAACCAAAAGACACAGTTACAACGTTATAATTTCAGCTCGTTCATCAACAGTTTCACATTTTTCACAAAAAAAGGCTCGTCTATGCTCATTTTCCACGCATTTCATCTAGGATGCTGATAAATTGATTCGTGATTGATTCTTCTTCTAGTTCTTCCTATCTTCATTATAATTTTTTTTTCGTTTCAGAATCAAATGATACTAAAAGAACTTAGTTGCCATGTTTTAAACGGTATTTTTAGATTTCCTAAAAAATAGTGGCCAAAATGTTTGTAATAAATGAAAATTTTTTAAACCTCTTAACTTTTGTAGAATTCTTATAAAACTGCATGGAAAATGTAGACAAGAAAGTGTCAGGATGTGTAAGGCAAGTCCTCTTATTAAGGAATTAATAAAAAATTAAAATTAAATTAAAATTAAAAAATTTCAAAACGAGGACTTTTCACTTTTACCAGCTTTACGACTTGGCATTGTGTCAGAATTGACAGAATTCGAAGAAAACATGAAGACATCGGTAGCAGCAGGAAGACAATTGGTAACAAATTTACATATAAATAATAATTTGCAGATACTTAAGGCATATATGTATATTTACAGCTGAAGCACTGCTTAGAAACTATCCTTGGGGGATACTTCAGCCTTATATTTTTCTTGGACTGGTCAAGAATACAATATACAAATTACAAGTACTTCCATATGATAAAAAAAAATAGTCTGATTTAACAATTTTATGGACCACATTACCAATTATATTTATTTCGTATATTTTCCAGAGGCCTGTTCTAAGTTATTGCCAGCCTCAGACACCGATATGGACCATAATATTAAGATCTACTTTAAGCCGAAAAAAAAAATAAACACCTACTAGTACATAATTAATGTTAAGTTTCTCAAATTCTTTGCAAAAAACAAAAAATATTAAGTTCCTGATTTTTATTAATATAAAGAAGAAAATAAAATTTTGATATGATTTAAGAAATACTTCATTTTGCCATCTTGACGCCCTTGGCCCCATATGTGGACATTCAGTTTTTTATATATATTGTATAAAACTGCAAAATTGCATTAAAAATCCCGAATTTCTTTATGTGTAAAAATTTAGAATTTATTCAAGTTACTCAAGTTACGCCATATAATTTTCTCACCGATCGCCAGACGCAACATGATCCCAGGTAAATTATCAAAGCCTTACCTCGGTGGCAAGCTTGCTAGAATTTGCTGGGAAAGTTATGTGGTGTTAATTGAGTCAGCAAATTTTATGAAGCGCAGGTGCTTAGATTTTATCTTGTATATATAAGTGATATTAAACTGAATAAATTTTGTCATTCGTTTTTCGACAATAGCTGCGTTTTGATTTAAATATTTCTTAATCGCTATTGCTGAGCAGCCCGGGGTTTTAATCATTAACTTATCTTTCAGGTTTAAGAATTTCGTGTAGTAGGTGAACTACCGAATACACAGCAATAAGGTTGAGGTGAATCAGTTTAACCTACCAATTATTAACAGGAAAAAAAAAGAGTTTGCTTCAACAATTATAATTACTATAATTTTTTTGACTGTCAATATTGTTGGATTATTTGAACAAATCGTCAAAATTTCATAAAAATAATATCAAATTATATTAAATAGGTTTTAAGGAAATTTAAAAAAGAAATTTTCTGTAAATTTTTTATTTTTTAAGATATTTTCAAACGTACACATATGTGTACCGTTATCGTTCGAAGTGGTGTTTTTACTGAAATATAACTGTAAGTATAATTGGGCGTTTTGTGTAAACGTATAATAAAATGTATAAATTTTTATGATATTATGTGCTCAAATTGCAACAAAAGTGGAAAAACGAAATTTATCTGAGATCCAAAGTATTACAAAAAGGCAAAATAATGCAAGCTAAAGATATTGAAGATGATTTGGAAATATTATGTGATACGGAAAGTGAAAGTGGCCTATGCAGACCGTTTAGAATTGCAGAAGAATGTTGGGATTGTGATGAAAGCGTTCAATATTGTCGTTCGAAAAAACGGAGACGCGTTTTGGAAAGTGACGATGATATCATCGTTACACGGTTAAAAATTTGAGTTTATTTTTAAAACCCATAGAAACTTTTAAGGTATTTTAAGACATTCTTGTATAAAAATAAGAAAACGTAAAAGTTTAAAACTTTTTATATCAGTTTCATCTTAATTTAAAACTTTGTGAATGTCTTAACTTCTCTGTAAACCTGAAAGTTTAAAATTAGGTCTAATTTTCTCTTATTTTTCAATTCATACCGAAAGGGTTTATTTTTAAGTCTCTTCTAGTCTGAATTGCAAATGGTCACGTTTATATCAAACGGTTAATTCCTAAATTTTTTCTAAACTCAGAAAGTTTTAAAATGAGTCCGAAATTTTTCATAGAAAAGAACTAAAACCAAAGAAATTTTAATTTTATACCTTTTTCAACTTAAATAATAAAAACTAACGGGATTGTTGAGATAATGAAACCGAAACGTTTTTAATATTTAGAACAAGTGCGACTTTTGCTAGTGAATCAGTTATTCAGAAGTACGCATCCGTGAAGTGAAGTTGATTTTTTATTTAGTGGTTTTATTTTTCATGTAAGTATTTTTATTATAATTGTTTATTACATATATAATAAAATAATGTATTTTTGCTATATTTATGGAAATTCATTTAGTAGCATTTCATTTACACTCGCGCATTTAAAAAATTATCACGACTTACATCATGATAGTAAAAATTTGTGTTTGAAGTGCATAGTATCACATCAATGTGAGAAAATTTTTGCGACTTATAGCGACTTATCGAAACATATTAAAACTTGTTTAGAAAACTGCAATAACCTGCCTCAAATCAGTTTTGTCCCAAATATTTGTTCGGGAATCGAGAAACAAGCAACAAAAAGTAGAAATTTAACACCTAATATAAATTTAGACATAGCATCCGTAAAAACTAGTATCGATGATTTTTTCCAAAAAATTAATTCATTTGATGTTTTTTCGAACAACAATATTAATATAATCAATCAAAAATTGAGTGAAATTATAAGAAACATTTTTTCCAATTTTTTTTTTATAACTGAGACCTATAATACTGCTATCCCATAACATAACTAATAAAATATCAATTTACAGCATTTAAAAGATCATTTGAAAAAAAACAAGCAGAAAAATGTCTATTGAGCGATACTTCAAGAAGATTGTTAATGCGACATATAGGACGTTTTGCCAGAATAATATTTGGAAATAATTTAGAAAAATCAGAAAAAGTCTCAATTGCCCTTGCCACTATACAACTGTTTCCATCGTTAAGAGTAGATAATAGTAAGGTAGATGGAATCGATCTTATATTAAATCCTGAGAAAAACTCTGGGTATTTGGTATCCCAAATGGAAAATACGAATTATAAAAGAAGAAAATTTGCCAGTACACCAACTGAAACAGCAATAACATTATCAGAAAATAGATAATAATGAAGAAATGAAAAATGAAATACATTTCTTACAAAATGCAGTCGCTTTTGAACAAATTATTGAAATTAAAGACAATTTAAGAAAACCCGTCAAATATCGTAAAAACTTAAAGGAAAAACATTCAGAAGAGATTTAAAACTTTCCATTTTTATTGAAGCAATGGACTTATTTTTTAAATTATTTTTTGTATTTAATCTTACATGTGAAGTAAATTTGAGAAGATATTTTATATTTTTACAACATTTTATATACAAAATTGAGTTACCTATAATTGAAATTCAAAACAAATTTTCAAAATATTTCAATAATATCGAATAAAAATAAGAATTGTTTGCGTCTGAATAAATCTCAATGGTAAATAAAAGTCTAAGTAATAAATTTAGAAAAACAAAATTGAAAACAATGAAAAGAACATTTATTTTGAATTCACGTAAAATAACCAATGGTTCCTACATATGTAAAACTAATGTTAAATTGAAATTAAAAAGAGTTATTTGCAAAATATAGATGTACTTAGTTATGAAAAAAAAACCAAAGATTCTCGTATGTAGGAATGTGAGTATTACAAGTATCCGAGTACTATGCTGTAATTATTAATTTGTAAACTCACTTGTCGGAATAAATTTCAATGGCAAATAAAATAAATAAAAATATAATAAAATAAAAATAATTAATAAAACAATGAAAAAACATTTATTTCAAATATAATATATATACATACATGAATGTAAAAAAAATTAATAAATAATAAAATTGAAACCAAACTAATTTTCATTTTTTTTAATATCCCATGTAATATTTCAAATAGAATTCTACCACAATGAAAACCATTGAACACAAATTTTCTCCAAAATTCCAACTACACTGCCTCAAATTCAAAAAAATTTTAATTTAAATTTAAAACCAATGAGTTTTGAATACAATATTTAAATTGAAACTTGCCGGCTTAAACCTAAGACAGTTAAAAGTTTTAATTTCAGACTATATGGAAATATCAATATAAAACTGATTTGTCTTATGTCTTAATAATTTTAAGACTTTGTGTAAGTTTAAATGTTAAACTTTTTCGGAATGGAATTATATACAAACCCAAAAGTCTTAATTTTAGCCCCGAATTTTTAACCGTGTATATGTAAATGTAACTTTTGCAAATGCCTGATAAGGATAATATACACAGGAGGGATCGTAAAAACAAGAAATACATATCAATAACAAGACGTTTTGTTGTAAAAGAGCTTCTACAATAAATTCATGGGGGGGGGGGGGGGGTGTAGTTGTGGCTGATCGTATGAGAGCACACTATCCTCACTCTTTAAAAAATCGAAAACTTTACCACAGAATTGCTTTTGACTTTTTGAATGTATCCATATTTAAATTCATGGATTCTTTTCAATCAACAAAACATAAAAACGACTCTTCGAGTTTATAGTATCAATAGCTACCACAATGATAAAAATGAGCGAACAGTCCAAAAAACGAGGTAGACTTCCTTCAAGTTCTGTTGTATGAGAATTGCCACAAAAAAATTCAAAAGCTTGATTAAAGCTGTTCATGAAATCAGACTGGACGGTATAGATCATTTTCCTTTAAAAAAGGAACTAAAAACTCCTTCAAGATGTCACGACAAAAATTGTGTAAGACGAACTCGGTACATTTGTGAGAAATGTGAAGAACCGGTATTATTTTCCCAAATTTTTTTTGCTTTTTTAATCCTTATTACTATAAAATGAATAAATCATTCTGGTTTAATAACTCCCCTGACAGACGTTGATACACACTCGAGACTAGGCACGACGTAAAAACCGGTTTTTGTATCAAGTGTGTACCAGCCCATGGTACACGCAGTTTATACACGGTTGATATACGTTATTCAGGCAGGAAAGAAAATTCATCATTTCCATATTATCTATACGCACACAAACTGGTTATACGCATGCATATGTAATAAAACACTCGTGTATCATCCGAGTCTAACCCCCTGCTTTAAATTGGGCTATACACGAAAATGTCCTAAAATAGTGCTAAGAAAACCAGTTTTTAGTACGGTGTATCGCGTGTGTATCTTGCTTCCTGGGATATATAGCTTTTTTATTGTTAACTCTACCGATTTGAACTAAACGAGTTAATATTGTTTGTTTGACAATACCAAACTTCAATGATAATGATAAATCATAGGCGCTCTGAGATGAGTCAGATTCAAAGGTGACCTTTAAGGCAGAAATACATCCAAGCAAGCCTCAGGCCTGGCCTCTCCCAGGCTTCTTCGCAGCTCGCCTCTAGGCTTGCCTCAGAGAATTGAAAACAAAATGATACTACCAGGCTCGGTGCTGTCATTATAATTTTGATAGTATATCTGTTGACAGAAGTATGCCTGAGAGAGAAATATTTTCAACATTGAGCAAAGCGCGCTTTGCGGCTAGGCGTTGAGGCTAGTTGCTGGCTTGGTTTTGTGTTGCATTATTTAAAAACCCGTCTTGGAAACTTTTGACAACGCCGCGATGAATCTCGAGGTCTGGATGTGTTTCTGCCATTGATTCGTCATTATTGACCTTGATTCTGGGCAATCGCTTGTCTCATTTTTGAGGTCAAAGTTACCTGTACGAAATTTGGGGAATCAATTTGATACTGTCTGCCGCGTAGTAACACTAGAGTTAAATACACTATTAATATTCCGCGCTATCTGCGATGCCCTAGCTCCACGTAAGAACTTATACTTCATAGTAGTCAGACTGTTCCATTTTCAACAATATTAATTTTTAATAAAAGTTGTTAATATTTTTTAGAGCTTACAATGATTTCTTTTAACATACGAGTTATGTAATGTAATATTAAGGCAATGTCGTATAATAAGCTGTAATAGTTGGCAATTACCTCAACTACAAATTTCATCCTTGACGACCCAATAGCATGTCAGCGATCTGGTTTTTGGAAAAGAAAAAGGGTTTCGAATAGTAAGGAGTTACCATATCAGGCATCCTTTTCGTAGAAGGCCACAAGTCCCACTTGACGTTAGATCTGAGTGAAAATTATAATGAAAAAGCAGGGACCGAACCAGTTATGATTTTTTACGAAAAAAGCCAACTTTACCTGTTATTCCTGACCGATAATAATTTGAAGCTAAAAAACCAAGCTGGAAATGCTTTTTATTTTATCTTGCAAAAATATAAAGCCTGCTTGGCCTTTTATTTTTTCTTGCAAAAATGACTAGAAAAAATAAAAAGCTGGGCTCGCTTTTTATATTTTTACCAAAAAAAGTATCAAGCCGTTGCGCTTGTTTTTCTAGCTTCAAAACTATTACCAGCCAGGAATAACAAGTAAATTAAGCTTTTTTCGTAAAAATTCAGAACTGATTCGGTCCCTAAAAATAAAGAGCCAGCTTGGATTTTTATACTTCCGGTTTCAAAACCTGTTACTTCCAGCTCGAAAAAATAAAAAATCAACCTGGCTTTTTATTTTTGCCAGATAAAATAAAAAGCCTTTCCAGCTTGGTTTTTTAGCTTTTTTTAATAAAAAGTAAAGTTTTGAAAAGCTTTACAGGAATCGAAACGGGTTTCACGAGATATCTTTTGGTATATTCCACTAAATTCCACGATCATGATTTATCCCAGCGTTTTTGTTTAAAATTGTCAAAATACCAGTTATTTTCGGTTCCTGGAAAAAAGTATAATTTTATATGTATTGCCACCAAACATCACTCATATGCAGGGGCGCACCGAGAGGGAGGACGAACGGGACCGGTCCCCCTCCAGAATGTCAGTTTTCTGTGGTCTGTATATTATTACAAAGTCCGATAAAATAAAATAAAACCGTTTAATCTACACGAGCAGTCCTTAAGTGCTCAGATGGGTGCAGGACGCGACTTTAGAGCCCCCCCCCCCTAGAGGCCAAATCCTGGGTGCGTTACTGCTCATATGATGCAGTTAGCTGACGTCAGTTTGAAAAAACCATTCGAGCCAAGAATGTTGGCCAACTTATAGCAAAAAAAACTTTGTGTTCTTTTGCTGGAAGAAACTGCAATCACTATAAAAGATAGCATGTTTCCGGACACTGAAACTGTACTGTCCGAATACTAAATGTTGGTGTCCGGAACTAGCTAAAATTGAACTGTTTTTTTGCATACCCGAAAACTGTAACAAAATATTATTAAATGACCAAAAAAAATAATAAAAAATTAAAATATATTGCACATTCTTAATAGTAATAAAATAAAATAATAAAATGTCCGTGTACTAGCACAGTTACCCTACTTAGAAAAAAAAAAGAAAAATTATTATATCGAAATTTCTCAGCGAACAAATTGTTTGCGTAATTTCTTGCAAGTGCGAATAAATCCATATTACCTAGATTACTTTCGGCTACAATCTTTTTGCTTATCAAATCTGTTATCCACAAATCTACGACCAATCAATTCCATAGATTTTTCTGCAATATAAATTTCATAAAAAATTCAGAAGAGTCTGATAGTTTTGAGGAGATGATTTATGAGTCATAATTTAGTTTTATTAAAGTCTTTCACATAATTTTTCTATATTTCCACCACTCACCATTTGTAAGTTGTGATGTGACGTTGTTTATGTCAAACGGTTTGCCGCCCCAACTCGTCAAGACATTGAATTGTCCAATAAAACTGCGAAATCTTTCATTCTTAAAAAACACCAAAACTGCTTTCAATTTCATTGGGAAATTTTGTCATTTTCGATAATTTTAAGCATCTTGTAACCTTCAGGATTTGTGATGCTATCATAAAAACTATACTCTAAAAGCATAAAATATTCAGTAAAAGGGAAATCTTATGCATATGAAATCACCCCATATTAAAATTTTTATCACCTTAAGTCTTATCCTTAGAGGTCAAAACAATCGCTAAATCTAAATTTCCTTGAATTCTCTATAAACCTCGGTGTCAGAGTATATAGGGTTCATTAGGACAACGCCAATGATCACAATTTTATGATCCTCTGCTTAAGGTATAATTTGAGGATCTTTGCCATCAAAGCATATACCCGATATACCTGCATAGGATTGTTTTAGGGTTATTGGGGTAATTCGCATTTATGATATTGCAAATTTTCAGTTAACAATCTTACAGGATTCGAAAATGTCATTTGATTCCATTTTGTCCACCGTTCGTTTAGGCTGATAAGATCGAGGGTCAATTAACACTGAACGTTCATTCTAATCCTGGAATTTTTTTTTAGGTAGACATATTTGATGATTTATGATCCTCAACACTGTTAAGGACACTGGTACTTTTGCTTATTCAAAAAAGTAAAAGTGGAAAATTGTAAAATTTTGTTTTTTTTTCGTTTTCAGATATTCATCTCATTGCTCCTTGCTTTTGCTTAAACAAATTTTCATTGATCACGTTTTCTGTAGCAGAGACAGTGTTACACTTCTGTGTAGTGGCACGGTACAGAGAATATTTTCATTAGGCCTGAATTACAATTACGACTGATCTGTTGACTGCGACTTGATTTTAAGTCGAAGTTGACGCTGAGGTGAAATTTGTAATTAAATTAAAACTTCAACTGCTTGAACAAACCAGAAGTCCCGAATTCTGTGATTGAACTGAGTAGGCCGCAGCCAACAGCCAACGCTTGCATTTTGAGCAAAGTTTAGTTTCAATCTCAGTCGAAGTCGAAGTTGCAATTGTATCTTGGCACATGCATTTACCATTTGCGCAAAGTGGTAGGTGACTGACCAGTCGTAATTGCAATTTAGGCCGTACGAATCACGTTCCATCATTCATTAGTGGACGAAATGTCACGTAATGTATAGGAAAGCACAGCACCGGTACATTAAACACAATACCCTCTGTCTCTTTCCTCTCTCTGTCATTTCAATAGATATGTAGGTATATACATTAGTGGACGAAATTTCGTCACAGCTCAATTGTCAAAATTTAATGAGAATACCGAGTCTGTTCAACTTTTGGCTATATGGTTTGTGCTCTGGAGGTGCGGCCAAAGTAGCTTGACGTTTATTTGTTTGATTTTTGCCGTCAAAATCCACAAAATATCGGAAGTTTATTACTGTGTGGATAGCAAAGGGCGACTAATTTATTAAGAGACAATGGTAGCCAGCTATAGCCAAAAGTTAAACACACTCCTTGTATTCTCTATACCGTGGTGTAGTTGTATACTGAAAACATACCCGTATACATATTGACGTATACTATCAGAAAAATGTACCAGAAGCTTGTCTAAAAAACTTTTTTACAGGAGTTCCTACAGTCTGAAATCTTATTTTGAAATTTCTAAATGATAGTTCTAAAACAATCAAAACTGCTGTCAACGTAGGTTATTTTGACATTAAGGACATTAGATCACAAATAAATAAATATATATACGAAGAGTGCATATCAGAAAATGGAAACCTTGTCAACATTTTTGGTAACCAAGTTAGTTTGTTACGACGAAAATTGTAGCTAAGAAATGTTGCTATCAACAGAAAATGTTTCTAAGATTCTTCAAGCATTGTTAGCACAAAATGGGATGTAATCGACCATAGTTTTCGCAATTTGTAAATTAATATTTGATATATCTATTTTAAGTTGCAATGCAGTGGTATAATATCGGGAGATGAGTACACATTCTCTAAACTATACCATATTCATTTCCATTCAACATCCAACGGAAAACTTAAACCAGACCTAGAGAAGGAGCTAAAGAAGCATTGTGGGATGCAACGAAAGGCAGCAATGGAAGATATCGGGTATATTAAAGAGATTGACAAGAGTGGACTTCAGACACAACCTGGCAAAATCCAATCCTATGTACTATCTTTTAGCAGGATTAATTTTTTGGAGCCGATTGAGATACAGCGCTGAAATTTCGGAATATAAGCTTTCGACAAAATTTGTAGTTTTAAGTTCTTGAATGGGGTAAATGTCACCAGACCTGTCATATTAGATTTTCATACAAATTTGAATTTTTTGAACTTGCTCATTTATTAATTTCGAGACTACAAAATTAAAATGGACAAAATCCCACCTTCTCTTTTATAGACGGCCATATTTAATTATTTTAAAAACTAGAATAAGTTGATAACGACGACGGCATCTAGGATTTTTATGTGCATGTTTAGATAATAATATGCAGTTCTGAAAATATAAGTGAACAAAGTCTACCCCATGCGAGGCCTCATATCGGATGGATTTCTTCCTTTTCAGCATATCTCAAAAGCAAAGCCATATAGAATTTTAAATTTTAAATACATGTCTAGAAATGATTGCAAGCATATGTATATTTGGGAATGATTCCGCCACCTGCCCCCCACCCCCTTCCAAGTGCACAGCTATCCATCCATATGTAATTAGTGAGCTAGAAGTGCCTAAGTTGGTTATCAAAATGCTTTATAAACTTTAATTTGCTCTTCTATTTAATGGCATCACACTTAGAACGCTTTAGTTGACTCGCAACATGTATCTGATTTCTGGATTTTAATTTTCCTATTCGATTCGTAATCTGTATATATTTACTAACTTCTGATTAGATTTATGAATGATTTTCACAAGCGAAGTACAGTTTCAATTAAACTCATATTTAGCCCCTCGTCTCATCTTTTTCCACCCTACAGTCATAGACAAACTAATAACATACAAAGACTGGACACGTAGAACAAAAATATGCAACGCTTTTCTAGAATATAAAACTAACGATGCCTCGACTTGGCACTTGATGACGTGCCCAAAGGGTTAAGTCACCCATGCCTCGCTCCATACAAAATCACTGTTGCCTCGATCCGATGAAGAGAAGGCCAAAGTTTTTCTTAGAAATTTACTGGAAATTTCTTCCTTCGAATTTTTATGCACTCGCCGGGGCGAGAGCACTCCTCGCTCGAAAATAAAATCTAACAACGATGCCTCGACCTGATGTAGGGAAGGCCGCAATTTTTTCTTAGAAATTTACTAGAAATTACTAGGAATTATTATAAGGTAGACCCTTACTTTTATTATACCTACTGATAAAAATATATGACGTCCCACATCTAATAAAATCAGTTCGAAATATAATTTTGAAAACAGATGTTTACTCATCTGATGGTGTAGTTAGCTGACACTCTGTTAGAGAGCTCTATCAAGCAGAAAGGAATGATGGGACTAAGATGTGTGTAAAACTGACAAAAAAACACGTTTATCCTAATAACTGGCAGAAAATGAGAGTATCGTTGGCCACTCAGGTATTAAGTCATACTTGCAGCTCAGCAATCAGGGCTGCATTTGATCTCAACTCATTTACTGAGAAGACAGCTGAAAAATCTCAGTCTACAACAAATTTCTTTGAAAAAATAGATAAGATTTTTGGCTGCCTAAACAGTAGTGAACAATATAATAGAAATTTCTATAACAGCTCTAAAAAGAACAGGTTTCGTTAAAGACTTTCTACAGAGTATGATTCCGTATATAGATGGAAATTGCTGTTGATAAAAGTAAAAAAAAATTATTGTTTTAAAGGCTTAAAACAGTCGGATACCGCAATACTTAGTATGTCGGATGATCTATTCGACGAATTTTGGCAATGGAATCGCAAGTTACCAATTGTGAAGTATATAATGAGGATGAATTCATTGTAAATGAAATATTAGTACCTAGTGACACTGAACACAACAGAGCCATGCAACTTGATATTTCCCTTAACTCCAATGAAAAGTCTGCTTCAAATGATATGGAATATTCTCACGAAGACGTGCTTGATTTATTCTTCCAAGATGAATTTGATATTGTAAAAGAACAGCAATATGTTACAATTGAAGACAATTCTCTCCGGTACTTTATGGGATACGTGCTTCATAAATGTTCTTTAAAAATTAATTGTAATATTTGCTATGAACAAATCGGGAGAAAATATGTCTATGACTAGTCACTCAGAATTATTTTTATTTTACAAAAATTATTCTTCTAAATCGGATTTCGGTTCTCTAATTCCTCCTACAGATTTTTGTTTCCAAATGTCGAAGCTACATCTTAGTGTTTTTAAAAAAATATTCACAGAAGAAGCCCACACTAAAAAAATAAAATCAAAAATCATGAAGCAAATCATTACTATAACAGAAGAAGTTCCAATATTTAAGGTTGGTTTTCTCAAAACTCACCATGTTATTGGCACTTCAATTGGACATATGGAAGCATTGTTTGTGGAGAGCAAAAAGTTTAACAAACAATTACCAAAATAAGTCTAAAATGGATATAATACAGAAATAAAAAGAACTTTTAGAATTATATGAAATTGTGGGACCTAATATGGAAAATTTAAGAAAAGAACTTTTAATATATACGAATTTAAAATATATTAATTACAAAACTTTTCAAGGAATTGGTATTCGAAAGGTCATCTCAAAAATAATTTAATCAATGAATAAACTTATTTTGCACTGTAAATTTAATCTTGGGTATAAAATCAACTAGCACGTTGAAATTATTAAAGAATGTGGAATAGGCCTATCGGGGAAACCACGATAAAAAACGTGCCTATACCTCTACCTCAATGGTGGTGTGGAAAAGAGTTCGAATCAAGCATTCGCATTCATTCATTGTCGCGCGTACAGTACACCTTCGGAGCGCTCTAAAATTATTGACATTTCAGAAAAAAACTATATGATTTTATAGAGTTTTCATGCTCTACAACTTTCATAATTGACATTTCTTCACTAGTAACCCAAAACGAGAAAAAAGCAAAATGAAATTCTCAACACCTATTTTTTTTGCTTCTTTGTTCTAACTAATATTGATTTTTCCAAATAAGTTCATGAAAGATATATCGTACAGAAATTCAAGAGCTATCAATTATTTTAGATTTTGTTGCGACTAAAATTGCCAGCTGTGGATCCCTTGCGAAGTATAGCTTCCTACGAATGGACTGCATTTTTATTTTTCAAAAAATTTCACAATTTCACTCACGTTTTCATTTAGACGGGCAGACGGATAAGCGGGCAATCAAAATAATTTTTATTATGCGTAGGTGTCCAATCAAGTCGAGGCATCGTCGAGGCATCGTTAATTTTATATTCTAGAAAAGCGTTGCATATTTTTGTTCTACGTGTCCAGTCTTTGTATGTTATTAGTTTGTCTATGCTACAGTCTACTTACTTGCGCCAGCACGAACACGAGTTCCGCACACTTCTACTTTTTAACGATGTGTGGCATGAGAAATAGTCAAGTTTGCTGCAATTGATACACTTTTTAGGCTCAACTATAATTGAAGTAGAGAACTTTACGAATTTGAACGAGACTGAGGATTACTTACGAAATAAATGATATTTTTATCCTAAATAGAGATCACATTCCGTAAGGGTTATTATCCTGATATTTAATGTTTTCAATTTTAAAAAGTGGTAAAAGTGAAAAAATTAAAATATGGAAGTTGATTTAATTGAAGATTTGTGCCTTCTGTTAATTCGTAGTATGACTTTTCTCCCATTTTAATTTTTACATTGCACTTTTAATCATTTAGTAAGAATTTAATTGTTGAACACATCGTGTTCTTACCAATGAGCTATTCTTAGCGCGCCTTTACTGACACCAATTTGACATTTAAACTTAACGACAGTTCTGATGCCTTAAAGTTAATTTGTGTACGTCTGTTAAATTTAAAGGGCGCGTTCGCTTTACGTAAATAACATTACTTACGTATACACGTAAATTGTGGTTGAACCTTTCGATCTACAGGTAGTCATTTAATATCAACTGGTTTGGAACGTGTGAAATGTCAAGATATTTATGTTTTGACCACTCAAATTAACCCTGAGTAAGTTGCATGTGATTTTCCGAGGTCTCCAATTTATCACTACTTTTTATCATTCTCCAAAGTACGTTTTTCTTAAAATTTCAAAATTGTTTTTAATTTGTGGCCTTTTTTGGCTTGAGACAATTTTCTTCACTTTTTTTATTTATTTATTTATTGTTTTTTTTTTTAAATACTTCATCAACATTGAATTTACGACGCATATAGCCTTCAGTTCAAAATGATCTACCTAAAATGCAACCTCCCAGTCTCGCGCAATTTTTGCACTTTTTCTTAAAGTTATTCGTACTAAAATGGCTGGAAAAAACATTTACAGTAGAAAATTGCTCATACTTTTGCAGATATTACATTTACAGAAGATTTGAACACATCCTCTGGACGAGCTTAATGTAATTTTTTTTTTTCAGGCCAAAGCTGAAGCTAATATTGCTATAGAAGTTTGTGAAGCTCTAGTAAAAGCTGCCGAAGAAAGTAATTCCGTTTAAGAAGTGCGATACCAACATCAAGTGAAGCTCTGTTAACTATTTCGTATAAGAATAAAATTTAAAATCAAAAATGTCTGTCTGAGTTTGGCTAAACTTATAATTTCTTATCCGATTGCCACAATGCACGAGAACAATTGACTAAAGTGCTGATTACATAGATTGTAGCTTGTATTTTTTGTGGGTAAGGCGAAGTACAAGTTTAGCTAAATTGAAACCTCCTTGTCTAGTATGTGATCTACTCCACGGTACTTTTCCCATTCCCCTGCCTTTTTACTAAGATTTATTTCCTCATGTAAATCACTGATGACATATACATATATATCAGTGATCTTAATGTAACCCTTATTTAACCCTAAATAAAAACAAAATATTATTTCAATAGCAAGTGGCCACGCTATACTGTCTAATATAATAAGATGGAACCAGTGGATGGAACCAAAGGTTCTCATTGTTTCTGTAATGAAGACTTATTTCCTTATTTCCTCCGACACAGGACCAAAATGTGGCCTGCTTTTCTTATACCGATTTCCATTGATCACGTTTTCTAGCAGAAGTGTTACACTTTTCTTGTAGTGTTACACCAAAATCGTTCCATTGACCTGCACTGCTAGAAATGGTGTACGTCAAAACGCCTCTGGTGCTACACTCGAATAATCGGCGGTGTTACACCGGAATACGCAAACATTTATCTGAGAAGAAATGTCACAGCTGAATGTCATTGAACAGAACATCACATATAAATCTTCAACTACTGCTCTACCAAATTCATCCGCAATCACGCCAAAATCTTTTAAATTACAATTTTCATAATTTTTACGTTATTCGTGATATTATTGTTCCCAGAAAATTGCAATCTGACAAATTACACGGATATGAGCTACTATTACATTCTTATCGCGTCAAAAGTTGTTCCATTGAACTTGTTTTTCATTGATTGACGTGCACTTTTCTTAAAATATCAATGGAAATCGACATTAATGGCATATAATGAGGTAATATTAGCATTAGGCTCAGCAAGTTCTACCTTCCTGCTTTTTTTTAATTTGAGCGCTAATTCGGCTATTCAGTAACTTTCTGAGGATTTACATCAGGGACTTCTTGTTTTTTATAGTTTAATCGACCCACTTTCCTTGGCAGTCGGAGAAGACAAAACTTGCTTCTATTTCAATGCAATTTTTTGGACAAAATTGTTCAGGAACAAATGGTCGATTGCCAACTCGAAAGAGGCGTCACGTAGATGGCAAAGAAAACAAAAACAAATTATATTTAAAAACTGTATCGACATATTATTTTCAGTATTTTCAGACGACAATGAGCAATGTGCGAACTGCGAACTGCGAACTCAACTTCAATTTTCTTTGAAGGCTATATGAAAAGGAGTTAAACAAAACACAAAAACTAACCAAACTACCGTTAAAAAAGTGCTGGAAAATGGTTGATGTCTTAACAATCTCGATACTAGCGCCAATAATTCTTCCGTTAGAATGGCCCCCATTCGGGAAAAGTGGAAAACAATAAACGAGTTGAAATTATCCCAAACGCAAACACAATCTGATGCGTATTTTTTCTCGAGCTTTTAATAAAAAATATAGGAGAGAGAAAAGAAACGAGCCCGGTTTGGATCATGACTTAGATAAGAACAGTCATATACTGTGGGGAAAAGCTGTCGGAGTTATTACCGAAAATCTAATATGGTTTAAAAACTAGCTTGATATTGATTGTTTACTTAGATGGAGTGTTGTATCTAGTAATAGTATTTATGAATGTTTACACTTGGGAAGACAGAGTGCGTTGACATTGTACTAAAATTTTTGATTCAATTCAATTTTTTCAATAGATAGTAGTAGATATTTTTAATTTAATATTAGTAAATTGAAATTCAATTAAGTTGCAATTTAGTTACTTTTAAATGGAAAAACAGGATTTGAAGATTTTGAAAAATGATTGCCATTTTATACGGTTCAGTATGTTGTCTCTGCCGCACGAAAACTAGTTAAGGACAGGGATGAAACTGATTCCTACAGATTCTGTGTGGCAGACCCGTCTTTAACTGGCCCATATATGTCAATTAGGGGAAACCAGGGCAAGGAGATATCGACGGATGTACTAAAAAAATAATGTATAAGAAAAGGTCGAAGCAAACCTCAATAACTCACTGATCTCGGCTAAATATTTTCAATGATGCAAGAACTAATTTTTTGAATTTTAATCGGTTACATTTTTTCAGAATTTCTCTGTCCCTGAAGAAGGTCTGAACAAGGTTTGTCTGAGGAGATAAACATATTTATGAATGGACTTTTTTTTAAAAAATTTACTAAACCTTTTTCTTCAGCATACCTACATGCAGCCGACAATAGTCCAATAACGAAAATGTTTCGGCAAAAGTTCACTCTTTAGTAGCCGACGGCAATTACTTGCAGATGTTTTCATTCTAGGAAAAAGTTCCAGTAAATTTCTATGAAAAATTTAGGGGCGCTTCGTTAACTGACATTTTACTAATGTCTTTTTTCTGATTGATGCAGAAAACTTTTTTTTTTATATTTCAAAGCAACCAAATTAAATTTAAGTAAGTAAAGACATCTTTTATATAACACAGATGAGATTCTGGATTCTAATGCTGCTAGTGTTTGGAAGCAAAGGAAGCACTGCTGGAACACAAATAAATAAAGTCATTAGATCGCAAGTGTCGAGATCGTGAATTGAAATTAATTTTCTGAAGCATCAAAGGCATGTCGATGTCACCCTTCACAAGTTAAAATACATAGCTACAAGTCTCAAGAGTAGGAAGGTGTATTGAATTTGATCTTTCGTTATAAGGAGACCTCTTAGAGCAAAAAGTAAGAATCTCCTTTGCACGCTCTCAATACGATCGGAGTGATTTTTGTAAGAGGGAGACCAGACAGGACTGGTATATTCCAAAATGGGTCTAACAAGTGTGGTAAATATATAGATATCATCTAATTCTTTTGCCCAACGCTTTATAAAGCCTAACATTGAGTTTGCCCTATTAACGATGCGATCTATGTGGAAGTCAAAGGTGACTTTCGAGTCAAACAATATCCCCAAGTCACATATTTATCAACTTTGGAAAGTAACAATCCATTCATAACATAGACATCATTCGAAGGAACTCGCTTACGAGAGAAAATGATTAGCTTACATTTATCAATGTTCAAAAAGAGAGAACTCTTTGTACACCATTCAACAAGTCTGTCCAGGTCATCCTGCAATTTGAGACAAACATTATAAATAATATGAAGAGAAGGGGTAATGTGTGGCTACCCTGTGGAACACCGGAGTAAGCCGTTATTTCTTTAGCTAGAGCAGAAAGAACTGTATCCTAAGCTTGCGATCCTTAAGATAGGATGATAACTAATTCAATAACCAAATTGGGAAACCTAAGGATTTCAGTTTAAATAACAGAAGACAGTGCGGAAGCTTGTCAAAAGCTTTGCTGAATTCTGTATAAATACAGTGAGTTTTGATACCGCGCTCAAACGATTCGATACAAGCAGATGTAAATTGAAGCAGATTTGTTGTTGTTGACTTTCCCTTCATAAAACCATGCTGATGAGGATTAGGAGCTCCACTACAATGGAAATACAAAAATTCATATAAAGAAGCTTCAAACAGTTTTGGAATACAAGACAATTTAATAATAGGACGATAGTTGGTTACAAGCTCCCTTTTACCGGACTTAAAAATTGGCACAATAAATGACTCGTTCCATAACTCAGGAAATTTACCGAGCCGCAGTGATAAATTAAACAAAAATGTTAACGGGTAAGAAAGTATTCCACTACAGATCTTTAAAACAATAGGGGGTAACCCAGCCGGCCCAGTAGAACAACCAGACTCCAGCTTGGACATGGAGTCTTCAACAGATTTCTGATCAATAGTGAAGCATGGGATATCAACTTTAGGAAGTGTCGTTAAGTAATTAAAATAAGCTAGCGTGATATGTAGAAAATGATTCACCAAAGTAACCAGCAAAGAGATTAGAAATCACAGACGGATCATGACTAGAATTATTATTAAATACTAATACAGGAGGAAAATTATTAGATTCCTTTTTGGTATTTACAAAACGCCAAAATTGTTTAGGATCCGATCTGATTACATTTCTCATCTTACCGACTCTTTCGGTCTATAAGCACCAAATACCAACTGAGAGAACTGTAAACAACAAATAAATAAGTGGGTTCGTCGAAATAAATGTTTTGAAATTAATTATTCAAAGATATTACTACTAAAAACTGTTTTACCAACGACAATATATATTCATTAGATACGTAGAAGAAATTCCAAAGGCTTTATTAAAATCACTTTTCGAGCTGCGTGTTCACTTTTTCAACTTCCCGGCAATGTTTTTTTCAATGTTGGCACCGACGTAAGAACTCTTTTTGGCACAAGGAATTGTGACCACATGAAATAGAAAGTTAAGAAGTCCATAATATGTCTGGGTTTACACCCAACAAATCTTCTTAGGGAAGCCTTCAATTTTTTCTTCGAAATTTTCTGGATATTTTTTCATTAAAATTTGTATGCATTTTTGGTGGCCTCAACGGCACACGAAACTGTTGTAACTGAAAATATCTCCATTCGGCCACTAAAACAATAAAAATTCTGTCGAAACATTTTTCTAAGAAAAGTGAATGCTTATTGTTTAACTAGCGTCTACGCTCGTAAAAGTTACTAGCCGTCCCCCAAGCACCCAATTGCATACAAATTCTGAAGAAAAAATATTCAATAAATCTTAAGGAAAAATATTGAGGCCTTATCTATGTACATCAGTTCGAGACTTCGTTGATTTTATATTGGAGCGATGCATCCCAGCGGGAAATTTGTCGAGCGCTTGTAAAGGGAAACGCTTCCACACCATAACCAGATATTTCTCAGTAAATTACGTAGGACATATAAAACTCTTTAAATTATTTATTTATACATATGAAAACCGGTAAAGAGCTTTAGATAGCAATTGTCAAACGAAATGCGTCATGGTTCTTAAAAGCTTTCAATCGATGGAAGCAAAATTTGGTTGTAGTGAATGCGTGACGTGAGATACATGACTACATATAAAATTAAATAAAATAATTAAAAAAAGGAGTTTTCAAACAAAACTGAGGCCAAGCCGCATGAAAAAGTAGAAAATAAACTTTTCTTCACACACAGAGGTTGACTCAGATTTTATGATTGGGACATTTCTCTTGAACATTCTTTCTCTTCATGAATCAAATCACTTATTACCTCTGATTGATCATATCGGTGATTGTCAGCGAATAAAATCTGAGTCCACCTCTGTGTGTGAAGAAAAGTTTATTTTCTACTTTTTCATGCGGTTTGGCCTCAGTTTTGTTTGAAAACTCGTTTTTTACTTATTTTATTTTCTGCCTTTTTCACGTTAACTAAATTGTTATTACGTGCTGCATGGAGATATTTTAAAACAATTTTTAAGTCATGTTTGGTGCCGATCCGAAAACAAAAATTTTTCGAGTATCAAATCGTTGAAGTACTGCAACGGTTTTCTGAAATTCAAATTATTTTTAAACAGCGCTTTTTAGCTGTATTCCAACTTGGTCCCATATAACATGAATTTTCCCGATTTTTCCTATTACTATGAATTTTTTTTAAAAATTTACAAGAATTTTCCTCGATTTTTCATTCACGTATTGATGCCAGTAGGACGGAAAAAAAATGATTCCGCATAGCTTATAAAACTTTTTTGTCGGAAAAATTTTCCGGAAAAGTAGGAAAATTCCGAAAATTCCAGAAAAATTGGAAAATTCTGTACTTTTCCTGAAACAGATTTATCACTAATCATATCGATGAAAATTTGTCCGATGATTTCCCCGCTTTTCCGGGTTTTCCACGGAGTTTTCCACAAAAGCAACTTTATGCAACTCATATCGCTCTACAACTTTGTCTTAGGTTGAAAACGCTCAAAGGCTTCTTTGGTCTGAAAAACTCCGGAAAAGCGTTTTACATGAATTTTCCTCGATTTTTTCTGCAAGTTTTCACCATTGTCGGAGAGAAAGTAATGATGCCAGTTGATAGGAAACTTGATCCTGCATAATTTAGAAAAGTTTTTTATCGGAAAATTTTTCGGAAAAATCGAAAAACTCTGCGTTTTCCTGAAACGGATTTATCACTAATCAAATTTGTACCAAATTTTCAAATGATTTTTCCCGATTTTCCGGGTTTTCCATGGAAATTTCCGGTTCAAATTTTGATAGATTCAATTGTCGCGCGACATGAACCTGTGTGCCAAATTTCAGCTCGCTGTGATGACGAAAAGTGGGTCTACGAGAGTGTCGTAAATAGTAAAGAAATATATAAATAGACAAATTCGTGTACGAGTTAACACGTTGACACGTTGACGCTCACTTTGAAATCGGTGATGGACGACAAAAACGACTTTTTATTTTTTTTGTTAATTAGTTGGTTCTAGGGGAGTTCGATCTAGATATCATATTTACAGAGTAAAACTAATGTATTTTCCACCAAATATTCCTAAAAAATTTTGGACGTCTATAGCCGTCATTTGTTTTTAATAGCTTCGATTTCACTGATACACAAAAGACGTCTATAGACGTCTTGGTACCTGTAAAGACCAGAACGATATTTGTTGAGAATAATTTAGTAAAAATGAAATAAATATATTTTTATAAACACAAAACTATCCGTCACCTAAAACTGTTGGGAAGGCCCGACGCCTACTAGGTATGGCGGGATGGTATCAACGATTCATTCCGAACTATGCTGATCTAACTGCCTCCATTACAGACACTCTGAAAAATCCCAGTCAGTTCCAATGGACACCTGAAGCCCAGACGTCTCTGGAATTGTTAAAACAGAAACTTACCTCTGCTCCTCTCCAAAAAGTTGAATTCAGCACAGCGAAATTACACATTCACAGAGCAGGAATGCTTAGCAGCGATCTTAAGCGTGCAGAAGTTTCTGCCCTTCATAGAACTTATGCCGTTTGATATAGTGGCTGATCATGCGAGCTTGAAATGGCTGATATCTCAAACGGACCTGAGCGATAGACTTGTTCGGTGGAGTTTGAAGCTTCAAGGTTTCGACTTCACCATCGAACACAGAAGAGGAAGATTGAGCGTCGTCCCGGATGCTCTGTCATGAATCCACTGCGACACCTTCTCACCATCTGAAGATCCTGGTCCGGAAGTTGAACTTAGCTCCCCATATTTCAACTCGTTGGAATACGAGGAGTTGAGGCAGAAAGTTAAATCAACTTCTGTGTCAGGGATGGCTTCGTCTATATTCGGACTGTTCCGAGAACAGGCGATCCGATTCAGGAAGAAGAAGCCCACTTTCAGACCACCTATGGGAGTTCAGTCTGTGACAGAAAGACCATGGCAAAAGCTGTACGTCGACTTTCTAAGTCCATATCCCAGGTCAGCGAAAGGAAATGTCTGCATACTACTAATTCTTGACCACTTTCCTAAATTCCCGATTCTCAAACCAATGAGAAAGGCATCTATTCTTAATGTATGTCAATTCATCGAGACAGAAATATTTCATGTGCTCGGAGTTCCAGAGACGATAGTCTCTGACAATGGAGTCCAGTTTTGCTCTGCTCAGTTCGCCAAATTACTGGATAGGTATGGGGTCAAACACTTGCGAACGGCAGTCTACTCGCCCCAAGCAAACGCCTTAGAGCGAGTGAACAGGTTTCTATTGGCAGGGATTAGGGCATACATCCAGAGGGGTCACACTAAGTGGGATGAGAAGCTAAGCCACATAGCTAGCTCCCTCAGGAGCTCAATCCACTAAGCAACCGGCTTCTCACTCTACCGGATACTTTTCGGTCAGCAGATGATTGATCATGCGAGTTCCTATCACATCCTTAGGAACCTTTGAACTCCCAATGAACCTCTAAGAGTAGATGCTGAAGACAAACTAAGATTGATCCATGCGAGAGTGCAGGAAAATATGAACTATGCGTTTGAACAAGGTTCAAAAGCTTATAATCTTAGAGCGAAGCCTGTTAGTTTCAAAGTGGGTCAAGAAGTGTACAGACGGAATTTTGCCCGAAGCAATTTCCAGCAGCATACCAGTGCTAAATTAGGACGTATATTTGTGAAGTGTCGGGTTAAGTCAAAGAAAGGAAACTCCTTATATGAGCTTGAAGATCTTCAGGGAAGAACGTTAGAAGTCTATCACGCCAAGGACATGAGGCCGTGATATCCATATTTCTAGGACGTTGTAGGTCTAGTGCAAATTTCAATCCTGGTAGCCCTTATAAGGCATCCAGCCAGCTTAAGTGGTAAACTACAGGATGCCAGCGGTCGGCATACCGTTTGGAAAATAGACACGTTTTACCCCAATCCCTCGCCTGACAATGCGCCAGACCCCCTCCTACATGATACCCTACGGCAGATAGTTTGTCGTAGTAATTCCACTTCCATAAAGCCTTTGTAAATTTAAGGAAGAAAATCTGGCACGTCGCTACCTCAAGGACGCCTTGGAGGCACACCCTTGAACAAGAGTCGGTCGGAGAACAGAGTGAGATGTTAGGCCTGGGAAAGCTTTGCGATCAGTTGGTTAGGCTACTGACCGCGGGGTTCCCTTGGCTAATCTCGGTGAAAGAAGGCAGAGGGGTACTGGCCGACTGGATTTTTTAGGTTACCAGCTTGTCGGTACACTTCTGACTTCCGGCACGGAAAATCATGTCGAGGTCTGATCAAAGATTGATGGGACTTCAGGGATGTGTCTCCGATTCGGCACACTTCAAATAGATCAAATCGGCCTGGACAGTCCGTCTCATTCGCCTGGCATTATTGATAGGAAATGCTTTCATGGGTCGTGGGTCGAGTCCCACATTGGGCGCCTGCAGCGATGAGGCCTATATTTTAAGACCGGCTAGCTAGAATCCAGTGCCACAGTGGAACCTCTCAGAGGCATCTCGGGGAGGGATCCTCATCAACAAAATTCATGTAAGTTGCTGCCAAATGTTTGTTTGATTATCTTATGTACCCTTTTTGCAATCTCTTTTTAATTCTGAGAATAACTGAAAGAGACGACTATATTAATTATTAAGAAATATTTCATGATCATTCTTAGAACAAGATTGAAGAAATATAAAACAAATGGATTTAACACTGATATACAGTTTAATCATTTATTTAGAATGCTAAGAATATAGGATGGGTATAGCAGTCATTTGCATCTGTAAGCACTAGCATTGGACGGCTATAGACGTCATTTACGTCAACGTGTTAAAGGGAATGGCCTCAAAAAAAAGCGGCAGTTGTCAAAATTTAAACTTTTTTTTTTGAATATTTGTGCATTCAGAATTTCTAAAAGTAAGTTATTTTGACATTTAACCACAATTTTGTCGTATTTTGGTGTTCATTATAATTCATTTTGATGTATCCTTTTCATTTACTACAAAATGATCTAAAATAACTTTGAAGTGGACAAACATCTCCAGGGTTTTACTCTTAGAATATAGAGAATACAGGTAGTGTGATCTGATAAGCCAAATTTAGCGTAGTCAAATTCTGGTTGTGTTAGTATCTGTTGCCGCTGTAGTGAACGCTCAGTATAGCCGTGTAGTACAATCAATATAGAGAGCGGGGCAACAAAATATATGATTGAAAATATTGCGTTTGCTCCTACCAAAAAGGATCTTATTCGATGCACTACGCCAACATACCCAGAGAATTTCGCAACTGTCACAAACGAAAACAAATCTCGGTGGAGGAAGGATTTTTTCGACATTTCATCGCTTTTGTTATGTATTTTTAATTTAATTTAATATACAAAGGTATGTAAAGTACACAAAATAATATTTTATAACTATACTTACCTAAAAAATGATTTCCCACGTCGTACCTTGATGTTATTGGAAATTTTTCACCGAACACTTCATTCTGAAATTACATGAACATCACTTAGAAATTTATCACTATAATATCAACAGATAATTACTTACACTCTTTACTTTATTTAGCACTATTTTTAAATCACTTTTTAAGTTTAAGTTATATTTAAATTGGTGCAAATCTTTTGCAAATTAAATAAACCTCATTTGACAGCTAAACATAGATTTGTCTCTTTCCTCAATATAATGCTGAGCTACTTCACGGCACGCTGAAAAATCCACGCTCATGCACACGAATTTTACAGGTATCAACACTTCTGTTGTCTCTATATTCTAAAGTTTTACTACAAATGCCAACTTTCCATAACTTCTGAATCAGAAGTTTATTGTCAAACGCTTTCTTCAAATCTAAGAATATCACAACAACAGATTCATTGTTATATATTTAGTGATGTCATAAAGAGCGTCTGAATTGCTAGTGCTCGCCTTAAGTCCGTATTGGTTTGGTGCTAGGATATCATTCGCATTCAGATATTCTAATAATCTTTGTTTCATACATTTTTTTGTAAATCTTATTAATATTTGATAACAGCGAAATGGGTCTGTAGTTGTTTGGGTCAAGTTTTTCCTTAGCCTTATAAATTGAAAATGTAACAGAGGGGGTCAGTAATTTCACTGGCAATACATCGAATTATATTTGTAGTATAATTATCACTACCGGCCGCCGTATTATTCTTTAGAGCAGCCAGATTGGGGCAAGTACCAAGGATAAAGTGCTTAAGTACAAGTACAAGTACAGAAGGCCTGAGTACTTCAGCGTGAGTACAAGTACCGCATGTATGAAAAGTAGTTACAAGTAAGTCTATAAAAAGAACTGAGTACGTTTTAAAGTACTTTTTTAGAATATTTGTACGTTGGTAGTAATATAATGAAGTTTATCGAGTTGAGTTAATATATATTAATAAAGAAATACCTTTTGAAAACAATAATATGTATAGTAACCTGGCTACCATTTATAGTTTTTCATAGTTTTCCGCGCTACAGGTAGAGTAAAACTTTCACCTCTCATTGCTACACTCATAAAAACTATTAGAGGTCCGCCCAAGCACCTATTATCCTCCAATAATACATAACAATTCTAAGGAAAAAATTTCCAGTAAATTTCTAAGAAAAATTTAGGCCTTGCCTATATCAGGTCGAGGCATCGTTGATTTTATATTGGAGCTAGGTATTGCTTGCTTACCCTTGGTTATGTCCATTGACGAATATAATATGGACTGCTTACTTTTCTATTTCACAATTGGGCACAATTGCTTGTGTCAAAATAAGTTCTTATGTCGGTGCCAACATTGAAAAATCATTGGCGGGAAATTGAAATTGAATTGAGCACGCATTTACAATTTCTTCTGCGTATCTAATGAGTATATTGTCTTTGGTAAAACAGTTTTTATCGCAGTAATATCCCTAAATGATTAATTTAAAATCATGTATTTCGACGAATCCCCACTAATTTATTTGTTGTTTTCAGTTCTCTCTGAGTTGGTACTTGGTGCTTATACCGAAAGACTCAGCAATATAGAAATGAGCCCACTTTCTTCGGTGTATTTCTATGAACACAGTCAGTACATATTTTACATGTCAGTGGTTGTGTCATCAAGTCGAGGCATCGTCGATTTTATATTCGAGCGAGACGTTACTGGTTTTTGTTCTACATGCCCAGTCTTGTTTGTATGTTATTAGTTTGTCTAAGGCTCTGCCTTGATGCATAAGTGCGGCACATGCTTTGACAGTTCTTTGCGTGCTTTAAAACTCAACAAAAAAGGAGTTGCGCTGGAGATTGTCTTTTCTTTTTTACGAAGAGTTAGATATTTGTAGGTATTTAATAGACTCAGAAATACTTAAGTAAAAATCTTGGTACTTAAGTATAAAACTAAGTCTTAAGTACAAGTAAATAGACGCTAGTACTTATGTTCAAGTACTAAGTAGGGGCATTTCAAAAGTATTGAGTAATAAGTCTTAAGTAACGAAAATGTACTTTAAGTAGTACTTAAGTCTTTTTTTACTTAAGTATTGCCCAGCTCTGAGAGCAGCTATATGGAATAGCAATTCATCTCGAGTAATAGTCCTTATTTCAGAAAGATGTGGATGGTCAGACTGAATCCAAAGATCATCTTCTCCGGAGCCCTGAATTGAGTTAGATATATGTAGTTTCTCCAACGCTTGCAAAGTGTATAGTGAATTCTGCAGCTATCTGTGCGGGGTTTTCAATTAGAAGATCTGAAGTGTTGTGAATTTGTGAAAGAGGTGACGTATACGCTTGATTAAAAGTTATTTCATTTATCTTTTCCACAGCATTTTCGAATCATTTTTAACCTCTAAAATTTTTGATTTATAGTAAGACATTTTAACTTATTTCTATATGTTTTATATCTGTTTGCTAGGTTTTCGGAAAATAGTTGCTGCTTAACTACATTTGCTAGTCTGTTTCGATACCTAATCGAAGCGATAATACCTGGAGTAGCCCACTTTTTCACAGGTTTTAAATTTGATTTATAATTAGTAGGTTTTTCCTTGGTACATTCAGATAAAGCTTTGTCAACAATATTACAAAATAAATCCAAGCTGCTATTAACGTCATTGTAAGAGTAGATACTCTCCCAACTTTCTTTCTGTAATTTTCTGGCCAATCCACGTATATTAATATGCCTATAAGGTTGCTTCTCAGATCTCTAATTTAGCCATAGAACAGTAATCGTCTGTGATGTAAGATTCGTAAATGGTAGATGAAAAGTTTACTTCACCAGCCTGCTTCAAGAATACATGATCTATACATGTCCTGCTGTAGCGGTTACTTAATATCTTCATTTATTGTCGGAGCTGAGGGAGGTGCAAGGTAAATAACTGAGATGCATTCTGAATTTCCTTAGAAAATAAGGATGGATCTAGAGTTGTTCTCAAAGGATAGATTCCCATGAATCTACATGGATACACAATGGATCCTTTTAAGTGAAGCAAGCTATGTTATCTTTGGTAGCATCCCGCTCACCTAACCTAATGCAATACAAATAAATTAACTTCTATAAAATTTTTTGTTGCCATTGTTAATCCTCAGCCAATCAAAGCATAAACTTTAATAGGAATAAAAATTTCAAAACAAAAAACGATTAAAAAGATATAAATCCAGCTATTACTCAAAAATGCTTGTTCGTCACATAAACATCTCTCGATTGATTGCCGCCATACTACTACGATTAGTACTTCCGCCGACTCCCACCTAAATTACATTTGAAATGGCCGTTAATAAATCCATAACCTTACCGGTCTCCATTGTAATGCAAAATCGAAATTTCCCAATTTAATTGGCCGAGCAGAAGAAAATGCCACCACACCGCAATAAAAAGCAATGAATTGCAGCACAATAAAAAAAAGAGTTCCAACAACAACAACAACATCTGCCCAAAATGTTTCACAACCAACTCGGAGCTGCTGAGATTTGTTTTTTATGTGCGATGGCAACTTTTGTAGCTGCGGAAAGTGTGTGTGGAAATATTTATATGCGTCGACAATTTTCCGGTCCTAAAATTCATTGGCCCACAGAGGAGTAGAAGAGATGATTTTTTAAATCAAGCTTCGTTTAGTTTTTTACCTTTACATATCTACCGCCCCCAACCCTCCCGCATTCTCCACCAAACACGTGTCGCGTTTTTCATTTTGATTTCACTTACCATTAACGCAGTGGACGTTCCGCGCAGCACAAACATGGATTGACGTCGTAAATTTCCGATATTATTGCTACTTTTTAGTCGTTCATTTCCAGGCATACATGTGCGCATGCGTGGCTGAGTTGTTTCGTACAGCGACATTCATTACAATGCCGTTAATAATAAAAGCTGTAAAACGACATAAATAAAACGCTACCAAAAGCTACAAATGTCGGTGATGAATTCAAGCAGAAGAACCTGAGTTGCACCTTGGGCTGATTTTATTACCTCAGACACCTTCAGATAAGAGGATTCAGTACGGCTGGCTATTCTTGGACGATTGTTGGAACTTTTCTTGTGCTGCGGGGCCTGGGACCTGACGACTTAAGTCGGTTGCAAGAAACATAACAGAAGAGATTGCTTGCTGCTGATGGTTGCTGCTGGGTGGCTTTGAAGAGCGAGGACCACTTTTGTGATACAAGTAAGTCTGCGGTTTTGGTTTGCTACTGGTAGAGTAATTGAGTGAGTTCGCAATGATTGCTTCTTTGGAATGAATGCTTCTGCGAAGAAGACTTGCATGTTCTCTCCATGTGCTGGGGTTTTTTTTCAATTAGGCTTTTAGCTGGAGTTATTACCTGGACTTTAAGTTGACTGTGAGACTTTTTATATATTGGAAGCATTCAGTTGAATTCGGATTAAGCAAAAGAGTCCGCAATTCATACCGCGAATCGCTACTTATGGATGGCATCTTCCTTTTTGTAGCTTGAAAACCTGAATGAGTATATTCACGGAAGAAGGATGACAGCCATGTAATTGAGCATCATTACCAAATCCAATTGAAGATTTTTTCAGTGAAAATATAGACTTGGATTATTTTCAAAACAAGACTGAGGTGGACATTACAATTTTTATAAGCGGAAAGTCGATTGCACCAAATTTATCAATTGTAAGTAAGAAAATAAAATTAAAGGTTCCTTAGCGGTGCGATCACTAATTTGCTGTATGGACATAACATGAAATAAACTCACATGAAAAACTAGATAGGACAACACGGGGTATAATTGGGTATGTAAGGGATTTACTTGACAAATTAACACCATAAATGAGTCAAACCAAAACCCTCGAGAATACTTTCCAAGCCGAAAAAGAAATCTATTATATGTGTGCGTTGGGAGTCCGTTCTCCCCAAAATGTTCTACTATATGAAGACTCAGAGGTTTTTCTCTTTCTGTTTTTTGATTTGGCTGCAGTATTTTTTAATAAGAGATGCTTTACCTTTACTTTACTCCTTCACAATTTTAATTTTTTATTACCTTTTGGTATATGTATTACGTTTTGCGGTGATTTAAGACTGAATGGTTCTATCGCATTTGTAGATTTGTCTTGGATTATTGTTCTGCTCCTAGATAACTCAGATGTAATCGACTCTGATGGTAATGAATGGTCTGACCAATATGAACAGCCCAGTTGGGGAGCCAAATTTTATATCAGTAGCAAGTTGCGTACAGGGTATCTAAGTGTTCTGGTATTGATGAAACTTCTGATGTGCTTTCAAGCGGGGCTATCTTTACGCATGGGCCACTTGGGCCCGGCGATCAATGGGGCCCCCTGGCCATTGGCATACCAATATATGGCCAATTCTTCAATACAATCTATTACAAATTAGTTTAGCTGTTGCAATTTGGCTACTGAAAGTAGACCGTGGAATTTATTCGAATTTCAATACATGGCAGCAAATTTTCATAAAAAGTACTTTTTAATTTTCCGTCATTTTTTCATGGTATGCTTTCAATACCTTCAATATAGGTATTTGGTAATCAGCAAAAATTTGTATACTGTTGTTTCTTGTTAGGCTCAAGGTCCACTGAGAATTTTTGGTCACCGCCGTGTTCACCTGTTTAGTACGCACACAGTGAGTAACTGTCACAGCAAAGTCATGTTTTATATCACCATTCATCAATACTTCGAGGAGGCAGCTGTAATATGCGTATTTGTCATAAGGATATGGAAAATATCAACGAAAGAAACGCTAATTTGTCCTTCCAAATTGCCGCGATAGGCTGCTTAACGAAAAATTTCATTTAGTATTTGATGAACTACGCTCCTGTCCTGAAAAATTCCTTTCATATTTCCTTATGAATATTGAACGATTTGATGATTTACTACTACAGATTTTGAGACCTGCTATAACTTATCAAAGTACCAATATACGATCATCAATTGAACCCGAATAGAGACTTGACTTAGAGTTGCAAATGTCTATAAATATTTTCATGAATATTTCTTCCCACATTTTTATCTTCAAATTGCTTATCAGATAATTACTTCAAATTACTTGTACTTCCTGTTTTAATGCTTCATTATTTATATCTTGCTCTCACAATACCGCTGCAGTAAATATTTTTCAAGAAAAGATGCGTAAGTTTCTTCCTTACACATGATAGTGATAGTTTCGTCACCTGAAAGTCACTTCATGCGCGCATTTACTTTAGACCTTATGGAATTGACGGTGGTAATAAAACAGTTAAGGTAAAGATACAGGGTGAGAGACTTTTGGTCTCCAGTCTCTTGTTTACAGAGGCTAAAATCTCCGAAATGTTTACACGGCAAAAGACTTTTGTCTCTGGAGATCAAAAAATTATGTCTCCGGGAACTATAATAAGAAAATCTCTAGAGACACGTCTCTGAAGTGAATAGACGAAATTTAAAGTTTGGTCTCTAGAGATCTTCAGATATCTTTGTCAATTAAGAAGCCAGAGATTGTTGTTAGATTAAATTTATTAATAGTTTTATGCAAAAAGTGCAAAAGCTTAAAAAAAAATATATCCTTGTGTACAAATATCACGGGATAACAATTTTGTATTTTTTTTTCCAAAATAACCAGAACTATACTGAGGAAACACATTTTTTGTGCTTAATCCATTATAATTAGTAATAGATTATAATTAATACCTAGATCTACACTTAACTGACCAGGACGCCCCATAGTCTCCGGAGACCTGGAGACGATAAAAGAACAAACTTCGGAGACCGGAGACCGAACCTGGATATATGTTTATATTAAAATACACGACGGGAGACCGGAGAACAAAAAAGTCTCTAGAGACTAGGTCTGTTTAGAGATTTTTTGCGTCTCCGAAGTGTATACACGGGTCTTTGGGTCTCCAGAGGCCAAAGTCTCTCGCCGTGTAGCTTGACTTTTACGTGACAAAAAGTCTTCAGTGCGCGATATGCCTTAACATACTTTACGTTACTATTACTGTTGATAACCCAAACTATCTTAGAAAATAATTTCTGTAAGGGGCCCATCATAATGTGCCCAGAGCCCCCACTTGGCTTAAGGCGGCCATGCTCCCAAGTGGAGTATTTAAGAATTGTGGTTGGTTGATTGGTTCTGCGTCATCAGTTAGTGTAATTTCTTCGATGTTTGCATGGTTTCAGTTGGCATAAAATCTACATTGGTAAAGATATTGGTGCTCAGTGACCAGATTCCTTTCTTCTCAAATCCACTGACAGCACTTCTCATTGTCGCATTTATGAAAAGCAGAATAATTAAATAACTTTGATGTCTGGAACTAGGTTACAACACGACCTGGATGGGACCTAAGAAATGACTTAACTTTTGAAGCATAATAAGTGCTTAAGGTTTGCATAAATGAAACGTAAAGAGGTTTGTAGCCAGTGGATACAGTGTAGGGGGAAAACACAGCAATACTACCACACGTTCTCTTGCAATGTTTATAAGTTCAAAACTTTTTACATGACCTAGGTAGGTATATCTTCGTCTAATAGAAAAAGAACTGGAAAGCTTTTGTATGAATTTGAAAATACGATGAAACGCTTGAACCATTTGAGAAACAGACCTATTTGGATCCATCCGTTTTCGTGACATTTAGCACAGGACCTAGGGGACGAAAGCACCATCCATCAAATGTGGGTGCATATATTTCCTAGGGGAAAATCATCATTGGGCGCATATAATTTCTACCGGCGCTCAATCCTAGAACAGTTTTCTACTTTCTAATGATGTTAGCGTGTCAACCTTTGACGTTTTTCTTTGGTTACCTTACTGTGACTCTTTGGCACTGAGGAAATACCTGTTTCGTCGACATTGAAGATTTTCCTCGCTTTTAATCTGTTCTCGTCCTTTTAAGTAACGTGAACAATTTTTGTACGGCTACCCTGTTGAAGCGTATGGCACGAGCTGCCGAAGTAAGTCGTTTGAGAAAACCATAAGGCCATCTTTCAGCTGTCATACCTGTTTCCTTGTTTAAATTGTGTTTTATTTTGTTCGCTGTAGCTAACTGATAGGCCAAATACTTTATGCCGGTTGAATTTAAATCAAACAAACGTCGTTTCTTTTATTTTATATAAGCGACCCCCATTCTTCATTTGGATCCCGAATAAGTACAACTTTAAAATTACCCATCCCTTTCTGTACCGCTGAACTATTTGATTTTTCTCTGAATTTTGCAACATATCTCTCCAGAGTTGTTTAAGGTACACCAAAAATTTGAGCTGCATTCTGGTAGTCCATAACAACAGTTCTACAGGCTTTCATTGCGCTTTCCATCGAGTTTTCTGACTTCTCCTTTCGAGTATGGCTACCCTTTTGTAGTTGCGCACCATCTGACATGGATAACATTTAGTTCAATAGGACATACGTTCCTTAACACTAAGGTGCGAATACTCGACGACACTTGTATGTGCCTAGATCAAGTGTATAAACTAAATGTGAGCGTGAGTACAGTGTCCTAGACTAGTGTACACTGTAAAAATATTAGGACTATTCCCTAAACTTAAGACACGTTTTTGCCTAAAAATAAATCTAATTTTCTCTTATTTTCTCAAATTTGGCGCTAGAAAACCTATAAAGTACGAAAAATCCCGAAATATTAGCTCCTTTTGATATGAGGAAGAGAACATTCAATAAATTAGGTATTATGCTGCATTTTGAATGGAAACATATTTTCGTTTATATAATTCACACATTGTTTTTGAAAAGAAGTCATATATTGCTTTTCAACATTTTGTTTAACTTCCATAGTACTTAGTAGTACGGACCGTAAGAAATTAGCTGCATAATTTAAGGACCCAATTTAATAATGAATTAAGGAAATAAAGAAAGCCGAAAAGAGGACAGGTATCTGCTGAGCTATATATGAGCAATATTTTGAAGCCCTGCAATTCTTTCAGCTTATTCTATTTGATTGTAATATTTAGAAAGTACAAGTTATTGATTTAGTTTTTTTTTTAATTTACGAAATTCACATTGATTTTCTCAAATTGTATTTTCATATTTTTTTGCAATTATTGCTCCAACCGATGAAACGAGCTTTCAGTTGAATTTTCTTCTCCATCTGATATTCCTTCTTCTGTATCCTTGTCAAAAGGACCGCCAGGTAGTGGATAAATATGTTGGGTATATCGAGTTATAAGATAGTTGTCAAAACATATAATGGCGCCGATGACAGTTTTTACTTTTTGTTTGTTCCAATAAGACAGAATTTCTTAAAAGTCTGAACCTGTTTAAAATCAACAAATAATGTAGGAAAATTTTGTAGGAAAATAAAAGAGAAAATAAAAACAAAATAGTAAACAAATAAAAATAAAAATGAAAATAAGGATAACTAAATTCGTAAATTCAGTAGTAAACAAGAGAAAATAGCACAAGAAGAAAGATCCTAGTGCAGGTGCAGTCAATTGATTACAATTGATCAGATTATCATTATCCATATGACAAGAGTATACAAGAGTAACCATTTAAAGCTAGAGGCCGAACTCTTGCGCTGGATCGAAGCTGGAAGAGAGTTCCAAATGCCACTAGTTTCAACAAAGTAAAGAGGCATTCAAAACACAATATTTAAAGCGAGGTAATAGCAAATAGCAACGTCTGTCCCTACGCAAGAAGATTAAAAATTCACACAGATAAACCGGTCTACGCGTGTTCATCATGTTATGCAGGAGAAGTAATGTCTTGCGTTGCAAATCCGTTCCCAAGGAGCAAATCAAAATTATATGGCGAAAAGGAGAGATGTGATCATGTCTACGTAGCCCAAACGCAATAACAGTATCCTGAACAGCCTTATGCGCAGGTTGGTGGGAAGTAGATCAGCATACAGCCAGATCCCGATCCTCAGGATCATTTTAGTATGGCCACAACAACCAATTTATGATAATTGAGTACAATGCCTAAGTTTTTCACTTTCTGCACATATGGTATGGTTGAGAGATTGAGTTCTATCGGAGGAAAATAGGAAAGGTCACAACTTCCTCTACATACCGCTAGTGCTTGAGACTTTTGGGGGTTAAGTATCAGGTTCCATTGACCAGTCTAAAATGTTATGAAAATCTTCGCTGATTCTGCTAATGCAGTTCTCTAAGAGACCAATGGGACGATCAAAGTATATTTGCACATCATCAGTGAACAAATTGACGGAGCTATTTTTGATGACAGTACGCAAATCATTAATAAACATGCCAGCAGAAAGGTCCTAATATTGATGCTTGTGGTACACCGGCAGCCAAGTGAAACCTGGTGGACGAAACTTCATTGACCTTAACTCGCTGCGCGCAATTATCCAAAAAGCTTCTAATTAATTTCACCGCAGGCGACTCAAAAGCAAAGAAGCTCCTTAGACCAAGAGCAAAATGCGATCATTGTCAAAAGCCTTTCTAATGTCTGTAGTGATTTGTAGAAGAGCTGTCTTATAACTATGCCCAGGGCGAAATCCTGACTGCCAACGGGATAGGGAATTTATATGATCTAAGTGTTCAGATATATCATTAGCCATTAGCCTTTCTAGAGTCTTCGCAAGAAACATAGTAGGCTTATTGGCCTAAAATCCATGAAGTCTATTGGAGAAGGGTTTTTAGCAATTGGAACTAATAGCGCTTCCTTCTGAAGTGATGGAAATTCGCCAAACGTTAAGCAGCTATTGAATATCTTGGTGATAGGGCCAATAATGAAGGGTAAGATAAGCCTCACAAAATGCGGAGGGATACCATCAGGTCCAATAACTTCGGATTGAATAGACACGTTAGCAGAGGCGGCCTCCGTCTCATCAAAGCAACGAAAACAGAATTCTGATCGAGAGTAAATAATAGGAGTATCTGGGGAAGCCGATGAAGAGCCAACACTGATTTCGTTTTCATTTGCAGAGAAAAACAACTCGTTGAGCTCGTCAGCATCTAGGTCACATGCAGAGGCATCACCACCACTGAGTCCCAAGCCACGCTAGACTCTCCAAAGCTTCCAAATAATATAAGGACTTTGCATCTCTAACTTTTTTATTGACAAGTTTTCGCGATTTTTTAAATATACAGGTAGACTATTAGGATATTCTATACTGACCGTATAGGAAGTCACGCTCAGAGATTGATTTCTTTATCTCCGGAGAGAAGCAGGGAAACCTTTTATTTTTATGTTTTCAGACTGAAACGGGGCATATTTCTTAAGCAGGTATGATAGCACTTCATTGAAAGCATGTACCTTTAAATCAAGAGAGTGTGATAGGGGAGCAGCGTATTAGTATTAATAGATTTTAAGTTACGAAATTTTACGAGGGGAGAGGGAGTTGGTTGATATAAAATGGGTGCATTATATTTAAGGAATAATATGTTGCGGTCGAGGTTGGCAGGAGGTCGAAATTATTCTTCAATTTCCTTGTTTTTATTTTTACTGTAAGTCACTCTACTCACAGAATAAAGAAAGAAACATAGCCATTTTTGAGGCCATTCCCTTTAACTCGTACACGAATTTGTCCATTTATATATTTCTTTACTATATTCGACACTCGCGTAGACCCACTTTTCGTCATCACAGCGAGCTGAAATTTGGCACACAGGTTCATGTCGCGCGACAATTGAATCTATCAAAATTTGAACCGGAAATTTCCATGGAAAACCCGGAAAATCGGGAAAAACATTTGAAAATTTGGTACAAATTTGATTAGTGATAAATCCGTTTCAGGAAAAATGCAGAGTTTTCCGATTTTTCTGAAAAATTTTCCGGAATTTTCCGACCTATCCGGAAAATTTTCCGGTAAAAAAGATTTCTAAATTATGCAGGATCAAGTTCCCTATCAACTGGCATCATTACTTTCTCTCCGACAATGGTGAAAACGTGCATGAAAAATCGAGGAAAATTCATGTAAATTTTTAAAAAAATTCATGGTAATAGGAAAAGTCTGTGGAAAACATGGAAAATCGGGAAAATTCATGTTATATGGGATCAAGTTGGAATACAGCTAAAATGCGCTGTTTAAAACATAATTTGAATTTCAGAAAACCGTTGCAGTACTTCAACGATTTGATACTCAAAAAATTTTTATTTTCGGATCGGCACCAAACATGACTTAAAAATTGTTTTAAAATATCTCCATGCAGCACGTAATAACGATTTAGTTAACGTAAAAAAGGCAGAAATGAAATTAGTAAAAAACGAGTTTTCAAACAAAACTGAGGCCAAGCCGCATGAAAAAGTAGAAAATAAACTTTTCTCCACACACAGAGGTGGACTCAGATTTTATTCGCTGACAATCACCGATATATTTCAGTATGATCAATCAGAGGTGATAAGTGATTTTATTCATGAAGAGAAAGAATATTCAAGAGAAATGTCCCAATCAAAAAATCTGAGTCCACCTCTGTGTGTGAAGAAAAGTTTATTTTCTAATTTTTCATGCGGCTTGTATGAATATGGTTTTGAAAATCGGTGCCACGAAATTCTTCTAATTTCTTTCAATCGATTTATTATTTAGTACCTACTTGTCGTAAGCGTTTTTTCATATCTTGAAATTAAAAATATTTATTTAAAAAAACAAATGCAAAAAATTTTGACCGAATATCGGTTTTTCAAATTTGAATAGCTACCTATTTTCTAAAAATTATTATTTTGAAAAACGGCTACGGCAAGTACTAAATAATATAGTTTTCAACTAATGCACAAAATTTGAGCGAAATCGATTGAAAGAAAATAGGAAAATTTCTTGGCACCGAAATAGCTTTCTTTGATGATTATATAGTCAACAGAAGTAGATACCCACCCCAATGGGCTGACTTTTTTGACAAAATTTTAATTTTTTGTATAGATTATTGATATTGTGGTATAAAATGAAAACAAAATATTTCTGCCAAACTATTAAAACAACAAAAAAAGTCCTAAAATTTGGGGAAAAAATTGCTTTTAGGTGGATATAACGCCTTAAGTACAAAATATTCTATGATGTAAATAAGATTATCTTTTGTATATATATATACAGGGTGTCCCGTATGTGGTGTTAGAAATTGTTTGGGTGTAGGGAAGGAAATCTTAACATTTTGCGAGATAACGAGAAAAGTATTAGGGTATGTTGTTATATTGTAGATCAGACTGTAACTTCTGAACAATACACCTATGATAATGACGATTTTGTTACTTAGATAGATAATAATCGTTAAACATTTCTAATGTCCTATAAATTTTCCCCCTGCTCCTCTCCGTTTTATTGTTATCGCTCAACAAAGTTAAAATTTCGGAACTTTAACTCGATTTCATTTTATTTAGTCACTATTCTTATAAGAAAATACATAATAAAGAGCAAGTTTTCAAATTGGATTTAAGAAGACCAAAAGAGTCGCTTTAAAATAACCTATCACACCAAAATATAACTCTTTCTGCGTTTTTTGCATTGCACGAATCCAGATTAATCAATAGTGGTCCAAGAATTGATCCTTGTGGTACTCCGCAATTTAAAGGTAGTACCTCCGAGAGGCGTTCAAAAGCGATCACCAGTTGAGATATATTTGCAAAAAAATCAATTATTAGAAATTGTTGACGGAAAAAAATTGAATCCTGAAGCTAATTTTGTAAGTAAAATAGAACAATCACAATCACACTATCGAATGCATTAGAAAAATCCAGCATGGCCAGAACTGCAAGAGGTCATTACTATCTAAAAAAATTTCGAATATCATTGGTGAGTTTTAAGAGAGTAGTTTCACAACTATGAAAAGCACTGAAGCCCAACTGACAAGTGTTCTATTATTTAGGAATTTATTATCATTTCAAGTGCCTTTGAAATATAGCATAATACACTTATAGGCCTACAGTCACTTATGTTCATCGGATTACTGATTTTAGTTATCGCGACCTTCCAACAAATAGGAATGTTTCATGATTGAAGATATACAAGACTGAAGTATTAAATGACATAGAGCTATTTTGAAAAATTGTAGAGGTGCTTTACTGCATACACTGTCTCAGATTTGCTTGAGTAGAAAACTATACTGACTTCGTCCATATCGACACAGCGGAAACTGATACCGTCCATCTGTGTCTCACCTGAATTTCTGTTAACAAAATCTTCAATATTCATAAACTCTTAATTGAACTCCTACTCGATATAATCATCACACTTTTCTACCATATGTAATGAGAGTGAGCTACTTATTAAAGGCTTCAAAATTGAAATATACTCGTAAGTTTGCAAATAATCTTGATTTTTATGCATTTAATAATGTTTATAGCGTCGAATAAGCAAAATTTCTTTTGTTATTAATGTCACATATATAGTAGTTCAGGATACGCAGCTTAGTACAATTACAAACAATCAAGTTAGCCAATAATATATTCAGCTACGTATATGAACACTGTTGCTGTTATCTATATGTCTTTATGTAAGCTGTTACATACCTACATAGGTACACACTACTTCTCACCTCCCTCTTTAAATAACTAAATTAGTCAAATATTATCAGACATCGATTAACCGCAATTTTTTATAACTTGTTCAATAGTTGCCATGTCATTAACTATCATAGGAACATGTAGAAGAAAAGAAACTTATTTCGATTGGGACAGGTTAACAGTGACCTCGAGTTGAGTTTTAAATTTTCCTCTTACAGCTTATAGCTTATATCCCCCTTCATTCATTCATTTCGAAAGATTTAAACTCTACTACAAGGCAAACGTTCTCAAGTTAAATTCCTTTTGAAATAAATACTGTTTACCATTACGTTAAGACCTTAAAAAATCACTTGTACCACCAATGAATCAAATTAGAGGCGGATGATGCAAGGTCATTAAAAGAGATGAAATTTCTTTTCTATAGCATACACCGCTCAAATTCTCGTGTGTATAGATGGAATTAATTATCCGCGTCAGCATACTAAGCTGCTGCCATAAATCCAAGATCAAAGAAATTTTATTCATAAAAACCACTCAAAGCAGACCCCTAAACCCTTTGACACCATCATCATTGCAATGATTTCCTATATATGATTCGAATACCTTTCTTTTTCTATATAGATATTGTATGTATGTTTATGTGTATGTGTGCAGCTGCTTTCACTCAATTCAAATGTGTTTCATTGATATTTGAAAATCTAATCGAAATTAACTGATCCCTTGATCAAGCATCGATTTATATCCTCCTCATCATAAAATCGATCTGCAGAACATTAAACATGATCTGATCTCAGTGATCGCGCTACGTTTTTGTATACCAATCAGTCACACTCAACGCCATGAAGGATTAAAACCCCGTGAAAGGCTATAATTTAGTCTGGCAATTGGCAAAACATTGCGAACTGATGGACGGTAATTGCCTGCTATCGCTGCAGTTCTTCTCCTTCTCATCGATCAGAGATCGTGCTGCTGTTGATGCTGCAGCTGATGCAAGCTTGTTACGAGTCGTTCATCCATGGATAAAACATCACCCCAGAAGGACAGAGATAAACCTGGGCGGAACACGCGTACGTGTTTGTATCTCTAAGAACCATCATCAGTTCCGCCGCGATTCCATGCTTAATACGCGGCGATTACAGTGGACGATCTCAATGAACGATCACTTAAGTACACAGCGCGGCTCGATCGATGGTAAGCATCCAGTGATCAGCGATCTTGGTTTGGCTTGTGAGAAAATTCATAAGTAAAAAAGAAATAAACAAAAAACACAAAATAAAAAAAAACGATTTAAAACCGGAATGCAATCAGCTTGGAATTAATTCACCAGCTTCGATCGGTGTACAAGTACAACATACATATAGCTAGCTCTCAATGGGAGGTGTTCGTTAGGGGGAGCAAGTTTTCACTCTGATTCCGCCATTTTACAGTAGATGCAGTTTTGGACTCGGGAACACTGTGAACGACTACTTCAGACACATGTAATTACAGTAAAAATTGTTTATTGAATGCTGCGTGATAGTAACAATGCCGTAAGGCTTATCTTTGAGTTCACAGAGAGAGAGAGAGAGAAGGGCTGTCATAGCGAGTGCATAAATTTTTCCAATACTGCCGGAGATGGAGAGTGGTGAAGGGGCTGCATTTACGTAAAATTGCGCCTGAGCCCAGTTCTTATTTAGCGATAGATTTATATCTTCCGATGCTGTGCAAAGTCTTCCCTAGAATAGATAAATCTTCTAAGGAGTGCTTGTTACGTTACGAGCACTTTCATCTTATATCCAATCTTTTTCTTGAGAACTTTTATTAATTTCATAATTGCGACGATAAATGCCTGCTATCCCAGGAGTGGAGGATGTAATTACAAGAAAATTATCTATTCGAACGAGTGGTGATGTATAATAAATTCTATATCATTGCGGCTTTCCTTTGGGATGTGGATTTGTAGTGCTGGACACACTTGTTTAGATTATGTCGGAATCCAATAGTTGCTCGCAATTACCTGCTAGTGTTGCTAGCAGCGCCTATTTTTTTAATTGTTTACTTTTTTTATACAAATATGCTGGAAAGTCAGATTTTAAAAGTAAAAAGTATGATAAGTAAACCGTGTTCGAATTACAGGGTTAACCATATTTGTCCTTTTCAACAGAGTCTTGACATAAATTAAATCTTATTACTTTTCAAAAGCGGCTTGCAGATTTTATTAGGGTTATTAAATGTCTCACTAGATAACCAGTCATTGGTGTACTAGGGGAAAACAGCAATTTTAATATATAGAGTATTTCACTAATGGATTAATGGGGTGATAACGGAACTTAAGACAATACAAATGATATTGTAATGAAAGGAGTGAGATGTGTGTTCCAGGAGAAGGGTCGTGTTTTGGTTTTTTTTTTTAAATAAAGACACTGTAAATCGAGTGGAAAAAATCTCTATACAAAAAAAATTTTTTTGAAAAACAAATTTCTTTTACAAAAGAGAGCGTTTCGTATCAACAGGAATCGTATACTCATCAGTATGGCTTAATTTCTGCCTGCTATATACGCCAAAGTAATAGCCAAGCTGACCTCATATATGCACTTAAAATAAGTTTCGTTGAGTAGATGAGACCTGTCGGGTAGAACTAGCCTGAGTAGATGTCAGGTCTACTTGAAGCAGATCTGCGGATATTAGAAGGCCGGCTTGTAGCGGATATATGCGATTCTTTGAATTACTACTTGATGCAGGAAACTGCGGATTTGAGCACCTGATTAACGCAGGAACTGATGTCTTTAGGTTTGCTTAGACTTGTTTAGAAGTTGCAATGGTCGGTGTACCTTTGTGATCAGGCACTGGCATCTTTTGGTGCTTGCTTGGTGCAGAAAGTGGTGGCGATGGCTTAGCCTGGTTACGGGTCAACCGCTTTCTCTATGAACAACTAGTTTGAGGTGCGTTTCCTTTCTGTCCTAAAATATTTTTGTATTTGAAAAGAAAATCAAGTCGTCTTAACAGCGACTTGAAGTTGAAGCTATAGTGGCGCCGAGCCGGAGAAAGACTTGGATCGAAATACAGGTTGTCCTTATGAGCGTCTGAATAGGTGCACTACCACTTAGAAGGCGGTGGTGCTGGGTCCAATCCGCCGACACTATGTAGATTTGAAGGCTTCGGAAGTCATTTCCCAAGTTGATCCTATGTCGATTTGTCGGCAGCGGAAACAGTTAGGGTGCTATTATGAATCCCCTTCTGCCGCACCAGATTGGCAGTTTATGATGGACCTAAGAAAACGTGTTATTTTTGGACCTGTTTTTATTCTTGTTTATTATAATTTTGTTAATTTTTCTACCGCTTGGCTGAATTGCCGGCTGATATCAGACTAATAATTTTTTTTCTACTTTCATACAAGTAAAAGGCCATCTAGTTAGTTTTTACGTTCATAAAAGTGTTACTAGTTACAAAGTGGTTGGTTAAGAGTTCGGGAATGCCTGATCCGAGACAGACGCGCCACCACAAGTCCTTGAAATTAAAAAAAAAAACAAAAAGTATATCAGTTCTCGATCCCTTTATGTTTGGAATTTACTATTTGTTGCCAAAATCCCTGATTAACAGAGCATTTTTTAGCAAGATTGAAAAACCTCAGAATTCGAACCAAAATCGCACATTTTACATCCACTATACTTCTGACAATTTTTTGCTTGCCCCCAAAGCTCAACTATATCAAAGTACGGCAAGTTAAGAAGGCAAAAGCATATAATTTTGGGCACATGACAAGAGTAGAGTGCATTCTAGCTGTAATGTAGTGAGTCAACATGGACTAATATCGCCTCGTTTCCAATGGACTTAAATTTTCTATTTGGGAAGTTCTCAGTGTGACCAGTTTGTTGTTGTCTATAAATGCTAAACGAATTTAAAGGAGGCATTATTGTCTAAATTATAGTCTAGTTGTAAATAGTTTAGGTTCTATGACTTTGGCAGCTAACTAAACTCAAGACCTTGAAAAAGTTGCCAAGTTATTTCATTGGAGATTTGGACCCAGGATCCTTTTCTTGATATAAGTACTTCGTGATTCATATCTAGTATGAGAACTTGAATGAACATGGGATAGTTTTAAATTGCTTGTAAAATAACCTTCAAGATAATTTACGTAGAGGTTTTGTCACAGAAAAACCGCAGAAATTAGCTAAGAGAGTCTAAAAACGATCAAGATTGTTCTCATAACCGCAGTGTTACATACAGTAACTTTCCTATAGGACTTAATGTACTTTCCTTTTGGGTAGTTTATACATCTGAAATCCAACGATAGAATTTTGAAAACCTTCAATGACTAAACAGGGGTTTTGATTCTTAAGGGCTAACTTTAATGCGAATCTATCTCTCTCATTACCGGACTGACTCTACTAATTTCACTGTCAACGATGCTCTTTTCGTAGAATCTTGTAGGCCTCATCAGTTTGTTATATAAGAGAAAATACGGACATGCTAACAGGAAATCTTCAGTCATCTTAACTACGCCTTCCCGGAAGGATATACATTAAAATGAGTGTCATTCAATTTTAACTTTGATTAGCTGTTAGACTAGCAATGATGTTAACAACGACTCTCCTTTATCTCCCTCTGAGCCCTAAGTGACCAATCCATCAGCACTAATTTTGTCCCATTTTTAAGCTGAATTTGAATGCTTAATACATACATATGTGCTTCCTTTTTTTTGTACTATTTAAGTTACTGCTGCACCATATTTCCAAGAGTCTCAAAAAATTTTACCATTTTTATATTTTAGTTAAACTTTAGAAAATTTAAATCAAATTTATTTATATAAATTGGACATAACCACTATGTACGGACGATCTCGTTAAAAATCCTTATTGCATTTTAAGCTCACTAAAAAATATTCTTACAATAATACTGGTCTGGAGGAAATGGAATCGAATTGCGTTTTATTACTTACTTCAACTAAGTATCTGGTGTTATCATACTTTTGGCAGTGCCAAAATCGCGACGAAATTCTCTTTGCATGTACAAGCAAAGGAAATATTTTAGCATAAATCTACAAGTCACATATGTATGAAGTTAAATTTAGATTGCAATTCCCACATTTAAGCAAGTGCTGGACACATTAAAAAAAATCTCTTCTAGGAACTTATAGTAATTACTTGTAGTTGGACAATTTCTCATCTCTATTGTCTGAAATTCACTGAAAATAATTTCAGTGAACTTCTATAATGCATTTAAAATGTATATCAAAAGCAAGTGTGAGTCATATGGTAACAAGATTTCTCATTGCAATTTTTAAATTAGGTGATTAGCATGATAATATGAGTAGTTCTATGGCTAATGCTCTGCCAAAATCTCTAGCTTAATTGCTGGTGGAAGTCTTCCATATGAGCTTAAACTCGCACACACTTCCACATTACATATCAAAATCGTTGTATTCTTTTTAAGTTTTTCTATTTTCTTCTCTATGATCCACAAGGCTTTTGACTACAATAACTATTGCGGACTCTAGTCCAAAAATATGAGTGTTAAACCAAGCAAGTATGTCAGCCAAGTACTTAATTCTCCATAATTCCTAGTAATTTAGATAGCCAGATTTTGTAAAGACATAAACTATCTAACGTGAGCCTTAGAGTCCCTGCAGTCATTCTCACACACTTAAAATGACTTCAATATTCTCCCTAATTGCTCTCAGTCTTGGTTATTCTTTTCGTTAACCACCTTAAAAAAAAGCAAAAAAGAAAATGAAGTTTATTCAATTTTAGATACCTATGTATACATGGATGTATGTATGTGTCAGTGAAAGCTTTCATTTTAATTTTCACCTACCACATTGCTAGCACGCTTTTCCAAAAATTCTTTATTTTCAAAATATCCAGAGAGTTTTTTCAACTCAGTTCAACATTCCAGAAATGCAAAAATTTTGATTTCTTGCGAAATGAGCAAAAGAAAAAGAAACCAAGCATCCACATAACTGTCGATTTCTTACGACCAGACAAGATGTCTCTGCACAAAAAAAAAATCAATCGGCAAAATACATACCTTCAAAGGAATCCAAGAAAAAAAGGCAATGAGCATCCTGTCCACCATCCAACTTAACTCCATTGTCCACATGGCAACATATCAGCTCTTGTGGCCTCAGTGATCCTTTGAAAATTGCCGCATTCCTTTTTCGGTTACCGATTACCTGTCTTCCGTTGAAAGTCACAGGTGATTCTGACTGACTTCCCTCCATCTGTAATGTACTGGACTGGCTATAGTCTGTACTGGTATATAGTACTGTCCTTCCGCATAAGTATCTTATCCCATCCCATGACGTATGCTCTTCTTTTTTCTTTTATCTGTGTGACTCTGACGTCACAATCCGGCCAATTTCCTGGCTAAAGTTAAGTCGAACTTAGCTTAATTAAAAAAAGAAAAAAAAGAAAAAAGAAAAAAAAAAGGAAAAAAAGAAGAAATCTGGGCGCAGCACATGAAAGTGACTCGTGGAGAACTGAGTATACACGCGGGCACAGGTTGTCTAGATACCTCGAGGGGCTTAATTGATTTCTCTGGTCAGCAAATTCCAACAAATTTTCTTCGATTGCTTGGTTTCTTTGAGTTGCGGGGCCTTCTTGGATTTGTTTTTTTTCTTCTTTGCTTTGAATGTAGCTTGGGTTGTTAACAAGTGACCAAGAAGAAAGAGGACTTTGGCTTATTTTAGTTCTTCAAATATTTCATTTCGTCCTGTTTTATTTTTCTTTTTTTTTTATTCTCGCGTGTTTGTTTTTAACAGGAAAAATCATCTCTCGTTGCGCGTCATTTTCTTAAAAAAAAAACAAAAAAAATTAAAAAAAAAATATTTGAAACAAGTGGCTGCATGATGAGGATAGTCTCCATGCCTCGAATCTTCAGGGAATTCCTTGAGGAGTGAAAGCACCACTTACTAAAATTGATCCCTTGGGTGAAAGCAGATACTGATAGCATAGGAAGGAACTATGACGACCGACAGGAAGTGCCTGATTAATTAGTAAGCGTGCATCTTGCTGTCAGCTACTCCAATCTTAATCATATACTACTATTCGCCTATCGTGCTGGGAATTGTTTTTTTCAATTCTGTGGGGAAAAATTATTACACCCGATAGTCTGCATTGACTACCACTTAATTTTCGAACCACTGTTGCTTCCCTCCCAACTACTCTAGAAGAAATTAAGAAAGTCTGCATCCCCTCCTGGTGATGTCCAGCATGGCGGGCGTCTACTGAAATCGCGAAAAGTGAAAATAACACCAGCAATATTGTAGCATTGCACGTCGGAGTCGTGTTATCATCGTCACATCGAGTCGACCGTCCGCAAAGATTAATGGACTCACTTTGCCCAAAAATATGTTCACGCCCTTTCATTAGTGACAAAAGACCACTTGTGGGACGCCACGGAACATTATTGAACGCCTGTTTTCTGCTATAAATAAAATTAGGTAGCGATCCAGCAGTAAAGCTATGACTCGAGCTGGGTGCGACTTTAATTTCGAATTAATTTTTATTTATTTGACGGGAGTACAACGGGACTGAACGAGGGGTGCACTGAATTTTATGGTTCCATGTTATTTGGGACCACCTCCGGCATAGTCATATCGACCTAATTCGGGATTTGTGTACTGAAATTAGAATAATTGAACAGGAACAGACTAATGATATCAGGGACGGGACGGAGGAATATTAGTTAATTTTTTGGGTGAGAGTAGTGGTGATAGTGGTAGTCTGAGATTATTTGCAATTTCAGTGACTCCAAGCAAGTTCTGGGTGGTCTGAGCAGAAGCAGCTAAGCAGTGTGCCAATGCGATTTCAATTGAAAATATTTTAGTGTCGAAAATGTTAGTATACCTGACCTCATGAAGTGCCCAGTATTAATTGTTCATTGGCAATAACTTGCGCAGTTGGGACAAATTTTGATACAAAATAACCGCATTTCTTCTCAGTGCGCTCTGTTAACTTTCAGTTTGGTTGAGGGCTAGCTAGGTTTATTTATATGAGATTCAATATTTTCGTCAGCGAAGATAGCCCTTGATATGAAGATCAAGGGAAAGGACATTCTGGCAGCCTTGATGCTACTGAGTAGCCCTAGGATAACTTCTAAGTTCCTGGGGTACTGCAGGTCGTCTGTGAATAAGCTGTGTATCCACAACAAAGTGTCCCTTCAGCATGCTTCTAGGCACATGGGGATCATGGGGAATGAAAGGTCTGACCTTCTAGTTAGGTTTGGCTCTGGTATTCATTTTCTTGACCAGAACCTGCTGTAGGTGTTGCCACCTCGGTTATCGGATCCTCTCATCAAAGGTGATGTTCGTATGAAGCATAAGCAGAGATGGGCGAACCTGAGTACTTGCAGGTGTACACAATTTTCTCTTGATGGGCCTAATAGAAATTTTTCGACTACATCTTGGGGCTCAGAAGAAAACTCATTGGCCACAGCTCGCCTCACGCTCATCTACCAAGGATGGGAGTTGTTGAGAGCCCTGAGTATCTGAAAGGATAGCCTGGGACAACCGAACACTTTCTGTGTGCTTATCCGGCCTTTGCCTGGAGCAGACTGGATACGTTTGGGTCTGCCATCATATCTGTGGATGAGCTGAAAAACTTACTTCATCTAGACCTGATGCGCTTCATTAAGAGGATAGGAAGGTTTTGGTGAGAGGGTTTTTAGCAGCTCATCACAATGGGCCGCCCTGGCCTCCATGTTTGGGATCTCTCGTCCCCATGCCTTTGAAAAAAAAAACTTTATATATCTTCAGTTTCGAAATAGCTTAGCAACGTAATTTTTGAGCAACTTTCACCTTTTTCTTTAAGGTACTGCTCATTGCTTTTCTTAGGTTTTTGTAGGATAAAATCATAGGCCAGGACAGGAGGGCTACTTTTTTTTGAAAGATTTTGGTGGTCTCGGGATCCCAGAATCGTTGGACAAGCAAGCAGATATCACTAGAACAATGCAGATTTTTAAAACTAATAATCACCGTCGCCGTATGCTGTCGATGTTATTGGCGAGAAGACAGGCGGAAAATCGAGGAGAAAGCAAATATACCTATATGCCATTTTCCGGTGTTCACATTCAAACTGCACAACTATCTTTTGTAGGACTCTACATCTAGAACTACTCTAAGGAGACTTTATTGACTTAATTCTGTGGAAAAAACCACATTTTCACAAGGCTTTCTAAATATCTTTCCTGCCAATAACATCGAACGCTTTATCATAATCCACGATAGCTACGAAAACGGGCGCTTTCTGCTTAATGTATAGATTACACCTTAATGATCTTTAAAGTGTTGAAGCGATCTATGAGGGAATGATATTTTCCACTTTCTCATCGTGTGATATATTGTGATTTAAAATTTTTCCATAATTGCATGTGAAAATATTTTCTCTGCCGTTGATTATAAGCGTAGATATATCTCGAGTGAGCTTTTTCTTCTTCATATGAGAGTATAGGGCCTCCATATAGCCTCTCCCTGAGACTCCACTTTTAGTTCTCGAAAATAAATCATATATTTTCACTTTGAAAGGTGATTAGCTCACAGCAGGTTCAGGCATCCTAATATGTGGTTGTCATCTCTGTCGTATATTAGGAAAAGCGCGACATGTTAGATACTTCCCGAAATGTTTTTGAGTTTTCTGCGATATTAAAACTGTTGCATATGCCCTCTGTCTCACAATGGATTTTTCTAATTCAACTCTCATTACATGGATAAAATGGTAAGATGGGAGACTGATGATCATCTGGTGAATCTGCAGTGGCGTAGTTATAGTATCGCGGTTCAGAAAAGTTACTCTGAATTATATCATGAAAAAAAAAATTATCTAAAAATATTCTGGTATGAAAATTGGTTATCCTACAAGCTTTCAACAGTATTTTGAAGACTGCATAAAAAAGGACCTTCCATCCTCCATTGCATCAAGCGACCTCCAGAGTTCCTTTGATCACAAAGGCTAATCGTATAACGAGCAAGATCAAATTAAAATACCGTAAAAGGTCTTAACACATTGTTGAAGCTCTTCACCTGCTACTCCAGCGCAGGTATCGCTAACAAAAGCTGATCTTCGCCAACACGTGCTTTTCCCGCACTTCAATTTGCAATGGCTTTCAATGGTAGGGACTATGACTCGTCAACTTTAAAACGAGCTTGTGCTTAAAATAAAATTGTAAAAATGACTAAGTATTAAATCAGCATCACCGACATTTTAAAAATTAATTTCTTGTATAGTTGTAATTGAAGAGCAACAGGTCGCACTGCAGTAGCAGGTTTATTCTATTACATGATGCCAACGTTGTGCGACTTATCATTTGGGTGGTAGGTTTCTTTCGACTGTATTTTAACACATTGACCTGAAAGGAGGGCTCCTTTGATGAGAGCTTGTTAATTTTCTTAATTTTCTTCTTGTTAGGTTGTTTTATCTAAAAATGCTATCGGTATTGCCATTGGAATGTGCGAGATTTAAAACGGATATCGTAAATTGAGGTAGAACTATATATTTGTGGTCTTCATCAGCAGTGCGGATTCGGGAAAGCTTGTGCCAAAATATGTCAACTTCCTTTTTTTTGCTGATGTGTAGAGGAAGTTGGTCCAAGGGAAGCAGTCGACACTAGTTATCGAGTTGTTGGAGTTTTTTATACCCTCTAGAGTCTAGACAGACTGTCTCCATATTGACTTGATTTTTCAATAAATTGAATCAAATGTGCAGTGTGAAACACAAATGAAGTCCATCTAGGAAACATTTGCAACATTTCACTTCGTTTTCAAATTGACCTAATTTTACTCCATTTAGTGAAATTGCAGTAAAAGTGCCACCTACCGTCATTAAAATGAGCTGAATTTATTGAAAACTGAAAAATTTCTCCAATAAAGTTAGCAGTGACAGCCATCAGCTGAGCTTACTTCTCTTTTTGGTCTCTTTGAACAACAAAAATTATCTTCTACCCAAATTTCTTTGCAACTACAGTAAATACTCGCAAATTTTCTTGATAGCATTTAATTAAATTATCGAACTCTGCCATGATCCTTACTCACATTGCGGAACTGACATTCCAAATGAAATAATTTTCGTCCATAGTCAGTCACCTCTTCATTTCCTTGAAATGACTGAATTTCATATTATGGGTGCAGTCTGTCTGGGGTATAAGGTCTGGCGGTTTTGCCATAGGACACAGGCTACATAAAAACATTAGTAATGGAAGTATCGTTTCGGTATCTTGAGATCAGGCCTTGAGCCTAAAACTATCGCTCCCACAGAAAAATATAATATTATAACCAATTACAGCCAAATATGTTTTCTTTCTAATAGTATTTAAAAAAATTACATGTAGGGCAAATATATGGAAATTATGGTGTTTGAACCAAATCCAAGTTATTTTTATATGAAAAACTCCTGCAATAAGACAAGACAAAAAGTGTGTAATGCCGCCCGCTATGCTCTTTTCAAGTCTCTTTAAAAAAAATTAACAGAACCGCAACCCCTATTGCTTACAAAATTGGGAAATTTTTATTTTTATAAACCCAAACAACAGGTCCTTAAAATTTAATCATCTACAAAATACCAACAAATTGCGTAGTTTTCCATTACCAATCCTAACGAAAACCATCTGAACGCCATGAAACATCACAATTAAATACCAAGGACTAAAACAGAGTCATATCAAAGCTTCACAAGTAAGAAATCAATTTCAAAGGTCTACCTATACCCGCCGCATCGCCGTTAAAATCTCATCCATTAAGACCAAGTAAAAAATATTCCAGAAGTTTACTAAGAATCCCTCAAGGGTCTCTCCCTAAAGAATCGACAAATATTTGTCCAGTGTCAAGCTATTTACTAAGAAAAATAAAAAATTAAAACATAACACCCAACAACAGCACATTCGATTTAACACACCGCATAACATCGTTGACCATAGGGCTAAAATAAGGAAGGACAGTGCTTGCGGATCAGATATCAAATCAACTTTAATAGGAGAACATCCTTTGGCTGTGTAGTCTTAAGTCAAGCTACATATAATCAGCCAGACTAGTCCCAAAATCCTGACCCCCGAATTCTAAAGGGACAAAAAGACCGATCCAAGATAAGAAGACGGGGTTAGATAGAAAGGAAAACAACCAACAAAAAACTCCTTTTAAGGGTCATCCGATAAGAGGTGCGCCAATACTTAGTAGGGACTAAACCGCTCCTGTCCATTACGTAATGAAACTTCTCAAATCAAGCGATCAGCAAAGTTCAAAGGAAACCGGCTGAACGGCGTCGGCGTCGTACTTAATTCTTAGGTATCAGATTTTCTTAGGTTAGCAGGGGGATACATACGAAGAAAATGGTAACCGGTAAGTGCTAAGTGAATCACCATCAGGTGAAATGCTACACACTTGCCGGCCGAAAGGTATGAAGCTATACATATTTTCTCTTAGCAGTTGTTCGCTCTTCTTCATACCATTAAAACTTCTGTATAACTGTATGGCAACATGTTGCTGCAACATGGTAATTTGTTCAATTTGGCAATTATACATATTCGACAAACCACGCCTCTTGTAAGCACGTGAATTTCTTGGATAGAGTGCGCCGGGGCACTGAAACTGGATGCATATTGTGATGGCAGTCTTCATATTATGCAGGTAGGTAATCCAAGTCAATCAGAGTAAGGTGAAAACTGTTAATTGTGCTTTTTGTTTTTAATTATATTAATGGAAGAAAGCGATTTGCACTTGGTGTGGTATAAAATTGAGTAAATTTCCAGTTTCTGAAAGTAAAGTGGTGTAAGATGTTTCTTGGAGTTTTGTGGGAGGGATAAATAATTTAGTTTGCTTTTCAATGTTCATCTGGCTAAGAGGTCTTGAAAGTTTTAAAAAAAAATTTAACTTTCATTTGTGAGGGTGCCTTCTTAGGTACGAGAGACAAAAAAATTAGTACAGAAATTGTTAAAAATTACTTACTTACTTACAAACACCAGTTATGCAGGGAAGTACAAAAAAAAATTCAAACTAAAGCTAACCTTACCGCAAACGAATTATACCTACCGAGAGTAAATCGAAAGATAAGAAATCGAACATATTGAACTTTTTAGATTAGGGTCAAACCAAAACGGGCAATAAAGGATAATAAAAATATGAGAAAATTGAATATGAAAAATAGTTAAGTAAAAGTAAGGCCAAAATTAGAAGGAGACGAAGCAACAAAGTTGTATTGTGAATTTATTAGTTACTGAGCCAATGAAATGGTGTTTTCATTTTTAAGGAATCTCAGGTAATTTAGTCCTTGTGTAGGTCAAGGTTTTACCTAAGTTTGTAAAATGATGTGTTTGACGACATTATCAATTCCATATTATGTGGTTAGTTAGAAATTTTAATTATTCGAACCGGCTGTTTAGAGCAAATCATTTCATGCAACAATGCTACTACATACAACCATCTGAATTCATGCTTATAGTCTTTGGAGTAAGTCAGTTTGGATGAAGGTTACTGACAGTTTGGGGTAATCCACTGGATTCAGATCACTTCAACAGTAGCTATGAAGGTTTTATAGAATGGCTGAAACCACCTCCTAAAATAGAAAAATTTTAGGCAATGGAATGGAATACCACAATCTCGGCTACAATTGCTGCCAATATTGTGTCATTTATATGAATATGTAGTTGTAAGTAGGGTATTTGTCTCAATTAAGTTATTTGTATGGTAACGGCTGATATCATACTTGTTTGATATCTAGATAGCATGTTAAATACTCCATTCTGTGTATACTCGGTATAGGGTCGGAATCTTTAGCACATTTAGAAAAATGAAATTTTGGTCACTTAATTTCGAGGAGGCGTTCATACCACGGGACTAAAGTTGCTCCATATTAATTTGATTACCATAATTACTAACGAATGTATGTTGAAATGTATAGAATACTTTTAAATTGATTTTTTTTTGAGATAAAATATAATGAGATAAGTTTCAATACCAATCGAAAAACTCACGGAAACTTTACATTTTTTCGGGGGCAGGTAGCAATTTTAGAGCTTGAAACTTTTATGACTTTTTTTTCGAAAAGTCTCTAGAATACGAGTTATTATTAACTTTTATTCCATAAGAATTAAACAAAATTATAAGAAATAAGAGTTTTAAAAATATAAAAGTTAGTAAGTTTTATTATTAAGACTTCCGTAATAACCATTATTTTTAACTGTTATACAAAAAAAAAAAAAAACTTTTTAATAGTATCTCGAGACTTTTATTTCATAAAAATTTTTTAAGAGTCTTTTGAGACTTTTATTTTATAAAAATCTTTTTAAAAGTCTTTTGAGACTTTTATTTTATAAAAATCTTTTTAAAATTCTTTACAGAAGTCTTTCTTTATGTTTAATATTTAAATATTTACAGTATTTACGGTCTGATTTAAAAAAAAGCGTCTTCCGCGGTTTTTATAAGATTTTAATCCATTTTATCATAAGTATTGGTCTTTTAGACTAATTCTAGCCTTTTTACTTGTTTTTATTTAATTTAATTTTTTTATTTCCTTTTAACTGAAAAAAAACCAGTCTGGAATTTGAACACGTTACGGACAGACAGAGTCTGGACTTTTCTTAAGTTTATATGATATAAACGAATTAAATTCTGTATATAGATGAAATCGATTAAAATGTTATAACCAACGAAAGAGGCTTTTGTTTTACATCAGACCGTAAATACTGTAAATACATATTTAAATAGAAAACATAAAGACAGACTTTTAAAAAGATTTTTATAAAATAAAAATCTCGAAATACTCTCAAAAAGTTTTTTTGTTAGATGTTGGTCTGAAAAAACATAAAACTTTTATTTCGTACAATAAAAATTTACTCTTAACTTTTACTTTTAAAAATAAAAGTTAAAAGTAGTATTAAAATTTAATTTTTAAATATAAAAGTTTCCAGTCGGACTTAACTTAGAAAAAGACTTAATTGAGGGTTATTTTCAGGCTCTAAGCAATTTTATTATGGAAACTTAAAAAATTCTCGACAAAAATTTCGGTTCAAGCTTTGGGAAAAATTATATTCGAAAACTATAACCATGTTATGGTCGCCTGAGGTTGAGAACGATGACCTATGTGAACGCAGTCTTGACAGCCTTGTAGAAATGTTCCCGATTTCAATTCCATGCTAACAATTAGTGCCTCGATGATTGATTGGAGGCAAAATGATTGAGTTTTCATATTCAACGCTGGAAAAGTTTTGAAGATTGGAAATATTCGACAATCAAGTTTAGTGGTAGGTATATCAGTGCATTCTGTGTTTTGTTTTTTGAAGTGACTTTATTTAGTAAAATTTTAATTAAATTGGAACATCTCATTTAATCAGAAGAATACAGCGAATAATGTTCTTTTCGAAAATCCTTAATTTTTTTTCTGAAAAATTCACATTGAAAGGTTTCTATATGAATGACAAAACATTTTTAACACATCTCTTCAGACTGATGACACTAAGTCCAGTTAGTTTATGTTAACATGCCACCTTCATTTTCTTCAGTCACACTTTCCGCTGCTAATCCCAATCCTTTCCGCATCCTAATCTGTTCCTAACTTTTTCTACATGGCATATACGTTTTTTGTACTGTGGTATCAGAAAGGTTATTCAAGTAACCCACCCCATTACTCCCCGTCTTTATTCGCAGTGTGCAAGTATGCCGGGCGGCCGAGACCTTCAACAGTTTGAGCAGATGAATTCGGCCTGCATGTTTTGAACAAGATGTTTAGGAATGTTTTTTAGAAATTTTGAGACACAAAAGACTAAACCCTACCAATTTTTTTAAAAATTACTAAGAAAAACCCACTTTCATAACAAATGTTGTTTATTGTCTTATTTTATGCTCTGAAAAATTATCGAAATTATCCAGTTGGGAAATTTTCGTTAGTAGGTTCGCCTGATATAAGTTGAAGAGAATCGGGCCAAAAATAGATCCTTGGGGGACACCTGTTTGGATAGGTATCTTCGTATTCTTTGATCTCTACATATAGATATATATGAAATCAGGAAACTGTAGATTCTCCTGATTATGTGAGTTTGGAATCCGAATTGGATCAATTTAAAGGTTGGTTCGTTTTGTCAAACTGAACTCAATGCATTTTCTATTTCGTCGAATAATCCTACTGAATATTATTTTTTTCTTAAGGGACATGGTGATAACAGTATGGAATTTCAATAATGGATGTAAGGTTCAAGCCGAATTGTGAGTCTTGGCGGATATATCCGCGCAAGTGTTTAGTATTTGTTGGAGGATGGCCTTTTTGGGGAGCTCTCTTATGTTAGAGATTAAATCGATAAACCTGAAATTATTTTCGAGCTTTTCCAATCCTCAGGATAGTAATTATTGTTTATGCAATTATTATAAATAATAGTTAGAATAGCTAGGCGACCTTCTAGAGTTGATGGTCTTGAATTCAGGCACAATCTAGTTGGACATTTATAACATATGCGATTTTCGAACCTACTCGATTAAATATCCGAGATGGTATGATTTTGGAAATGGTCATCGTTGAGCAGGAATATATCGAAAAGTCAGCGATCGTATAAAATATATGGTTTAAAATGTTCGATCATCTGATCAGATAACAGATTGCTATCAGATGTTCGTCCAGATAATACAGCAGCTGCTCTATTCGACTGCCAACGACGGATCTCCAAGGTTAGATAATTATTCATAATTTTTATAATACGTATAATTGATATAAAAGAACAATTAATGTTTTTAATTCGGACGGATAGGTGGATAAGTATATGTTACTTTATCCTGTACTAGTTTTGATTTATTTTGTGAGAGTTAAATTTAAATAAAATTTATTTTCAGAAGATTCTCCTGGAGAATAGTGTGTCTCTTAAACAGACTATATATAGCCTTGACATTTTTCTTTGTTTGTTTTTACAAAGAACTATCTTTTGTCAGACAGTCCGACGTAGAACGAAAATAGAAATAGAACTTATACTAGTATGAATTTACGGCCAATAACGTAAAGATTATTCTGCCAACATTTTGTTGTGATATCTTGATCGTTCTGCGGTCATTTCATTTCAGTGCAGTGCGCCGGAGACTTTAATTAGTTTACATTTTTCGTTCCCTATCACTCTAAGTATGGATAAGCGGGTGTCTTATAAAGGCAGCAAGGAAAAATAAAACTAAAAGTAAAACTTTAGAATTATGAGAAAACCAGGGAAAACTAAATGTAATATTTAAAAAACCAACAATCAAGAAGTAGTATTAAAAACTAATTTCTAATAATTCATTTGGTAGGGAGGTAAAAGTTAGTTAAAGTGGAAAAACTATTCCTCGAATGGTAAGTACATTGAAAATATTAGGCGTGTGGAAGATACACCTATATAAAAAAATCATCATTGCCTTTGTTTAAATAAAGTTTTACATCTAAACGCAAAGAATTATACATTTTTGGACCCACAATTTATGTAAAATATTGCAAATCACAAAGGGGTTTGATTATATTTGTTAAGTAGAGCTTCAAGCAATAATTCCAACAGTAAGCCATTTTTATATGGCCAAGTTTTGGGACATTTATCATAATGAGTATTATATAGATTGTTATTTCTTATCCGTTTACAAATATCTTATAACTCAAGGGGGTTGAGTTTATCACCTACATATATGAATTTCCAAGCAATTTATATGTTAAACCAGCTGCAAGTCCCCGCCGCCTATGATTAACTTAAGCTGGTCACAATAGTTGTGTTTGTTTCAGACCTGTAAAATTCCAAGTACAAGTACTAGTACAGTACCAGTACCAGGACTTGAAATATTTTAAGTACAAGTACAAGTCCCGGTACTGGTACTTAAAAAAATTTCAAGTACAAGTCCCGGTACTGGTACTTAAAACAAATTTCAAGTACAAGTCCCGGTACTGGTACTTTAACATTTTTCAAGTACAAGTCCAGGTACTGGTACTGTTATTAGTACTTAAGTACTTTACAGGTCTGTACCTGTAAAATTCCAAGTACAAGTACCAGTACAATACGAGTACTTGGACTTGAAATATTTTAAGTACAAGTACAAGTCCCGGTACTGGTACTTTACATTTTTTCAAGTACAAGTCCCGGTACTGGTACTTTAAAATTTTTCAAATACAAGTCCAGGTACTGGTACTGTTAATAGTACTTAAGTACCAATGTACTTAAGTACTTTACAGGTCTGGTTTGTTTTCTACCCAAACAATAAATAAATGGTTTTTATTAAATTAAGCCATTTGATATTACCTTCAGGTCCTGAAGAAAAGAGCATGTTAAGATTAACATTTTTAAAATATTAATACCGTATCATCAACAAAGGATACCGTATATCTCATTATTTTATTGGTCTCTAGCCTGCTCAGGGCAATAACATATATTTGAAAAAGAATAGGAACCAGAACCGTTCTCTGAGGTATTCCATATAATAATTGCACTTTTAAGTTTAGATGGATATAGAACTTGTTCAAAACACAGATTGAAAATGTGAATTAGTGGAGTAGCTATATACCATCCTCATATTTTTAATATTTTCGTCATATAGTTACCTACACATGGATATTTACCCAATGTTAAGGTGACAATATCACCATAAACTTCGCCAATATTTTTTTTTATATTAATAAACTAAACTCAGGGGATATTCTATAATGAAAAGCAAGCCAGGAAGGAGATAGAGAAAGGAATTGGAGAACGTGAGGAGAGTTACGAAGGACTGATATATGTCGGAAGAAAGACAGAAGATTTTAGACTACTCCACAACGACACAGTTCAGGATAAAAAAGAATCACGGAATTTTACTTTACGGCCGAAAGTATTTTAAAGAGTAATAAGACGTGCGCGGTTTGTAGCGCATGTGTTGCGCGCAGGCACCATTCTACAAGGGATCAGACTAGATAATTTATCAGAACATTGACCATGCGTGTAGCGATAAAGGAGCGAGAGGTATTCAATATTGCGGCGGCGATCGAGTGATTCGATATATCAAGCTATTGGCAAATCTCCAATGCATTTAAAAGCATTGTTTTGGACAATATACAATAAAGCTAGGTCTGTGCGACCAGCCCCGGCCCATATATGGCATATTTATTTCATTCTAGGTTTGATTTAGGACTTGTAGAGGAGCAATCGATTCAATGAGCTGAAATATATCTTCCAAGACATTTCGATGCTTCTTTGGTGTGATCTGTCCAACTTAACTTACGGTTCTTACGGTTGCTCGACTAAAAGAAACGGAAGTGGAAAACTGTGGTTTTGTTTTAAAGAGGTGAGATAGCGTTGTGTGTTAGATGAATTGAATTCGATGCGATTCGCTTTGCTCTAAGCAAGGTTATTGTCAATCTTGATTGACACATTAGGCAATCCTTCTCAAGTCCACAAGATTGTCAAATTAGTAAAACCGAAATCAAGATTACTGTTATTAGCGAAACTATGAATGAGATTGAAAGTAATAGAAAGCAGATCATTAAGGAAAATTCAGACGAGAGATGGGCAGATAACAGATCCCTGGGGCACACCGGCATTTATAGAATATTAGGCGACCAGATAAAAACCACTATCAATCCATAATAGAAGAGGGGAAGAGACGAAGTGCTTGAAGTTTGGCTAAAAGGGCTGGATGCCATACTTTTTAAAAAGCCTTTGATATATCTAAGGTAACAATTTTGGACTCATCTAAATTATGAAGGCGACTGTTCCAATGTTCCGTAAGAAAAGTCAATAAGTCTCCAGATGAGTCTCCAGTGCGGCAGACATATTGACGATCGTTGATGAGTTGATTAGTTTCTTTGATACTTCGTCAATTTGGAGTTAATGATAGATTCAAATCAAAATCCTTTAAAAGAATCACAGTGATTGCAATTGGTCGATAATTTGAAGGATTGCTATTCTCTTCTTATTCTTAAGTTGAACATCAGATAGTTTCCAAGCCGTTGGAAATTTTCTTGTCGAATAAGAAGAGTTGAACAGTTTGCGCAGAGGCTTACACAAGGATGAGGTACAGCTTTAAATTAACAGGGGTGCACCTGCGATTTTGGAGTCATTGATCCCCTGGAAGACGAAAATTTGAAGCCCCCTTAACAAGAAAAATATTAGTTTTTTCCAAGGAGTCAACAACCACTTCATCGTTGTTAAGTATTTAACACGTTCACCCCTCACGTATTTTTTGAGTTACCCCGTAGAAACTCATGAACAAAAAATATTGTGACACATATATGTGACATGAGTCTTTAAAACAGTTTTTCTGCGAGAAACTGCATGTCACATATTTGTGACAGACATCTAAGCCACTTATATGTGACTTGAGTTTGGAGTAGGATTAGTGTCACAAATATGTGACAAAATATAGTTCAAATAAAGTAAAAATATCAAAATTTAATTATTATAATTTATTATAACTTTATAATTAATACAAATATTATTGGCTATGCCAAATTTTAAAACAGGGATGTGGACATAATCCAATTACCTCACCATCTTTGTCTCTGCAGACTCCACATATATATTTTGTTGCAGTCCTCTTTTTATTTTTATGGCACTGGCGGCATCTCTTTCGACTGTTGGTAATATCTGGAAAGTGAGCTGCATTTGATGAGCTGGCTTCTGCTCTATCAGATTTTTGAGAGACTAAAGATTTGCCCAAATATGCTTTAACAATCTGCTCTCTGAATAATAGAAAACTCATAGGCTTCTCAGCATTTATTTTGTTGTAAATCCAGCACGAATTCCATAGTGCAACGTCGAGCATGTGAAAAAACACCTTCATATACCAACGAATTGATCGCCTTGGGCAAGCATAATACGACATCATTTGATCAGATCTATCGATACCTGGCATGTTTATGTTGTAGTCAACAATCATTTTCGGCTTTATAATTTCTTTTCCTCTTTTTGAAGTTATTATACCCATATCAGCATTGTACTTGGTGGAAACCATCAAGACATCTCTTTTGTCTTTCCATTTCAAAACCGTTACATTTTTCCTGTTGCGCCTCCATGATATTGCCCCTTGGGTGAGCTTACTTTTTATAACGTATGTGGGATTGCGTTTTCTATTGGCTCTTAGAGTTCCACACATATTAGTCTTATTATCCAATAAGTATTCTGCTAGATCTATACTGCAGTAATAGTTGTCCATATAAAGTGTGTGTCCTTTTTGCAAATATTCTTTCATAAGTTCAACAACGACTCCATATGAATGTCCTTTTTCATTGGTAACGGTACCTTTTCCAGTATAAATAAGCATATTTATCAAAAATCCATCAGGTGTACATAGTTCGTAAAACTTTATTCCATATTTATGACGTTTGTTTGGAATATACTGACGAAACACAAGTCTTCCTCTCCACAAAAGAAGAGCTTCATCCAAGGATAAATTTTCAGGAGGGCTGTATATTTTATTAATATTTTCAATAATATGATTTACCACATTTTCTATTTTGTGTAAGCGATTAGATTTATCGTACTGTTCATGATCATAAAAGCACATGCAACGGATTATATTTTCAAACGTTATTCGACTCATAGTTGCACCAAATATATTTTGAAAATAAAGTGGATTTTTGCTCCAGTACTGTTTCAATTCAGGTTTTTTGTTAAGAGGCATTAGAATACATAAAGCAATTACCTTTTTAATTTCTTCAACAGTTACTTCTTTCCATCTATGAAGGTTAGACTTTGCAGGCAATCGCTTATTTTCAAATGTAAATTTAGCACGTGCATTAGTCCACGTAACTATTTTCTGTACTAATTGATCTGTAAATAGTTGATTGAAATAATCTATCGGTTTTGCACTAGGTGGTAAATCAATCGATATTTTTTCTTCACCAGTAAACTCTATATTATTTGATTCGGGCTCAATATCAATCCAACCGTCATCTTCATTTGTAATATTTCCAACATGTTCCTCTTCTAAATAATTTTCCTCTTCAAACGCTACACTATCTTCACTTTCACTATCCGGGCAAAAGCTGCTGCCAGAATCTTCAAAATCCAAACCACTTTCGCTGGAATTCATAATGGCCTCCATAATTTGGTCTGCAGTTACTTTTTTATTTCCTCGCTCCATTCTGAAAAAAATCTACAACAAATTTAAATAGTTAAAATTATAATAGTAAACATTGAGAAATTATAAAAGTAATTCTTACCTTAAAATTGCCAACTAACTCCCAATATAAAAATATACACTTTTTCAATATAAAAAAATAAACCTCTCTCTTCAAAAAACATTACTATTATGACATGAAAGCAAAATAAAACCTTTGTTCTACGTATGTTTTCGCTATAAAAAAAATTCGGGGAACACCCTAAAAACGCCAAATATTTATAAAACCTCTTGGCATATCCACAGACCGTGTCACACAAATATGTGTCATACTCTACCAGAAACTAAAAGGTACAACAAAATTACTTACCAGAAACTACCGCAAAATTGTAGCTAATTACATTTCTAATAAAATGTGACCCATATGTGTGACGTGAGTTTTAGGGAAAACTACAATGTCACATATATGTGACGTTGAGGGGCGAACGTGTTAAGGTATAGCGGAACTGCTTAAGTTATTCCTGATGGTTTTGACCACACACCAGAAGACTTTGCGGCTTGCCAAAATTCTTTGTCTAATATTCTGGTCAAAAAAAATTTTTTTCTGGATAATAAGCTTGCAGGTATCCCATGCAGTCTTCTAGAGTTTTCGTTCTAGACATGGATGCAATTTATAGGTGCGAGAAGCAGACTCTTGTGCTTTTGATGCTTGGTACGAAGAGTGATTTTGTTGTTGTTGAGATCTGCTGTAAGAATACGGAATATATTCACGCATGCCAAGATGTTTGTTTTGACAAGCCACCAATAATATTTTTGAATATTTGTTCGAAGTTTTTTTTTTCAAAATTTTGACAACACAAAACGAAGCTAGCAGCTTTCAAGGCCTAGTCGCATGGCGCGCTTTGTTCAATGTTGGAAATTTTTCTCTCAGGCCTACTTCTGTCAAAAATTTTGTTTGTTTGTTTGTTTTAATTTTGTTCTATCAAACGAGATAATTCGCAAATGAAAATCACTTGAAATTTATAATCAACATTTTTGAAAATCGATAATAAATTATTTATGCCCAGAATGTAAAGGAATTGTCGCAAATACTATCACAATTACATTGACAACACCGAGCCCGGTGATGTCATTTTGTTTTTAATTCTCTGAGGCAAGCCTTGTGGCGAGCTACGAGGAAGCCTGAGAGAGGCCAGGCCTGAGGCTTGCTTGGATTTGTTTCTGTCTTTATGCACTTTCTTAAATATACTGTTCAAATCTAGTAATATTTACATTTCCGAACCTGGCAATAATCATGTTGGTTACACAATCAGTGAATCCGGACCAATAGTTATTTGTGTTGAGCTCAAGCTTTCTAATGTCAGAAGTAAGAACACATTGCAGGTATATACGGCTAGCAGAATTCATGAAGGAGAAGCCAAGTTATTTTAGTATGAGCGCTAATTTGTAGGCATGTCTACACGTTGCCATTCATTCATCACCCAACCTTCCAGTTGTTCTTGCAACTTTTTTTTCCTCGCATCATCATTATGCTCTGCATTTGTCGTCCTTTGTTATCACCAACTCTTTCGAGATATTATGAGAGGTTAACGTGTATACGAATTTTATCGATACCAGCATTCCTGTTTGTTTATAATGTTCTAATAAGAAAACATTTGTCAGGTGTACTTCTTTTGTAGCGATATACGATTATTTTATGTATAGTTCACCTCGTCACCTTCGGTTGATTTTCAGCACTTTTCCAATTTTTTCCCGACTGCCTATCCTTTTTCACTGGCGCTGGAAAGCTTAGGTTCAGCCCTCCTGAAGTTCATTTTCAGTACTTTTGTGCTATCAGGGATCGTTACTTCGCATTTGAATATTTTTCAATGTGGTAAAATGATTAGTGACGGAAGTTTAGATAGTGAAAAATTGCACTATTATTCCCATTTGAAAAACAAATGGTCATAGCAAGTGCAGCTTCCAGTTCCAACAGTAGTTATACTTATTAAATATTTTGTGAAACTAATCTTTAAAAACACGTTAAAGTAATTATTTAAACCCATACTCAAACTACTCGTTCGTAACTTATATTATCATGGTTCCAACTATTAATTCGATAGATATATGATGGCTCTCATGTAAAAAATCATTTAGTGGTGAATCTATTAAATGCACAGGAGCAAAACGATGATCAACATAAATATTATCGTTAAGGGGGGCAAACAAGGTGTCGGCTTAGAATAATTTTTTTTTATTTTTGTTTATTATGTAGATTGCACTCATAAAATACTCAGTTTAAATTCAAAGAATTACAAAAATTATGGCAACTGAAGTGATCCTTTGCATGAGTCTGTAGTCGCCTGTAAATTTCTTATCCTTTCGTATCCCTCTCTACGATATGTTTATGATTATGACTGGAAAAAGAAGTAAGACGGCGCGAATAGTTTTATTATTATTAATTAAGGTAATATTATTTACCTTTATCTTGACTTGGAGTCGAAGAATAAAGGTAACAATAAATATTAATCAACAGAAAAAAAAATTAAACGCGATTTTTCCAAAATCAGTATTTTTCCTATCGGTTCTCGATGTAATTCAGTCAATTTCGGTTGGATGAACTTGAAATTTAAAGGTAGCTCGTTAGACTAGTTTTAGTTAAACGTAGCCTTTGTTTCTAGTTAAAATTTTCAAAAATGAAGAAAAGAAAACTATCTGAATTTGTGAGGAAAAATAAAATTTTTTTCCAGTCGGCTGTCATTTTCGTAAAAAAAGTGTAAAAATAAATCGGCTAGTCTTAACTGAAACTATATTTATATTTTACTAAAAAAGTATAAAATCGTATTTAGTTTTTTGAATTCAGAAACCTTTTTCGAGCAGACCGTCACAAGAGGATCTTTCGCACCATTAAATTAAGGAAAAGAAGAAAAATGTTTTTGTGTGGTTTAACGTAAAAATATTATAACGTTCGCTGTAAAAAATCTCACATATTTTATATTTTTAAGCTGTAACCCTGTTTGTCCCCCTTAAGGGGTTACATGGGTTTTGAAGGCTAAAAAGAGCATATTTTATTTTTATATAATAAATAAATTACTTTATTCAAAATTTCTAGCATATAAAAGAGCAACATTTAATTAATATTTTAAAAAGTTTCATTTAAAAATTTCGAAAATTCAGCCAGAGATCCCAACAAAAGTGTCCTTATAGTGGTCAGGATAACTTATGATAGCTTTATCTCAAATTAAAAAAACAATATTATTCTGTTAATAGATAAGTATTGCTCGTGACTGAACGAAGATGTAAAAGAAAATTTTAATTTTTGGCAGAGCTGTATGCAAAAACGCAATAAAAAAAACAAATCTTCGTTCAGTCACTTGTCCATCCTATTTTGAAGAAGTATGCAAATTTTCAGTATGATACATTAGGTTTTTTGAGAAATCGTGTTCACTGAGTTCAATTAAAAATATATACATATATTTATATAAAACCGATTAAAGTTCTAAGTAGGAATAAAAGGGGGAAAAAAACAACATATTAAAATAAAATATTAACAGACAACCAAAGCTGAGCTAAGCAGCTGCCTCAACATTCTTGCGTCACTCTAACCTAATGAGGATAATTTCCAAAGTCTCTCTCTCCTAGACTTCAACTTTTTAATATCGATTGACTTGAAACTTTGGGAAAATATTCTAGACATATTACATAAAAAAATTAAAAGATATACTGTTTTTAACTTTCGACGAAACCCATGTAACCCCTTAAGCTAACTTTTTGTTTAAAAGATGATTTTGAGCCCAGAAATTAAATTGTTAGTCTCAGCTATAATGCAATCGGAAATTTTAAAGGAATATAAATTTTCAATACAATGCAACAAGTTTGGTTTTCTTACAATAAGTATATCCATCAAAGTTAAAATAATCTATTCACCGTGCACACAATTACATCGAAATCCAACTGTAACTCTTGAAATAAATTTGCTATTAGTGGCTTACAATTTTTAAAAACACCTTTTCAGTAACAGTTCACATTCGTTTTTATATAAGGCATGCAGATATCCGTCAATAAGATTTGTCTGTGCTTTACATAAAATACAAGAATTACTTCCTCGAACACACCCTTCATGTCCTTAACCTTTATCCCTTTTAACAATTTTCCATTATACGGTTTTTCCTGAGCTAAATAATGAATATATTTACAACAAGATAAAAGAAAAACATTTTCTTAACTCTTTAACTATTTGATTTTGTTTGGAAAATTTTTTCTGCCTGCTTAACCCTTTAAATGTTTACATTGAGTATACTCTCCATGACAAGACAACAATTTTTCGTGTAATGTCGAGTATACTCGTCATAAAGATAAAAAAAATGACATTCGTATTATAATTCAACGAATCAGCTGTAATTTTTTCTCCTGAAGAAGAGCCAATAAAGATCTTTTAGAAAATACACATTTTAGAATATTCGTTAATCTTGCAACTCTGAGTGAAGTACCGTTTCAAAAGAGTTTTTGCAAATGAACAAGCAGTTTGTATGCATTTCTCAGTTGATTGTGAAAGGTCGTAGTACAAAAAACTAAAGTTATAAGAATTTTGTGAATTTTATTGACAGGAAAAGTACCGAGATAAAAAAGATATTTTGTTATTGAGTACAATTCATGATGACAGTATGATAGAAAAAGTGAAATATAATAAAATAGAAAGAAAACCGTCTGTGGTTTATGATTATAACAAGAAAATGGCTGGAGTAGGTAATAGTGATGGCATAATAGTTGCATAGTCTATGGCAATAATAAAGTATTCGCAACAGAGGACAAAAGAATTCCTCACACTCAGCAGAAAGGTACTATGGCTCATAATGGGCCTACTTATTGGGCATTGCCCACTTACATACCATCTTAAGAAGATGGGTAAGGTCGATGATGAGACCTGTCGATTCTGTATGGAAAACGATGAAACCGCTGAACCGCTGTGTGACTGTGAATCTCTGTGCCGCATAAGGCTAAGACATCTGGGAAAGGCATTTCCACTACCAGAGGATGTCGGAGAAATGACCCCCAAGAACATTATAAGCTTCATCAAAGACCTCAAGTTCGAATGGGCGCCCTAGGGCATTTAGGGGTAATGTCACAAAAGATCTTATAGGTCGCGTTGACAAGATGATAGGCGAAAGTCCTGTCTGAATCCCCCGTTATTAATAATAATAATGGCAAGAATAAGGTTAAAAAAATATTAGAAGAAAATGTTTCTTCATCTTCTGGACATTATTTGTATAAAGTCTTATTTGATATATAAAAAATGTAATGGAAAATTAAAACGTTTGTCTTCTTACTGGAATTTATATCGAAAAAACTATTCAACGATATTCTGATAATTTATCAAATACGTCTCAATTTGGTCGCCCAGGTTCAGTTAAACCTTCACGATTGCTTGGAAAGTACTTAACTGACTTTGTGCCAAGTACTTACAAAAGCAAAATCAAATCTTAGGCAAGTGCCACAGCAGTCTATTGATGTACTGATGTGGTGATGGTGAAATTTAAAAGAAAGTAACAACTGATGTATTGCGAGGTCATCACATCAGTAGGTAATGCTACATCTACTTAAAGTGATCCGATGTTTATGTCAAAATCGCAAGCACTTAAAATGGAATACAGAGAGGAGGAAGAGCGCTTTTGCTGCTTTTATTATTAAAGAATTGAAGAAAAAACAAAATAAACGCACAAATTGCGTGTGTGGTGGGTTATATATTAATTACATTAGATTAAAATATTATATACTTATTAATATAGTCGAGAATTTTCGATAGCATCGACATCTGAAGGAAAACTAACTATCATTCATGATAAGTGATAAAATCCACGAAGCCCAACAATACAATTGAGTTATATCCGGTGTATGAAGAAAAGAAGCCATGCTAATGACGATTGTAAATTTGAGCTTCAAAAATTGATTGGAAGAAGCTTTACGTATTGGCAGAAATCCTAATACTCTTCAGTAGGGAGTATAATTTAATGAGAAATTTGACAAGTAAAAATACCAACCTTTTTCCAATTTATCCTTTTTGCACACGTTAATTCCCACAGGCGCCTTCGATTTTCAGCACTATGCACTAATTTTAAAACAAAATTGCGTTCACTCATTTTTAATATTTTAAACTAACCCACTAAATTCTTTTGAAAATTAGATATCGACTGATGTCAGTAAATATCAGCAACATACAAATCACTTACTAATTATCAACAGATCAGTATCACATCAGTACAGCACTATCTTATATAATGTAGCATGCCTCATTACGATATTAGTCCTGCTGATAATTAATACATCAGCATATTAGTGGCATGGGCCTCATTCTATAAAACTACAAGTAGGTACTTGTAATACAAGTGTTTTTCAACAAGTCGGAAAATTTGTGTACCACAAAGCAATACTTGTAGAATTCATTGTACAACGTTAATTCTACAACTGTACAACTTACTGTACCAGAAAACTACAATTCGACTTGAAAATCCATCATGGCTTGTAAAAATTCAGTGAATTTTCTACCTATGTTTTCAGACTAGTAGATTTTCGTACAAGTCAGAAAAAAGTAATATTTTGATACTGAAGGTAGTTATTTTTTTTAGCATTTTAACATTTAAATAAGGATAAAAAACATGGTAACAAACAATTAAATTTACGCAGTATATAACATTTGACAGCTCCAAGAAGCTTCCGTATTGCTTTCAAAATTATATGTACTATGCAGTGTTGGACATTAATCGATTAAATTATTTGATTAAAATTAACGATTGAAAATAATAATTGAAAAATTAATTTCAAGAAAATAATCGTAAATAATTTAATAGATTGATCAATTTAATCGTTAGTCGATATAATAATGAAGTTCAATCGACAGGTATTAATCGTTAATCGTATTTTTCGATTGATTTGATAATTTGAAAAAGTGAACGAGGTATTGGTAACTCAAGATAAGTTTATTAGTTATTAGTTAAAAATGTAATAAAATAACCATGAAAACGGTATTAGAAATTAAAACCAAAGTTATGGAATTAAATATTTTAGATTTCGAACTACAAAATGCTGAATGGAGGCTTATTGAATATGCTTAAAAAAACAACTTCTTTATTTTATACGTGCTTAGATTGACATAGTAGGAAAGAATAGTCACTATCATCAGTGTTCCCCCTTAAGTATAAATATACGGGGAACAGGAGAATTAAATTGGCGCAAATTTCCCCATCATACGTTAAGGCTCGTTCGTTTCTTTGATTAGTGCCTACCAAGTTTACTCAAAAATATTAAAAATGCTTAATTAAAATAAATTAGTGGAAATTAAAATAAATTAATAATTTTTGAAAACGATTAAGAGATTAACAATCGATCAATCGTTAATGGTGTTATGCGATTACTTTTTGTGATTAATTAATCATTAATCGTTTCACATGAATTCTTTAAACGATTAAATATTTAAATTATTGTTCCTGATTGGTGATTGGTACTTTTAATCGTTAATATAATTAAATTTTTCCCAACACTGTAATATAGATCATAAGAAGCCGAAAGCAATAACGGTATCCAATGGAAGTGAAATAGAATATATTCACGTTAACGTAGTTGGTGATAACAGTGTGTTGGAAAAAGAATTATTTATAATAAAATGATTAATATATTTGTAGTAGGTAATTCAAGTTCAGATGAAAATGATGATTTTTGTATTCCATGATATAACAAAAGTATATATAGAGAGAATATTTTTTTTTGGATTAGACAATAAAACAGTTATTGAAGAATATCGTTTCCCTAAAACCGTAGTGCAGAAATTAGATTTACTCTGAATAGCACAAAATTCTCGGTTTTCTATTAATTTCAACCCATAGACTTCTATGGTTCTTTTCCTTACAAACGTCTATGCTACTTCCAAAATTAGATCTATTGAAATTTTTTTTCGGGCCTAATAAACTATATTTACATTATAAAATCGTATATGGAAGAACTTATGCTTTGCTACATGCAATAGGTTTAACCTGAAAAATATTTTAGACCCTACATTGAATCTACAAGTCTAGGGAAATTTAAAATTTCCTACAAGAAGAGGAATAATTTTTCTGGTACAGAATCTACAAGTACTAATAGAACAAGAATATTAGTACAAGTGTAGTTAGATTTGTACACTTGTAGTTTTGTGGAATGGGGCCCTGGTGTGTTTTTTTTTTTATATTATTAAGCCAAGCTCAGGGGATACCCTATGATGCAAAACACAGCATGGCAGGAAGGAGATACGGAAAGGATTAGGGAATATGAGGAGAGTGACAGAGGTACCGCTGTATGTCGTCCTTAAACTTCCGCAGATTGTATGCCGGAGGAAAAACATAAGATGGTAAGCTGTTCCTCATTCGCACTGTTCGGGATAAAAAAGCATCACGGAATTTTACTGTACGGCCGAAAGTAATTTGAAGGATTAAAGGATGTGCGTGGTTTGCAGCGCGAGTATTGCCTGCAGGAATCATTCTACAAGGGATTAGACTAGATATTTTATCAGAACATTGACCATGCATATATCGATAAAGGAGCGAAAGGCATCCAACATTGCGGCGGTGCTGGAGTGAGTCGATATGACAAGTTATTGCCCAAATATTTGTGTTGTTGTGTGTCGCTTTTTTTTCTTTTTTGCTTTTTTGTTTTTGCCTTCAGCATGCAGAATTTTATTTTAGATTTCTGCAACATTCGCGGATTAAGAGCAAATCGGTTTTCGGTGTACTGCCACCTTAACTCAAAAAATCCGGCAATTCTTGCGCTAAGTGAAACCAAGGTCGTTTCTGATGCTGATATTAATCAGTATAACGTCCCTGGTTACAGCTTCGTGCCTCTTTTTTCTCAGCATAGAGGGATCGCAGTATATATTCGGAATGATGTGGCCTTTACTATTCTTCAAGATTTTCCTTCTGCTAATCCAGAGTTTAATTATATCTGGATTAGGTTCAAACTTCACAAGCACATCATATACTTCTGTTTTCTTTATCGCAGCCCAAATATGTCTGATGACGACACGGTATCCGTATTTGACAATATCTCCAACAATATTGATCATTTGCTTTCTGTTTCCCCCTCTTGCGAAATCGTCCTGCCAGGCGATTTTAATGTTCATAATTTACCGTGGCTCAGACATTCTTCTACCACAAGTCCTGCGGGCCGTTTCGTTGAACTCTTCTGTGAATCATTTAATTTGCAACAGCTAGTGGATGCAACAACGCGAATTCCTGATGCAGCTGGAGAGAAAGCTAATTTACTCGACTTGTTTCTAACATCTCATCCTGACAAATATTCCATTTCAGTCGGTTCCCCTCTTGGAAATTCAGACCATTGTTTAATCACGGCTCAATTTACCACCTCTAACCTGTGCCGCCCAACTGCTCCACCTACAAGTAGGCTTCTTTGGCACTATAAGAATGCTGATTGGGAAAGTCTCAATAAGTATCTTAAAGAAATTGATTGGTCGGTCTGTTTTGCTTCGAGGGATGTTGATGAATGCACATTACAATTTAGTAACATACTAAATCTTGGCATGCGTGAATACATTCCGTATTCTTACAGCAGGTCTCAACAACAGCATGATCGCTCCTGGTTTAACGATAAGTGCAACCAAGCTATAAAAGCGAAAGAGTCTGCTTTTCGCGCCTATCAATTGCATCCATGTCCGGAAATGAAACAAGTCTACAAGACTGCACGGAACACCTGCAAGTCCATTATCCAGAGAGAAAAATTTCTTTTTGACCAGAATATTAGACAAAGAATCTTGACAAGCCGCAAAGGTAGCAAAGGTTTCTGGTCCCTCGTCAAAACCATCAGGAACAATTTCACCAGTTCCTCTATACCTTCACTACTTAATAATGGTGAAGTGATTGTTGACTCCCTGGATAAAGCTAATATTTTAGCTGATATATTCGCTTCTAATTCTCGTCTTCCACCAACTTCACAAACACCTGTTTTACATTGCCCGTGTTAATTAAAAGTTGTGCCTCATCCTTGGCTAAACCTCTGCGCTAACTATTCTGCCTGTCTTATCCGACAGGAAAATTTCCAACTGCTTGGAAGCTAGCTCACGTTCAGCCTATTCCTAAGAAAGGAGAGGGTAGCGATCCCTCAAATTATCGACCAATTGCCATCACTTCGATTCTTTCAAAGGTTTTTGAATCTATCATTAACTCAAAATTAATGAAGTATCTAGAAACTAATCATCTCATCAACGATCGCCAATATGGCTTCCGAGCTGGACGCTCATCTGGAGACTTGCTGACCTTTCTTACGGAACGTTGGAACCGTAGTCTTCACAATTTTGGTGAGTCTAAAATCGTTGCCCTAGATATTTCAAAAGCCTTTGATAGAGCATCCAGCCCTTTTAGCCAAACTCAAAGCACTTGGTCTCTCCCCTCCTCTTGTATTATGGATTGAAAGTTTCCTATCTAGTCGCCAAATACGTGTTGTATTAGATGGCGTTACGTCTGAACCGCATCCCATAAATGCCGGTGTACCTCAAGGCTCTGTTATCTCTCCAAATCTCTTTTTAATTTTCATTAATGATCTGCTTTCCCTTACTTTCAATTCCATCCATAGTTTCGCAGATGACAGTACTCTTGATTTCGCTTACTCCTTTGACACTCTTGCGGAATCCAGGGGGAATGATGCATGTGTTAAACGAGATTGCATAACTAGATCATTGAATAACGATCTTAACAGTATCCTCGCTTGGGGCAAAGCGAATCGCGTCGAATTCAATGCATCAAAGTCCCAAAGCTGTCTTATCTCATTAAAACAAGATCATAACTTAACCACACCCGTTTCTTTTGATGGAGCATTCATTTCTGATTCACCGTCACTAAGCATTCTTGGCATTAATATTTCCAGTAAGTTAAACTGGACAGATCACATCTTCTCTGTTGCCAAAGAAGCATCGAAATGTCTTGGATTTCTGAAAAGGTGTAAGAAGTATTTCAGCCCGTCAAATCTAGCGCTCCTCTACAAGTCCTACATTAGACCTAGAATGGAATACAACTCCCATATATGGGCCGGGGCTGGTCGCACAGCCTTAGCTTCATTGGATATTGTCCAAAAGAGAGCCTTCAAGCTCATTGGCGATTTGGCAAGAACTTGTCATATGGACTTACACGAGCACCGCCGCAATGTTGGATGCCTTTCGCTCCTTTATCGCTATATGCATGGTCAATGTTCTGATGAAATATCTAGTCTAATCCCTTGTAGAATTATTCCTGCACGCAATAATCGCGCTGCAAACCGCGCACATCCTTTAACCCTACAAATTACTTTCGGCCGTACAGTAAAATTCCGAGATGCTTTTTTATCCCGAACAGTGCGAATGTGGAACAGCTTACCATCTTCTGTTTTTCCTCCGGCATACAATCTGCGGAAGTTTAAGGGCGACATACATCGGCACTTCCGCCACTTTCCTCATATCCCCTAATCCTTTCCCTATCTCCATCCTGCCATGCTGTGCTTTGCATCATAGGGTATCCCCTGAGCTTGGCTTAATAATATAAAAAAAAAAAATCGCCCATGACCTTGATGTTCGTACTGTTCGAAAAATAATATCAGAAGGAAATCCAGATATTTGTGCCCAACTTGCAAGGTAGCATTATGTGTTACATCATGCTTTAAAAATTATCATTGTCCTTAATTGAAATTTTTAGTTTTGTAATTTAAATTACATGAAATTCATTTGGTCTTATATTGTTTTTGTTTTCATTTCTATAATGCCATAATTTTATTTTTTATATTATATTTTTTATAAGTGAAATAAATTTTGTTTATTAACAACGAATAAAAATTTACGTTTTCTAAAAAACCAACGGGCAACGCTTGATTTTTTTTTTTCATAATTAGGTAGTTAATTTTGCAGCAGGTAGTTAAATACTCTATTTTCAGCTAGTATATTCGTCTTCACTGAAAAATAATTAGATGTTTCTATATTTTACAGTTAAAAAAAATTGTCATTCCTATTTTGATAATAAATTTTTCTCTAGAAATTTTTCCAATTCTCTAAAATATCCCTACAACATGGGATTTATCTTAATTTACATCATTACCAAAATGTATCCAGCAACATTTCTATAGAGCATCTATACAAAGTTGCGAATCCGTAGGGTACCCTTCGTTCTTTTTTTCCATTCAATCCAATCCAGCAAGTACAAGCAAAAACACTGAACTGCACTGAGCGACAGCAACCAGCAGCAGCAGCAGCAGCACCACTTTTCTGTTCTGTTTCTATTCCACATCTCATCAAAACAGCGGCCCCGGCCAGCCACTTTCAGTTGTTTACTAACATCGCGCGCGTTCGGTTGTGAATCTGAATCAGTTTTCCGGTTAAGTAAAACTCGTGTGTATGTTGTACAACCGTCGGAAGTTGTACCCTTTAAAGTGTATCCGCGTTACCGTTCATCAGTTTTGTTATCCTTTTGGTCCGTTGGAAAGGGTTGGGATACATAATATCGAGATTTCGTAAAAGTATAGGCGACGGAGGTCGTTCGCTCCCTCGTTTGTTGGTTTGATGTTCTTTAAAGTCCTAGCTACATATAGTCTCGCTAGCTCGACCAACACACACACACACACACGCACACAGAGTGTTTTCCTATCTCTAGTTATGCAGTGAAATGCATTTTGTAATCGCGTGTAAGACCTGAATCCTGACAGGACTCCAGCCGTGTTTTCCTTCGTAAAACAACTTTTGATGAGGAGGTAGCCATCCTCATCTAACGGAAGAATTTTGTGAAATTGATAAATTATTCGTCGGTGTTTGTGCTTGTTTGGTGCGCCTTTAAGCTCTGCCCGATAGCGGTGCTTTTGTGATTTATGAAATTAATTCCTTCTTCCAACTGAAGTGCTGCATTCGGATTATGTGAATGAAATTTGCTGAGGCAGCAGATACAAGTCCGTCCCAGGATTTGATGATCGTGGATTGCCCTTGCCGGTTTTGTCTAGGTGCATAGTGTTGTGGTTAGTCTCATCACAGTGAATGACTCCCCCTGCCTAAAAGACCCATAAAACACCTGGTGGGAGCTGTTTGTTGGTTTGTTTGTTTGTTTATTGTGATGCCTATTAGCAGCAGGATATAAAAAAATTGAAACTTGCTACCTTACCAACATATAAACAGAGAATTACTCGGTGAGTGGTGGTGACGTGCCTGCTCTATCATCATCATCATCATCCTCATATGCATCTAGCGACACTTCAATGTACATATAGAAAACGTTTACGTTTACCAGAGCCTCGATGGACCCTGCTGAAAGGTAACTAACAACTTTAATTACCTGCCAACAAAAATGCCTCATGAACTAATGGCCCAGTTAAATCGACTTCCCAGCATGCGAGTTCTGTAGAAGAACACTTGTCGTTTAGCTCGTGCTTCACACTGTGTCCTGGGTGGGCACTCACCTCCCCTCCCCATCTTGACCATAAATACGATCGTAGCCAGTCTGTCTGTCTGTTCGTCTGTGCCATGTCAACAACACACGTTCATCGCCGATTTGTCACCTCCTTGACTTCTGCTATATTTACATAACTCGAACTCGATGGTTTTTTGCACCTTTTGTGCATCTTGTGGGTCCCCGGTGTGTTTTGTTTACCTGCATTCGTGTTTATTGCTGTTGCTTCGATGTGCTCTGTATTTGCATACCCCGTGGGGTGGAAATCATAACTACTGAACTGAAGGTGTTTGTTCGAGCCTCCTCGGTTGCTCTGTCTTGGATGAGGAATATTGAGGAATTGTCAGTCTTGTTTTCGTTGTTTTGGAGCAAGTCATTCACTTCTTATTGGAATTTTTCTTTTCCGGGAATACAACTTGTAACGTGATTTGTTCTCCTGCGGGAAGGCTTTTGTTCGATTCCTGGAATCGATTGGAGCCATGTATATCTTGGCAAGAATTGACACTGTGCAATGACTAGTTTTCAGTTACGAGCTAAGTCAATTTAAATATTTCCCATCTGCACTAAGTACCTACTTAGGTTGTAGGGGTGCACAGAACTCATCGAATTTTATGATTTTATGTTGCAGGCTGAGAGTATTTCACGCACACGAAGTGAAGGTAATCATTGCGAATTGCTCTTACTTTTTGTCACTGTGGATACCTACCCACGTAGGTTTTTTTTTCCTTTCTTGAAGTTTGTACAGTTTTCCATTTGGAAACGTTTTTCAATGGTCTAATTAAAGGCGAACAATGGATGCCACTTCTGAGTTCTTGAATATCCCTCTCACCACAATGACATTGTCTGCCTGCACGTTACACTTAATAATTTTTATTAATCAATATCTAGCTAGACCCGTATATGTTGTGCGTCCTAGATTTTCGTCCTACCGATGTTGATGGGTTTTTAATAGGACATTTAAAAAAAATGAAAGTGTCATTGAGTGAAGAATGAGTTGTGCATTTGGGTGTTGTTAATAGTGGGGAAATTTTTATTAATAATAATAAAAGGAAGGGGATCGGGATGACTAATTTCACTTTTTAGGGTTCTGTATACCTCAAAAGGGGGTAAAAAAACCTGAACCCTCATTCGATTACTCCTGTGTCCGTCCGTCTATCTGTCTGTTTTCAAATTTTAATAACAGACAAAATAAACGGTATATTTTAAAATTTAGTTTTTTTATTTTTACTTATTTAAATGTATAAATTTAAATTATATTTCCCTTTTTAGTTTTTTTTTACTCTTTTCTGATAAATGCTCGCCCCTCCCACTTTACAGAAGCCATTAATTTTTGCGCAGTAGGTACCTACTGTGTTTGATTTTTTTGCTGGTCACTGACCACATTTTTCCAAATTTTTTAAGCCAAGTAGCACTTTTACCTTCCTCTCGTAGAAATTTTTTTACAAGAGCCCAAGAACATTCAATTGAACGAAGCTTTGGCATATTTGGTAGATTGGTTGGTCAATTTGTGAACAAAATTTATTTTGTTCTGTTCATACCAAGTTTTGTCTTTGTGGTATAGTTACTTGTGGCTAAATGTACCAAAATTAGATAGGCACATTGTGTAATTGAATAAAAGGCAGCAAATCTTTTTTAAACAATCACTGATAAAGATATTTATGTATTTATGCATCCTTAAAAAAAAAAAAACAAGAGCTTGCTTACATATGTGCCCACATTAACAGATAGCTTGCCAAACAAGTCCCTCCTTTTTGGCCGTATTTAGCTACGAACACGCATTTTTCAGCATCAGACACCTCTTTTTTGTTTTTTGCACTATAATGATATCCGGGTAAGGTCGAGCTTTCGCGAGTTGGTGCGGTCTCGGAGGTGCCATCCTCTACAATTGGGATCGCACCGAGACACCTTGTCTCCACAATTGTGACTTTGGCCGATTGTCAACACAGTTGTCTTTGGTTAGACGACCCATCGGGTACAACAACAAAGGAACTGTGGCGAAAACCCAATCCAGGTTTTACAAAAAAGCAAGCCTACCCTGAGAATTCTGGTGTTTATTCTTACTGGACACTGTTCTCTCAGGGGTCACCTACACTATGTCATCTTTACGCATGAGCCCGTTGGGACAGGGTCCAGGGACCCGCGATCCATGGTGCTCCCTAGCCCCTGCGAGAAAAGACCAACCGATGGCCAACCGATTTTCATAGAAAGTCACTTATAGTGACTGCGTTGACAGCCTCAGTATTTTCAAATTTCCGGCATTTTTTTATGGTAGAGGAAAGTAGCCTATATTTTCGAAACCAATGCACATATAAATCTAATTCTATTTATAACCTGAGATGTAATTGAATGAGTTTAGTTCAATTTTAGTTGTTCTTGATTAGATTTGTTTCCCCAATTTCTAAACTAACTAACTATTACCTTCAGATTTTTCTGCATTTATTTTTGGTCGCCTAATATGAGACAAAAGTGGTTTCCAATATGAGACATGTCTCATATTAGGAGATAAAATTTTGTACAATTTAAAAGGAAAAAAACTGGTATTCATTTTAAGAAGATTTTTTAATTGTAATCGATACCAGGTCACAAACCGAACAAAGGAAAAACTGTCCTTTTATTTCACCACAATCCTCATGAGCCCATCGATAGCACGACTTGCATCTAGCCCACTTTTCGCCATGTCGGTCATCCGAAAAAATGGCCAGTGTAAAATATGCACCCGGCGTCATCATCGTCTCCAAAATCATCATCATCTGAGTCCATGTAAATCAGATCTGGTACTGTTTCAGGCGATTCTGATGAATCAGTAGATTGTTCTTTTTCGGTTTTCCTCTCTCTTGTTGTACCTATTCTCTTCTTGGGTTTAGCACTCCCTTTTGGCTCACTAACAGAATTTTTTTTCGGCTTTCTTTTGGTTTGACTTTCGAAAAGGCCTTCCTTATATGGCGTTGATGTTATAAGTTTGGCCGTTTGACTCCGGGATTTCTTTTGTGTGGTTATGAGAATATTAAGCTGTGGTATAGGGGTAATATCAGAAGGTCCTATTAAGTTTCTCCCCAGCTCTGGAGTCTTCTCTCTCAAAAATCTGGCAGTGGTGTCATGCGGACCTTTGTGGATTTGGTTCTTTATCCATAGAACTATGGACAATCGGCTCTTAAACTATGGGCCACAGGCTCGTAATATATGGAGCTGGTGACGCCTGGTTCGCAATTCCTGTAGGTATGAGTGGCTGGTCGGTAATCGCTGGAACTTTCAAAAACAGATTCATGAAATGGAACGTTTACCTGATCTGATTCACGAATCGCAAAGTCTTGTTCTCTGAAAATATTCCTGTTGCATGGAAAAATTCCTGTCTTCCGAAATGAATTTCTGGATACTTCCATTGTTGCTGCTCTCTCATAAGCTCTACCAAATAATTTACATATGCTTGTATTTGGTACAGTCCGACCAGGATTGTTTTTAAGCCATGTCTCTATTTCTTTTGCGTAGTAGGTCTTAAATGGGTGATATAAATCCAACATCTAAGGGCTGCATTTTGTGTGTCGAATGAGGAGGTAGACAAACAATAGCTACATGATTTTGTTTGGTTATATCTATTACGTCCAAATTTCGAGTATGAGAATAATGATCATCGAGAACAAGCAACACTGGATCATCCATGACTCGGTTTTGTAAAAGATATAAAATGTGAAAGCCATTGCGTAAAAATGTGTGCCTGAATCCACTCAGATGGATGGCATGCCCATACAGAACCTCTGGGTGCGCCTTCCATTAAAACTTCTGATATATTTTTACGTGCGAAAACTATAAGAGGCGGTACAAATGTTCCAGCTGCATTCATGCATGTAACTACTGTAATTAGTTTTCCTCTCTCTCTCTCTCCATTCAAGTTAGTCAGCAAATCTGGTTTTTTCACATTTAACGCCAACACCTTGCTATGTTTATGCTGAAATACAGTGATTCCGGTCTCGTCGACATTAAATAATCTGTGAGGTAAACACTTAATTTTTTGAAGTTCAGGTTCATAAATATCGAAGAAGACACACTGATATTTTCTGAAGTGAAAGCTTTTACTCTTGCTGCCGAAATTCCTTCTGGTATTTTCATGGACAACTGAGGAGCGTTTTTTCAAAACTCGATAATTTAAAATTGAAAATTTTTCAGGAGTAGGTTTTTTATGCTTTAAAGGGAAATAAATGAATATTTTGAAAGAAACACATTTTTATTCATACAACTAGGTCACCGGCTAGGCTACATATAAACAGAAAAACAACCAAAATTATCCATAATAACTAATAAAAAAATACTGATGAATTTCATCAAAACTTGATAATTACAGTTTTTATTGAGTTTTGCTAAAACCAACTTAAAAAACTGCTTTAAATGAAAACTTCATCTTCTTCATATATTCTGCGAGAACTTTCATCAGAATCATCTTTTTCATTCGCCTTAAATATAGCGTCATAAAATTGTCTGGCTTCATCGGGAATAGCAAAAAAATTTAATAAGTTTCTCCACATCCTGCTTCTTTTTCACAGATACCATGTTTTGAATTGGTATTTCTTGTAAAGTACGCATAGATTCTTCGAGGTCTTTATCTTTTTTGAAAGGACACACGTCAAAATGTGTTCCGGAGTAGGTGCAACTTTGGAGTCGTCTTTCCTGTAACCAATCACTCTTGTTTCGGTAATTTTGAAGGGCATTTTGGTTTTTAAAATCATTTTCGAAAACACTTTTATAATCACTTAATTTCCAATCAGTGTTTAGTTTCCTGACCGTACCGAACTTAGCCAAAATTGTTAAATAGTCTGTAGGACTTAGAATTTCCTCTCTCTTCTTGTATTCTTTTTCTACCCTTCTAAAAATACGATCAGGTGGTATATAGCTGTGACCTCTTATGGGAAAAAAGTGTTGAATATGTGTAAATATTACACTTCGTTTTAAAAAATGATTCAGAGCAGTCATCAGTATGGTGTTTTTATTTTGCGATGTATGTAGGTACATGAATCTGAGAATAACCGCAATGTAGTTGGTCTGTCCTCTTTTGACTTAACTATCAGAGTCAACTCCAACTGATCAAGAAAATTGAGTAATGCTGAAGCTATTTGATTGGCTCCACGATGTCCTTCTGTCTCAAGCCAAGTGTAAAAATAGATATTGTCCTTAGTTTGTTTCTCCTCGTGAATAACAATTCCAAGACTGTAAAACCAAACTTGACGGGAATAAAAAATTTCGCCTACTGACAGCTTGGGCAACGGCTGATTTTGTTGCATATCAAAAACAATAGTTATAGTTTTTTTTTTTTTTCATTATTTCATGAAATTTTTTTGCCTTTAGTTGATGCAGTTTTTTTTTTGTTCCTTTTTTCTAAGTCAGATTCGCTTTTAACCCAGATATGCCGAACGTCCTATATGTAGGACGTTAAGCACATGTGCAATCGGTTCATCCCATTCTTTTAAATAACTGTAAAATTTTGTAGCTGACTACACGTAAATGTAAAGCACTTCTTTGTTTAGAAGAAAAATTAGTTTGCAAGCGAATGCCGGTGGTTATAGTGCGCTGTTAGCAAATAGAAATTGTAACATTTTTTTAGTGGTAAATTTTACTGACAAAAAAAAAATGAGGTAAGTAAATAATTAGTAAGAAACCTAATTTTAATTACATTGTGTTTACAAATGTGCCAAGTAATAAATAAAAAGAGTTTTGTAACCTTTTTCGTTATTTTGTGTCTTTTGTTTGTGTGTAAACTTATGTGTCCTACATGTAGGACGTTCGGCAAATGCACGGGGTAAACTTTTATGTTTATTTTATAGACCAATGACATTGAATGATATTATTGAAGAACTAGAAGCGGACGGAAATGATTTTGAAAATTCACGAGAGGAAATTGTGATAAACGTTTTACCTCCCGTTAACACCACAGACGACTTGACAGATGAGGACGATTGAGATGAAGACAACTTGTTGCTGAAGCTGAGTTAGTAGTTCGAATGGCATCAAGAAATATTGATTATGACAGTGACGATGATGTTCCGTTGTCTGTTCTCGCAAATCGTTATCGAGCAAAAAGAAGTAAACAACCCAGGTCAGTGGATATAGATCCAAATTTCGACAGTTGGGCAGACGTCGATATTGCTTATAATAATTTAAGTCCGCTGGAATTGTTTTCACTCTTTTTCGATGAAGAACTAGTTAACAAAATTGTTTTTTACACAAATAAATACGCCTCAGAAAGAGTAGGAAACTTCGAACGGATAACTTTTTCCGAAATCCAAGTATTTATTGGTATTCTTCTGTTTAGCGGATATATTAGTGTTCCTAGACGTAGAATGTATTGGGAACGCGAAAGAGATTCTCACAACAATCTAGTATCAGAAGCTATGAACAGGGATTGGTTTGTAATTTATATTATTCCATATCCACTTTTGTGATAACTTGACAATAAACAAAAATGGTAAAATTTGCTAAGGTAAGGCTACTATTTGTTGAATTGAACAAGCGATTTTTGGAACATGCTCCGCATACAGTGTAGATGAAGCCATGATTCGATCTTTTGAAAGGCATGGCTGCAAACAATTTATAAAAAATAAACCAGTCAGATATGGCTATAAAATATGGGAAGGCACGACACACTATGGTTATATAAATTGGATGGAGCCATATCAAGGATCATCTACAAAAATAGATGAAAAATATAAGCATTTAGGGCTAGGGGCAAGTATTGTTCTCAATTATGGCGACGTTCTGTTATCTAAAGCAAAGCATCCATATCATCTATTTTTCGATAACTTTTTTACCGGAATCCCCTTGTTGGATGAGCTAAAAAGAAAGGGTGTGAAAGGAACGGGCACTATAAGAGCTAATGGTATACCCAATTCCAATTTAATTGTAAAAAAGCTCATGCAGAAGAAAAATAGAGGCTATTACGAATACGAATCAACAGATGATGGTATAGTGGCTTTAAAATGGCATGACAATAATGTAGTAGCTATGGCATCAAATTCTGTGAAAGTATTTCCAGAGCATTCATGTCGAAGGTATTCTCAAAGTAAAAAAAAATATATTTATATTAGTCAGCCAAACACTATCCATGCGTACAACAAGTACATGGGGGGTGTTGATCGGGCCGATCAAAATAATTAGCTTATATCGCTGCAACATCTGCGGGAAAAAATGGTATTTCTGCATTTTTGCTCAGATGATTGATACCGCAGCACAAAATGCCTGGCAGCTCCATAAGAAAAGTGGCGGTAAGCTGCAACAGTTGGCCTTTCGAAGACGTATGGTGCAAAACATCTTGGGTTCATTTGGTGGAAAGAAACCAACTACTTCAAACATTAGATCATCATCTTATGGTATTGATGTTCGCTTTGATAGAGTGGATCATTTGCTCACTGTCATACCAAATGTACAACGCGGTGTCACAAATGCAACATTGGATTACACACAATATGTTTTATTGAGTACCACACCAAAAACTAATATTATAATTTTTCCAGTTACTAATTTATAACGAATTTGCTCTTAATATTGTTATAAATATAATTCATTTAAAAAAATAAAATAAAATAAAAATATAAATAAATTAAATATATTTTTTTTTTAAATCATCGGGACCCCGTGTATTTGCCGAACGTCCTATATATAGGACACCTGTTTTCCAACAAACTATCAGAATATTTTTACTTAAACAAATTTATTTTCTATTCTAAGATCAAATTAAACCAAAACACAAGATTTCCATAAGTTTTACCATCTAAAATTTCTCCCGGCATATCTGGGTTAATATTCATTTTGTTAGTAGAACACGTATCGCTGTGGGGACTACCAAAGCCCAGATTAAATTGTGTATAAAACATTTTTTTTATTTTTGGAAAACGAAGAGTATTCCTCTTTTCTTTCCTCTCTGCTCGTTTTATATAATTCAAACATTTTTCTAAGAGAAAGCTCCGGTGGTAAATATTTGTGCTGTGTTTTTTGTCTCGAATAATGACTTTCTCGGCAGTAGAATGACTTAATATGCATTTTCATATCTTCTGTCAGTTTTTTATCTTTGGCAGTAGAACGATCCCCACCTCTTCTTTCTTTTGGGACTTCAGGCGAGTGAAAATGATATCTATATACAAGTCATATAAAATATTAGACCTTACTGAATATGCCGCTCTATGTTTTTTTAGAACTTACCTTGCAATTAGAGCACACCTATCTTTTGAGGCACCAGTTATGTTTGTAAAATATGCTGCACCAACGTGCACGATTTCCCCACCGCTTGTTCTTATAAAATATTTAATTGAAACAGCGCGCGAATAGTGCTTTTTGGAAGAATCAAGCCTGCGCACAGGGTAATGAATTTTCATATATGGCCGTAAAAAGGCATCTTGTTCTATTTTATTTTTGTTGTTTTTCAAATGGTGAGAAAACACTATAATATTCAAAACAAAGGTAACGAAAAAGTTAAGAAGGTACCTAAAACATTGTACTTACTGCTTATATCATCCAATGCTAACGACCGGGCTTTACAAAATATTTGAAGCACAAATGCAACACAAAGGAATAAAGGCTAACGGTAGTATGGCCAGCAGAGAAATACTTTTATGACGGCTTAAGTAGCCTGAGTTAAGGCTGAGCTGGACTCGTCTAACTGTTAAGTGGGAAACACAATTGCACCGTTTCGATCCGATACGTACAAATGTCAAATTTTGCTTATATGAGACGTACGTGCAATTGGACACATTACACCGAAATGGATCGAAACGGATCGAATCGAAACAGAGAAGTTGAGCAAATTTCAACTTTTACGGATGACATAACCTAGAAAAATTATCTGTTTAACGTTTGTGTATAACTCAAGATGGATGAAGAAGTTTTTATTAAAGAAATTAAAAAAATATGAAGAGCTTTATGACAAAGGCAACAAATTTTACATGGATGTAAAAAGAAAAGACAAAATCTGGAAAAATTTCAATGAGAAATTTAAAACTGATGGTAAGTTTGAACTGAACAATTAATAATGTATTTATTTGAGGTTATTGTACACAAGAGTTCACATCTTTTCTTGTACGTTATATAAAGCGGTGCTAGAAAAGTAACTACTTAAAATAAGAATTAAAAATTTAAAGGAAGTTCAAGCAAATTCTTATTAATTAAAGAGGAAGTTAAATTCAGTTAAAAAAATTGTACTACGAGACTACTAGAAAATAAAGAAAATAATAGTTTTAAATTATGTGTGTATCAATGCATCTCTTAAATGCGCCGACAGTGCCAACACTTTGAACATTCAACGGAAGATTATTCCATAAACGAGCTGCTTGAACAAGATAAGAACCTTCCATGCAGGACTTATGAAATCTTGGAATCAATATGTTCCTGTTACGTTGTGACTGGTTTGTTCGAACTAAGAAGAGAATATAAGAAAACCAAAGCTCGCCTCTTCAAATAAGTGGCCAAGGAGCATCCGAGCAAACGCGAAAGGAAAGGCGAAACGTGATCAAATCTTCGCAGCCCAAAAACAAACCGAATACAGTCGTTGAATGCTACTGTGACTTTCCTGGCACATATGCTATCCAGCTTGGGAAACACATTTCTGCCATAGGTGAAGTGGGGGCAAGATTAAAGCTTTAATTAGTTGTAAGCGCATGCTAACAGACAGCAGGCCCGATGAAAGCCATAGACATCGGAGCCCTGCATAAACTTTGCTGACCATGGATTTAATGTAATCACAACATTTCATGTGCTGATTCAAGACAATTCCAAGCGTTTTAACTTTATTTACAATAGGCAGCGAAACATTATTTAAAGTCACTTGTGGGATTTCAATTAAACCATTATTGTAGAATTTAATGCAATGAGACTTTGCAGGATTCAGTATCAAGCGATTACATTTGGCCCAGGTGTTAATTCTTTCCAAATCACAATTTATACGTTCAATACAGTCTTCAAGAAGACCGATCGGTCGGCTTAAGTAGAGTTGTACATCATCAGCATATAAGTGAATCTGTACATCTTGAACTACATCAGGCAGATCATTGACAAATAAGCTGAATAACAAAGGTCCAAGAATTGAACCTTGAGGCACCCCACAAAGTAAAGGCAGCGCAGAAGATGAATTATTATTAATATGCACTCTTTGGCTGCGGTCTGCCAAGAAATCCTTTACCAGAGCGATGGCAGAACTACTAAAATTAGAAGAAGCATCAAGTTTCTCGAGAAGGATACGATGGTGCACGCTGTCGAAAGCTTTCGAGAAGTCCAGAAGTACCAAAACACTGAACTTGTCCTGATCCAAAGACTTCCTCAAATCAGAGGTCACCTTCAGAACTGCAGTCTCACAGCTGTGCAAGCGTCGGAAACCCGATTGACAACCTGCAAGAAAATTATTGGCCTCGACGAATTCGACTATCTGCTTATATTATAGCTTTTCTAAGACTTTGGATATGAAACACAATAAACTTATTGGGCCGAAGTCAGCTGGTGTTTCAGGAGAAGTATTCTTTGCAATAGGAAGGACGGTTGCCATCTTCCAGGCAGCTGGAAAGCAGGATGATGAAAAGCATGAGTTCACTATATGCAAAACGAATTTACCAATAAGGGCAAATAAAAGCTTAATGAACCTAGGTGGAAGATCATCAGGCCCAGCTGCCTCAGACTTAATTGAGTTCACAGCATCCACAAGCACATTGTAGTCGACTCCACGAAAGTAGAAGAAGTTGGTATTGGTATTAGATGAGATATCTCTTATCGGACTACGATCTGATGTATGAGAAGTGGCCAACTGATTGCCACTGTGGGCAGAGCTGATAGACGTGAAAAATATGTTTAAGTCTTCGGGATTTAAATCACAAGTAGTTTTGTCCCTTTTACCTCCACAGACACCTGCATGGCGTAAATTTCGCCACAAAACTTTAGGCTTGAGATTCTGGTCAAATTTGGCGCTAAAATATTGTCGTTTTGCTCGCCTAATTTCTGAGGTCACCTTGTTGCGGACAGCTTTATATAAAACTCGTGCCTCATCGGTCTGAGTACGCATCCACCGTTGGTACAGGTATTCACGCTCAGAAATGAGAGATCGAGTATGAGATGAAAACCACGGACAACCCCTGCAAACAGGCTTGCATTTCCTTTTAATAGGTACATATTTTGCATAGAGGTACTCAATAAGGGAGGAGAGGATCTCAACTTGAGTGTTTATTGAATCACACAAAAATATGTTATCCCAAGGTAGGTCAAAACATTCCTCAAATAAAGAACTTTCATCAATGCTGTTAAAATCACGGTATGAGTACACGAAAGAAGATGGTTCTTGATTAACTGGGATATCATAGCTTAGGAAGAGAATGTCGTGATCCATTGTACTAGGTGGATCAAGTTGATTATGCTCATGCTCATGCACCTAACGCATCGAATTGAATCGGAACGGCGGAATTGTGTTTGGCACTTAAGAGTAAATTTATCGCTAGTTTCTTGACTTTTGATGTAATTATCGAGTTTTGATATAACTTTTGTGTAATTATCGGCTTTTGAAATACCACGAAAATTTATGATCCCTATAACTTTGAAAAAATCGAGTTTTGAAAAAGACCAATGGAATAGGTGAATAGAGATCTGAATTCTGAAAAATTTGATGTCAATATCTCATTTTCGCTAAAATAGGAGTTATCGAGTTTTGAAAAAACGCTCCTCCTGTTGGTTTTCTATTAAGAAATCGTCTTTTCTGCCGCTGAACGGATGACGAATTCCATTTTTTATTGTCAATTGGTAGGACATACATTTATTATCCCTTTGACGTAATCCATAGAATCTGTAACAATTGGGTACATAAAATTGATTCTAACTAAATTGGCACATTTCTACCTCTTTTCCACCGGAATGCAATACTCAACTAGTTGTTTCTCTAAGTCATCTGGAAGAGCTGTTTTTCTGCCCAACCGCACCGTTACTAACTCACACACAGATCTTGTGTCCTTAACATACCTCTTGAGAGTACACCTTGGAAAATTAAATACTTTCGAAGCCTTTAAATACCTTCAAATATATTTTATATTAATAATATTGTAATTGAATTAAAATGCTGTAAAATTACAATATCGGAATGAAAATATTGCATATAAAATAAATTAAGTATTTACACACCTCATTTCCTTATTCCGGACAACTTCAACCGCTTGCTTCATGTCTTCCTTGCACCACGTCTTCCTTTTCGGTGGCGTCTGTAAGTACGAGTATACCTGCTATGTGAAATGAAGTATCTCTAATATGAGGTATCTCATTTTTGGATACCCAAGATATCTCATATTAAGGTCGCGATGATTTTTTTGTTCAATTTGTTTTTGCGAGCTTATAAAAATAACGAAATCAAGTTTTGGAATATTTACTCTTTAAAAATAAAATAAAACTTACCTTTCAAAATATATCGAATTCAAAAATTCACTAAAAATTTTCTATTTGCGCACTTACCAAACAAATTTAACTGCACGAGATCTCTGATGACAATGGCACTCGCCACGCTTACGGTTTACTTTTAGCAAGAAAATGAGAAGTTTCCGTTAGGATTTACAATATTTGATTGAAACAGAAACGAAATGGAGCACTGTCTCATATTTGGCGCCTATCTCATAATAGGCTACTTTCCTCTATACTTTCAGTAGCCAAACTCTATTTATTTGGTAATCATCGAAATTTTTTTATTTTGTTGGTTCATGTTAGGCCTAAGGCGTACTGGAGACTTATTGTCACACAACTTCTTGGTGGCCGTGTATTAGTTTAGTACGCACACAGTGAATAATTGTCACCCACAAAACTCATGTTTTATGTCATCCTTTATCAATATAAATTTCAAGGAGGCAGCTGAAATATTTGTATTTGTTATAAGGATATAGAAAATATCAACGCTATTAGGTTCTTCCATTTTTGGATCGAAAGGGTGCTTAAAGGAAAAATTTCACTTAATGTTTGATGAACTGCGATCATATCCTGAAAAATTCTTTGTACATTTCCATGAGTGTTGAAAGCATTGAAAGCAGATTTTAAGACCTGCTATAACTTATCAAACTACCAAAATGCGATGATCAATTGAACCCGAAGAGAGATTTGCTGTAACTCTAAGGTCTATAAGGACTTTAACGAATATTTCTCTCTACATTTTTATCTTAAAATAACTCTCAGAGTATTTCTTCAAATTTTTGCTTGTATAGGGGTGGTCTCATTTGAACTTCTTGTATTACTGCTTCAATTATTTGTATCTTCCTTTCACACTATCGTTGCAGCAAACATTTTGAAAAAAAAATGCGTAAGTTTTTTCCTAGCTCTATAAACATCCCCCAAAAACAATGGCAGTCAAGCAGCGACAAAAATGTTACCAGTGCGTACACATTCATATAAACGTGAAGGTACGGTGATAGTTGTGTCACCCAAAAGTCGCTAGCCAGCGGAACGAAAAAGTGGTGACAAAACAGTCACATGGCAAAAAGTTTCCAGTGTGCGATGGGTTTTAAAATACTTTACGTAATTATTCCTGTTGATAACCCAAAGTATTTTAGAAAATAATTTCTTTAAGGGGGGCCCCCATATCCTAAAGTGACCAGGGCCTCCACTTGGCTAAAGACGGGCATGCACCTACATGGGCTAGGGCTTGTTAATAGAGGAGAGGAATCCGAAACGGTAGCATAGTTTGTTTGTCAGCGTCCGGCTCTATCCGGAAAACGCTATAGATTCCTTGGCTCATACCTCCTGGATAAACTGCATGATGCCGGTAGGGATGGTTGGGAGCCAATTTTATGGTTTATAAGAGCGTCTGGTTATCTGGTGTCATGGGTCTGGAGGGTGAACAATGGGCCTTGTCGTGGCCTACGTTCTATGGGCGCCCCACCCGGGGACTCAACCTCTCTTCAATCCATCCATCCAAGCTCGAAGAATCATTAAACATGAACAATTTTCGTCGCACAAAGTCGCGTATATTTTCCTGTTTCTTTGTCCGTTTTGCACTTTTTTATTTCCAAAATTTTTTTATGTATTTTCTTAATTATTCTATTAACACTAAATTTCGGAATATTAATTTGTTTTTGCTACATCCCGCACAGACACCGACATTTGTTCGTTCCAATGGACTTATCACATTTTTCACAGTTTTATCTATTGTGCCTTTCGGCATACCACAATTTGGTTTTTCCGCAAAATATCTCCATTTCCAAGAATGTTTTAATTGTTCTGATAACTGTCCAACGCGTTCTTTTAACTCCTCTTGAAATCTGGGAATGTGGTTTTTCTTTATTTTCCAACCAATTGTGGAAAATTGCACGGTACACATCTTCACATTTCGGAACTCCTCTTGAATACTTGCCGATGATTATTCTTCATCCCCTTTTTATACCCTAGATGAAATCTAAGGGGTATACTAAGTTTGTCATTCCGTTTGTAATACCTCGAAATAATGATGGTAGAGCAAAATGGATTGGACACCCATTCATAATATTAAAAGTTATTTTGATTTTTGCATGTCCGTCTGTCCGTCCGTCCGTCCGTCCGTCCGTCCGTCCGTCCGTGCGCACGATAACTCGAGAACGCGTATACTTAGAGAGCTGAAATTTTGTACATGGACTTTAAAAAAAAAAGTAAAATAAAGTTCGAAAATGAGACAATCGTAGGGTTGCCATATAAACATTTCGTTTTCCGCTATATATTTGGACACTGCCTGAGAACACATCGACGTAGGGAGCTGAAAATTCGTACATGATGTTTTTACTACATTAGCAATTAAAATGTCTGAAATGGACTAAATCGGGAAACTCCTTCTTGGTGTTGCCATATAAAAATTTAGGTTTTGTACGTATACTTTGAAAACGATAAGTCCAAGACATTTTTATTGTACTAAAAACCTCTGCAGAATACGAAATCCTATAAAATTGATTATAATCATTTTTTCTGTGCGATAAACCGTTCTAGAAATATATGCGAAAAACAACTTCAAAATCAAACTTGAATAGATCGGTGACCATACGAAATTTAATACGGGCATTCATCTAGGGTATCATAAGAATTGGTCTTAGACCAATTCTAGCTTTTTTACTTGTTATAATGAAAGTAGGTAGCTCACTCACTAGGCTGGTTTTATTGTAGTTTCGAGGATTTAGGTAGCGAAAATGGAATTTTTTGATTTATTAAAAACCGTGCAATACTTTTTGGGACAGTCCCGATTTGGATAGTCAAACATTATTATGAAATATATTTTTTTTTGTTAATTTTCATGCGGGTAAGTTGGGCCCACTGACTGATATAATATGGACTGCTTAATTTTCTATTTCTTGTGTGAAAAAGAGTTCAAAAAGTGAGCACGCTGCTCGAAAAATGATTCTAATAAAACCTTTCGATTTTTTTCTGCGTAGCTAATAAATATATTGTCTTCGGTAAAACAGTTTTTTATCAGTAATAACACTACGTTTTTTTTTCTACGAAACCACAAATCCCGTCCGGGAAAAATAAATAAAAATTCTGAATTTCATTGTCTTGAAGGCATCATATTTTGATAATGTGATCTAGCGGTAGTGACCGCTCTTCCTGCTCTCCTCTTGGATACGGTTCTGCTCATAAAGTGTACCAAGTGTGTCATTCCGTTTGGAACTCATAAAAATAATAATAGTATAGCAAAATCGATTGGACTAACAACTATTTTGATTTTTGCATGTCCTTCACCATAACTCAAGCAAATTAAGATAGACAGCTGAAATATTATATATTATATAAATAATTATTTTAAAGAAAATTTAATACTTAGGTATGAAAATCAGACAAATCGCATAGCTCCTCCTTAGGGTTTCCATACAAAATTTTCATTTTTCACTATATAATTTGACATCATTGGCGGAGAACTGATTAACGCAATCAGTTGAAACTTGGTAATTCCGTAAAAATAGAAAATATGCATTGAAAAAATTATTAGTTAAAACGACAAATCACGATTAGTTGATTGTACATTAGCAATTCATGTAAATTGATTTGGAAAAAGAATTAAGTGATTAATAAAATTGTAAGTGCTAATTTGTTGCAATTTCTTATTGGAATTAGTTGATTTGCCCGTAGTTGTTTTGGAACATACTTTAGATGTAGCTTCTAATTCAATTAGTTCACTTAACAAATATTGATGATAAATTAACTAATCATATTTCAGAAGAGTTATTAGTAAAATCAGCATATCAAATTATGATTTTTTTCGCAGAAACAACGAAAGTGTTTGTTTATTTTTAAGAACATTATTTGTTATATTAGCGAATTTATGCAATTAATAACATCACAATTTTCGAAATTAACTAATTACATTAGTTGATATGAATAATATTATTTTCGCATAACTTTAAATTTTAAATCACTTCATCATTAATATTTATTTTTATACCCTAGATGAAATGTCATAGGTCATACTGAGTTTTTCATTTAGCTGGTAACGCATATTACTGATAAAGAAAAAATGGATTGGACACCCATGCATAATTTTCCAAAAAATAATAAATATAATTTCATAAATGGAAGAAATCGTGAAACCCGTGGTGTTGTCATAGAAATTTTACAATATTTTATTTTGTACTGAGAAATTACCTGCAAAATTAATCAAAACCATTTTTACTTTGTTGAATCGAAAAATCTGAACCTTTACTTTGAATACGTCTTTTTTCAATTTGAATTTCGTTTGGACATATTAAAACCCAATTCGTAACTTCGACTTATACATTCGATGAATCAACAAATCAGAAAATTTTGCCTCATATAATTTACACTTAGAATTTATACTGAGTGTATACAGAGTGTCCCATACGTACCGCATTTCCTTTTTACCCCGGATTCCTCACTCAATTTCGAGAAATAAATTGTATGGGAGGAGGGCCGAAAAATGCACGGTGTGGGCGGAAGGGGGGGTTTGAGATTTTGGGTGCTTTTTAACCTAAAACCATTTAACTTTCTTGTTATACACCCTATGAAGGTGACTTGCATCTCAGGTGATAGTAAACCTCTCTACGGTTTCCAATAAATGCCCAACCACCTCTCTACCCCCTTTCCGCCGGCAGGTATAGGACATCAAATCCGAAAAATTGGAAAATTTTGCAATTTCTTTTTCAATTTTAACGATTTTTCCGCTAAAAGGCAAGATATGGATAGCACTTTCTTGCAAGATTTCGAGACCTCCGAATGTTACCTTTCATTTGATCGTGATCATGTACCTACCTAAATGCTACCGTTTTTTAGATATTCCTGTTTTTTTGTTGTATAATTTCATGAATTTATCTAATTTGTGTGGAATTGCATAAAACTAGGCGCGATTTCTATTGTTATTAGCAAAATTAATGAAATTATGCATTATAAAAACGGGAATATCTAAAAAAGGGTAGCATTTAGGTTAGGTACATGTGCATAGTCAAATTAAAGGTAACATTCGGGGGTTTTTAAATATTGTAAATCAACTGTATAGTTATCATGCATTTTGGCTGAAAAATCGTTAAAATTTGAAAAAATTAGAATTTTTTTTCAATTTTCTGACTTTGACGTCCTACAACTGACGATGGAAAACGACAGAAAGGCTGGTTATGCATTCGTTGCAAAGCTCAGACGGTTTTTTATCACTTGAGATAAATCTAGCCTTGATATCAAGAAATTTACAGGGTGTAAAGTGGAAACGGTACTAAAAATCGTAAACCCCCTACCGCCCACACCGTGCATTTTCCGGCTCTCCTCCCATACAATTTATTTCTCGAAATTGAATGAGGAATCCGGGGTATGAAGGAAATGCGGTAAGTATGGGACACCCTGTATATAGAGTTTGCTTAATATTTTCCTCAACGTCTACAGTGGCGACATGTTATAACTTCGCATCGAAAGCGATCATCGAAGCGAAGATTTCGATCTGGCGGCATGTTATAAGATTCTCGTTCGACACGCGATTTTTCTTGTTTCGAAACTATTTTCGAATTTTTTCCCCTAGTAAAAATGACATGTATAGATTCTTTTTCTAGTTGTTGATAAATTTTAATAATAATAAAATTGGAATTTATGAATTTTTCAAGCCGCAGTGGCTTTATTTGTGGAGGATAACGAAAATGACGAAGAAATAATTAATTACCGGGACAAAAGAAAATATTTAAGGCAGCGGTGTTATGTTATGGATATGCCTAAACAAATGTACTGCCTATTGATTTTTGAATTCAAGAAATATTGTAACAAGTTTTATGACTTCACGTTTGCATAATCTATGTAATTAATATCTAAAATCATTTATATTGAATAAATTAAAAAAAGAAATGGAACATATAAATCTAATTTCTTTCATTTTTTAATCTTCGCTTGTACTATCACTCTCAGCAAAACGCAGTGATATTCTATCGTAATTATCGCCTGTCGAAAGTGTTACAACATACCGACTATCGTTAAATTGTCGAACGTCGAATCTTTCGAAGTTATAACATCTTGCCCCTGGAGGCAGAAACTCTCAGTTGTACTAATGAGTACACATAGAGTTTTTGCCCAAACAGAACGATTTTTTTCCTTCCTATTAAAAATATTGTCAGCCTACTACGGGCAGATAATAAAATCATATAAAAATAATAATTACAAAAATAATTAAAATCATAGCATTTTATTATTATGATCAACTAAAAACTTAGTTGAACTTTCCAATTTCTTTATGTATTTTAAAAAATTCGATAAGCTGATTACTAATGTTTCAATTATTTTAAATAATGTGGTATGCAAAATCAACCAATCAATTAGTTAATTTGGAGAATTGAGTTTGTTGAAAGAACAATATTAATTAATCGATTGTTCTAATAAGTGCTTCTAAAGACTGGAATAAACAACGACTATTTTAGCTGATATTCCTTATGTTTTCGTAACTCGTTATGTTAAAATTAGTTAATTCAACAAAAAAATTAGTTGAAGCAACAAAAGATTCTCGGATACGCAATTCCGAAAGATTATCAAAGCTAACTAACAAATAGTTGAACTCACAAATGACTAAGCAAGATTAGATAAATCAACTAATGCCAATAAACTTTCTTAACGAACATTCCTCAAATATACAGGTAAAACAATATTCATTTAAAAAAAAATTGCCATTAATACAGTTTGTATGTTGTTTGCGATTCAAATTAGAAAATGGAGTTCATGTTCACAAAATTAGAAAGAAGTAACATTGGTTTTTTACATGGATATGGCGGTTATCCATGCTCATCAACCCTGTTAATACCAATTTCATTCCTGCGACTGCAAAAGAACAGATATACAACAGAAAGTATATATTAACTAGAGGATGCATAGAACGACTGAATGGTCAGTTTAAAAGCAAATTTCGTTCTATAATTGAGAGATAGCGAGTTTATCTGGACACCGAGAATACGATAGTAGTTGCGTGCGCTTTTTTGCATAATATTTGAAAAGATCAAAACTGCAATAATAGTAAAATGTATTTTATATAATATTAAAATATTTCTACCGATCTTAAAAGACCGTTGTGTCCTATTAAAACCCGAGCATTTCATTTTCTGCTCAATTTCATTCCAGGCTTGGTTTTTTTTTCCATTTATTTTTCTATCATTTCCTCCATTTTCAATGTATTTCTACAAATTCTGGGAGAACATCCTTTTCCTTACACAGGTTCAGTTCTCGGTACGTACCCGTTTCTCTGTTGCATATATATCAATTATAATTTGTACAAAAAAGACAGAGAGAAGTTATCCATTTATTTATTTACCTTAGCTACACATTTATTTTTCATTTTTTTTTTAAAATATCCGCGAAACTCAACTATTTGACATATTCTATATCGAATAATAAGATTGATAGATTTCCTAGACATGGGAAATTTGTATTTCCGCAATTTGCTACCATATGTAGGTATGTTTTAAAGTATACTTTAGTTAAAACACACTTCAAATTCGTCTAGGAATAAACATTAGCCGACTTTAAATATAAAGTTTACTTTTACTAAAGTCGATTTTAGTATTTGTCTATGAATTTAAGGTAAACGATTCCATCGCATTTAAAGATAAATTAGATAATCTAAAAATTGAACATAAAGAAGAAAAATAAGTTTCCTTTGACGTTATTCCCAGAGGGTAAGTTTTTTTTTACTCGCTACACATTCACAGATAATTGCTTACATACTTTCATGAAATTTTCAAGAAACTAAGAATTTATTATTTCAAAAGAGGATATGTCCTTGTGTTTAGAATGAATTTATTGTTACGAGTAAAACTGCTGCTGAAAAATGGGATATGTCCATTGGATCACAATTTGGTCGTTCTAAGAATATGAATTTTAGCGTTATAACGGTTTAATGAGAACTGCGTTGTATTATTGCTGTATCTGCTTTTGCTTTAGTTATTGTTTGGATTTTGTTGTGAAAACAAGTATTTTAAAGAAATTATAATGGCTAGTCTATGTGAAAATGAAGTTCGATTGGATGGAAATGTTAACTCTGCACCTGCTGGGAAAGGACGAAAGAAGATAAGACTGCCATCCACATGGAAAAGAAATCAAGCCACGAAGGTTTATTTGCCATTGGAGTTTCTATCAGTTATGGTAACTTAACACTTTTAGTTTTGTAGACACTCTTCGAAAGGATTTCCAGTTCGCCCAAATTGTGTCCATCCAGAAAAATCTCCGTTCCAATGTTCAATCTTAACAATGCAGGATATACGTAGAGCGCATCAAATGTTTTACGCTATGCCAGAAAAGATTAAGCAGGTTGAAATTATTATACGGTTAACGAGAGTTTCACCTGTCGCAAGAAAGCGACCTCGAAAAAATTGCTTCAACAAGCAAGTAGCTATAAGGTACTTTTTGCCACCACGAACCGTTCGTAATGCTCACAAGGAAGTTCAAGTTTGTAAAACAATGTTTACGTCCGTTTTTCAAGTTGGAAAGAGGAGGGTGGAGGGGGTATGCAATAGAATTTTTATAGTGGACAATCTCCACATGAGAGACGAGGTGGAGATGTGAGAAGTGAAATATATCCAGATCGTTGAAAAATATTGAAATATTGATATTGTAATTATCTCATATTGATATATAGAATTTCAGGGACATACTTATAGTTTACGATACTAATGAATTAATTAGAGAACTGTCATTTGATTTGTCATTTGACTTGAGAAAGTTTGGCGTACGTACAAAATGCGAGCAAATATTGTGAGATTACTTATCTATATGGAAAATAAAAACAAAATAGATGAAGTGGATGCTGAATCCAAAAAAATATAGAGTCCTAGCTCTTCGTTCATTAATGAAAATTTAGTGGATATGCATTGTATTTTTGATATAACGTAAGAGTTTTTTTATGCACGTCTTAAATCAACGACATGCTATCGCCAAACATTTATAAAGCATTTTAGTTCCTTCTCACCTAAAATTTTTCTTTTTGCAGCTTTTTTGCACTCATGTAAAAAAAATAAATAAAATTTGAGCACATTCAAGCTCACACAATTTATCACTTCAATTTGACAAGTCTCAAATATTAAATGTCAGAAAAAGTTGCAGCCAATATTGGTGTATACAATTCGAATCTAAAAGGCTCGTGTATTTATAACTAGGGTCATATTGAGATAAACTCTGTATACCACGAAATTTTTCGCAATTTCTATATTTAGTTCCAAAGTTCTATATATCTTCAGCCGATTCAGTTGCATTACAATCGTGCTAGTAATGTGAGAAAGCAATACATGTCTATAAAATTGCTATGGAATATGTATAATTCAGAATCCGAAATCAATTATGAATATTTCAGAAATTTTTTTTGTAGTGATTACAACATTAATTTTGCTAGCCCCGCAACTGACTGCTGCTCTACATGCATCCAATTCCAAGAAAAAATTAAAGCATGTTCAGATGTACAAGAAAAGACCCGGTTAAACACTCTATTAAAGGTACATAAGATGAAAGCTGACCAATTTTATAAATAGTTAAAAGAGCAAAAGGTGGGTTTCTTAACTTTGTAATACGATTGTCAGAAAAACCAAATACAACCTAAAAGTGCAGATCAGAAAGCGTATTACTTACACCAGTTATACATTTATAAATTTACAATTTGTATTGTGTTCATCAAATGTTAAACAAACTCCAGAAAATACTTTCATATACACTTGGCTGGAAAATGAACATAGAAAAGGTTCGAATGAGATAGCTTCTTGTTTATTTCATCGTTTGAATAACACAGACCTCACTGATATCCATAGATTTCAATTATTTTCTGATGGCTGCGGGGGTCAGAATAAAAATCAAATTGTAATAGGTATTTTATGCAAATGGTTTAGTTGCAATCCCTCATCTAATCTAAAAAAAATTGAGAGCATCTATCCGATAGTTGGACGCTCGTTTGTACCTCCTGATCGGGTCTTTAGTCGTCTGGAGAAAAACATTTAAAAAAAAAGCAACCATAATAAATCCAGATGAATACTTCAATATATTTAAAAGTGCAGGAACCGTAATCCGAGTTTCTTGTAATGAAGAATGCGCTGCATATGACTGGAAAACTGCAGTTAAGTCTGTAATGAAGCCTCCTTCATCTGACCATTTTCAATTCGCCCCATCCAAAAGATTTACGAGGCAAGTCTTATGCAACTTCTTTAACCCCATCTATAACACATACCGGTATATCAATTAAAGAAGCACAAAAGAAAGACGTAGTCGAGCTGCTGACAGTAAACTTCGGTAAGAATTGGGCGACTCTTCCTAATCTAGCATACTTTAAGTCTGCTATTAATGGTCCAAATGATTAAATTGATCCAGATACTGATTTTGATGACATCCCAGACGAAGATGCTAACAATATTATTTAAGACGATAAAACATTTTTTCTTTTTACGTTATAAAAATAAAATAAAAATAATTCACAGTTGTATTTTTGTTTGGATCAGTCTTATATTCCTTGTCTAAAGTTCCTTTTACAGGTCCTAAAGAGGATAAGTCAATAACTTCCATTTGCAATAAGGAGTATGTCAATTAGATTGTTGCAAAAGGCGATATGTCCAAATTTGTTTCTCTCTTTTACAAAAAACTATTTTCTTATCATTTCTGATTTTTTAGCAGCTTGTAGCAGTTTTAAAACAAGAAAAGATAAAGGTTTTTAACATTTTGAGGAAAACTCGTTATTTGTGACATATCCCATATTGCATACGGGCAATAGATCTATGGTGCAGTATATTACGATGTAGACTTAAGCTCCAATATTCCTACCCCCCCCCCCCCCCCCCCCCGCTCCATTCTATTTCTAGATCCGGGCCTGTTCTATTGTGTTCTTTTAGTTGTATTCCGTTTTCAATGGATACAAAGGAACAAGTAAAAAATCGAAATCCACATATCTCCAAGGTTCTCAACGATGTCAAGTCTGCCAACTTTTCCAACTTAAAACACGATAGATTCTAATTGATAGCTGTTAATTGAGCTTGAAAATTCCAGTTATTTTGTAATAACTTACTAGAGCAGGAATAACTTTTGACAGGAGAAATGTTCTAATAATTTTTTAACAAATTTCCCGCACACTTCTATCCATAAATAATCCATGCATTGAATTATAATAAAACATTACCTATCAAAGCTGGTAAAGTTCTAACAGAGTAAAGAGTAGATTTACTCCAGTTCAACGTCAACCTAGCTGATCTAACCAACTTTGTCATTAGATTCTATAGATAATCTGATGGTCTTATGGGTATTCTACAGAACTGTTAAAGTTCGCATGGCCATTCAGGTTGAAAAAATTTGCGTGCGCTGTGTTTCCCGCTTTATAAAAATTTCTAATTTCGATCTAGCCGCTCCCTTCTAAATTTATATCTACCAACGAATAAGTAAGTAAGTCTTTATTTAAGGAGAGTACAGTAAGACAAAAGTCTTTTCATTAGTACTACTTAAATTAACATTTGCAACACTAACTAGAATAACAAAAGTACCTATGTATCTTGAATTTGAGCATATATAAGTAATGGTAACAGATGCAAAAGAACTAAATATTAAGCCTAAAGAGAACTAAAGATAAAGAAAATCCTAGAGCATGTGCAGTCAACCGACTATACTATAAAAATCATAATTAATCTGGATGTCATCACCCTAATGCTGTGTGCTGCCAGAGTAACCATTTAAAGAAACTCGCCGAGCTCGTTCGCTGGATCGAAACTGGAAGAGCGTTCCAAATGCGAACACCATGATCAAAGTAAAAAGATTTCAAGACCAAATATTTGAAGCGAGGCAGTAGCAAGTCACTATGCAAAAGATTTATAAATTCGAATAGGTATGCCGGTATACGAGTGTTCAGTAAGTTGTATGGAAAAAGTAATGCTCTGCGTTGTAAATATGTTTCCAAAGAGCAATCCAGGATTCGGTGTCGAAAGGGAGAAATGTGATCATATGTATGAAGCCTGAATACGAACCTAATGGAATCATTGAAAGCTACTTCGGGCACCGTGAGTCGAGAAAATGTTGGAGCCATGTGACAGATGCAGAGAATACCGGTGTCCTGACCAAACTTATAAGAAGGTTTGTGGAGATCAAAGTCGGCGAAGTACCCCATAAATCTTACATAGTTTCATTTTAATATGGTCGCAACAGTCAATTTGTGAATGTAACAAAATGTCTAAGTTTTTAACTTTCTGTACAAATGGTATAGTGGTGCGATCGAACTCTATCGGGGGATTATTGTCGATTGACCATTTTAATATATTATGAAGATTTTCGTTAATTCTGCTAACACTAAGAGCCCCATGGGACGATCAACATATATTTGCACGTCATCAGCGTATAGATGAATCGAGCTGTTTCTGATAACAGTTGGCAAATCACTAATAAAAAGACTGAAGAGCAGAGGTCCAAGCATTGACCCTTGTTGGGACTACGACAGACCAAGAGAGGAAACAAGTTCGTTCACTTTAACTCGTTGCGAGCGTTTCTCCAAAAAGTTTCCAATTAATTTCAGTGCCGGGCGGCGATCCGAATCCAAAAAGGCTATTCAGCTTCTCAAGAAGTTTCTTGTGATCAATGCCATCGATAGCTTTCGTGAAATCGAGTAAGACTAAGAGCTCAATGCGGTCATCATCCAAAACGGTTGTAATATCCGTAGTGATTTTTAAGAGAGCTGTCTCACAGCTATGCCTAGGACGAAAACTTGACTGCCAACGACACAGGGAATTCATTCGATCTAGCTGGCCGGATATTTGCTTTGCCATGATTTTTTCTATAGCTCCTTCGCTAGAAAACATAATATGCTTAAAGGTCTGAAGTTCCTGACGTGTCGCTAGGAGAGGAATTTTTAGCGATTGGTACCACTACCGTTTCGTTCCATTAGAGAGGGAAATTCGTTGAACGTTAAGCAGCTATTGAACATCTTTGCGGCCAATAATGAAAGGTGAGATTAGTTTCACGAATCGCGGTGGGATTCCAGCGAGTCCAATAGCAATTGGCTATATAAGACAGCTGTGGCGGCCTCAATCTCATCAACGCAACGAAAATAGAGGGCGGATAAATGCTTAAAATTGCTGTTGATATTAAGTGTAGAAAATTTATGGTAAGCACTCAATTTCTGTTCTAATTACATTTCTTGGAGTTTCTTAAAATTTATTAACTTACCCACATTGCCACCACTGTCTACAGCTTCATAATATTTCATAAATTTTCAAATACTTACCCCAACATGCGGTTACTAAATCTAATTTTCTTTAAGTATCACTTCAAGACGTATCAATAGCATTCCCAAACTAAGTATCCCAGTAGAAATGAAATTTGACAGAAAACCCTTGCGTTCTGCAGACCCATATTGACTTTTGCAGAGAGCTCATACAATTCATGTATCACAGGTGTACCTTGAGCACCCAATTATGTTTTGAGTATACCACAGAAATACCCCCATAATGTTCCGTCCGTTGCCCAAATATTATTCGTTTTTTTTTTCGTACCAGTGCCATATCGACAGTGGCGGGCAACGGAACGTAACGATATGAAATTTATTTTATCCTTTCATCCTGCTAAGTATTAACGGAGACTTTAGCCTTTAATCTGATTACTCAGAGAACACCTTTGATTAATCATTCAGGCAACCATGGAGAGCAGACAATTAACATGTTTCCATTAGGATTAGTCCTCGAAATTACCATTACCACTGTGCTACAAGGACAAAAGGAATCGAGGGAAAAGGGATGGAGATAACAAAGCATCGGATGCCAATCAGTGCTAAGTAGTCCTATACTTTCGAATAAAGGATAAAAATGTACCAGGATATGGGAAGTGAAGCGAAAATACATTTTCTGTCGGGTTAGAACCTTTTTGTGAATCGCGCAATAAAAGGAGGAGAGAGAGAGAGAGCGAATAGGCTGGGAAAATGTCGATTTCAATCGAACTGGAAAAGAATTCTTTAATTTCTTTTCAATTCTGATTTCTGCCTTGTGGCTTTTGACTTTAAGAATCATTCAGTGAACTCCTTAAGTGGTGAAGGGGATACTTTATGAAGCTCTGGCATAAATATTTACAGCGAACAATCTACTTACTTAGGTCATATGAAAAACAGTAAATTCTTAACGGACATGTTTTCTTCGTTTCTACATTATAAAAGATAAAACTCCTCAGATATCAGCCACATTCTGCTGACTGAGGGGTTTTTTTTTTTGTATATATCTCCGGCCTAATATCAATCAATTTTCTACATGTAAACAGTTTTGATTGATTAAAAGTTGCTGTCACCGCAATATTTTCAGTTTTGCTTTAAACTGGCGAAATATTCCCACAAAAAACAAAGAATTTCAGAATTGATTCGATGAGACGAAAACGTTCGCTAATTTCAATTGTTGTTCAATTTTGAATTTTGATTCTCACATAGCATAAACATAATTTTATTACTTGATCCTACAGGAATTAGTTAATTGGGAAGATTGATAAAATTTTATCAGGTTTGACTATAGGTTTGGCTATTGGATTAGTTTTGATTAGCGGAGATCATACCTTGGGGATTGGTTTGAAAAAAACAAACGCATGGTCAACAGGATATTCATAGCTCCAATAATTCCCAAAAAAAAATTGGTACCACCACTTTTTATGCATTGATAACACATTTAGAAAAAAAGGCACCTATCTCCCTGATCTTTTAGAGTTTTATTTTAGAAACCAGCCCAAGTTTTTGCTTACAGCGCCGTTCCACCAAACTAATCAAATAGACTGACTTGAAAATAGGATAGAAGCATCAAACAGACTTACGATGTTACTTTAACACATTCACCTTCTGGGTCGAGTCATATGTATAGTTCCATGTCGAGTTTCTCCTACTATCATTATTCCTGAGAATTCCTGCATTGATACATCTTGATTTAATCAGTTACCATACGGAACTCTTTGTTGCGATGATCCTAGAAAAACTATTCTCTTCCTCTAGCCAGTGAAAATTGACAAGAAATACCTAAGTGTTACATCAATGAAATCTCGCCTTTATCTCGTAAGGCGAGTTGGCGAGCTGGCCTGTTTTAAGGGACTCTGTCGAAGTAAGCTTTACTCACCTTAGTAGTTAACGAGCGTATGATGACGATTGTAATCAGATCTAATGAAGATATACCAAGTAGATCAGTCTTCTCAAAGGTTATCTATCCACCTACTAGTAAAAGACAGGACAATAAATTCGTACGATGTGTAAGCCGTACTGACTTGTTAGAGTATATGTTTATATGATACGAATAACATGGACTTGAGAAAGACAATAAACGTGATCCTTTCAGACCCAGTGTTCCATCCCGTTTTTGCGGTTATGTTTTTTTTTTTGTATTAGTAAGCCAAGCTCAGGGGATATCTTATGACGCAAAGCACAACTTGGCGGGAAGGAAAATGGGAAGAGAAATAAGGAGCATGAGGAGAGTGGCGAAGGTGCTGATGTATATGTAACTCTTTCGCAGATTATATGCCGGAGGAAAGACAGAAGATGGTAGACTGTTCCACATTCGCACAGTTCGAGTTAAAAAAGCATTACGAAATTTTGCGGTACGGCCGAAAGTAATTTTAAAGGTAAAAGGTGCTCGAGCGAGTCGATATGTCTAGTTATTTCTATATCGCCAACGAGCTCGAAGGTTCTCTTCTGAATAATATTCAGTGAGACTAAGGCTGTGCGATCAGCCCAGCCCAGATATGGGAATTATACTCCATTCTAGGTCTGATGTATGACTTGCAGAGGAGCGCTAGATTCGATGCGATGAAGTACTTCTTACACCTTTTCAGACATCCAAGATATTTCGATGCTTCTTTGGCAACAGAGAAGATGTGATCAGTCACACTTGATTTACTGGAAATATTAATGCCAAAAATGCATAAAGACGGTGTATCGTAAGTCAGTGCTCAATTAAATTAAACAGGAGTTGAGAATTTATGATCTTTTTTTAAAAAAATGAGACAGCTTTGGGTTTTAGGTGCATTGAGCTCGACACGATTCGCTTTGCCCCAAGCGAAGATTTGGCAAGATCGTTAGGCAGAGCAGCACGATCGGGCGCTAGACCGATGGCCCGGTGGTCGTTGGGCCTATATACTCCACGTTAACGCGACCACATGTATTTACCACGTACTCTAGACGAATGTTGCCGCTGCGATGGGAGGAGAGCTATGAAATTGAATTAAAATTGAAAAAGTACTTTATTGCATTACCTAAAAGCCTAATACAATAAAGCTAATTGGCCCACGGTAACGAGTCCATCTGGGCAGAGGAAAGTTGTGTGTTAAAAATCCCCAAAACTGTCCCACATCTTATAAACACTGGCAAGACGCGGAGCCAATAGGGTGGTGCCAATATAGCATTATACAAGCATTCAATTTTTTGTCGAGCATTTTATATTATTTTTTGCATCATATATATTTTTAATTCGAAAAATGCACGGAAAATGTATTTTTTATCAGAAGGGTTCAACAAGGCTTTCAAAGGTTTGTATAGCTATGTGTACTTTTAAAACGAATTCGAAATTGAAGAACAAATATTAAAACAGTTTTTAAATTTTGTTTTCATTTTCTAATAAAAAAAAAGCAGTAATTTTATTTCATGTAAATCAAAATTTGAAGCAGAGTATATACATAGTCACGGTGTATTACACTCAGCTTTGACTTACCCAAGTATTAGAAACAGTCTGAATTTTCCCACATTTGGTGAAGCATTGGCATTGTGTTTGTTACTATATTGGGCCATACAAGTAAGTGAAGGAGCGACTGAATTTCTAAGCGGTTAGATAATGATTCCAAAAACAAAGTTTAGGGGAAAGGATTAAGAGTTCACTTGTTTTCTTAGTTCCTTCACACAGAGTCATAACAACTCGTTTTGGCGTCTGAGGCAAAAATCCTCAACATAACCTTATATAATGTGACGTGTCTATCAATTTACTGTACAAAGTTGAACAACAATTGATCATGAGAAGAGTAGTAAATAATATATATTGTACATAAAATTATTATTTGATATTCAGTTTTGCGAGTAGTGGGGTTAATCAGTTTGATAGAAAAATTTGCAAGATTTTGCAGATTGACTTTTCTATGGTTTTTCGCCGTGAACTAGTTTCTCATATTCTCAAAATGACAAGTACTCCTATCATTTCTTTTTCGGTTTACAAAACATCCACATTTAACAAACTTTCTGGACCCATTGGCGATCACAGGGGTTTTTTTATTAACTTCAAATGGAATCCAAAATCTTGTGAAACTTGTTCCAACATTTCGTACCTCCTCGTCAGTTAGAATAAAAGAACATCAGTTGATTCAAAAATTGGTGTACGAAGCTCTTGTTTTTGTCAATTTTGGGATCACTCATAATTTTGTGATTCAAAAAGGTCGAGTCGCTTCTTTTTTCTTTTTTCTTTAATGTTTGCTGGCATATCCGTATCTTCAGCAAATTTTGTAGCACTGGCAAACATTTCTTCCATATCAGGATCACGAACCAACCTAGCCTTGTTAAGCGGGTAAATTCAAATCGGGAACAAAACAATTTATTTAACAGTTAAAACCCAACATTAATTTATATTTATCAAAGGCAAATGTTGTTAATATTATTTTTCCGCTCGCAATAATTGTTTTTTAACCGGCGGCGCCCCTCCGCTTCAACGTATGCCTCACTTGCCTTACTCTTGTTAAAGCTGTGTAAGTAAAATTGTTGATCTCTCGGATACTGTTTCCATAGAGAAACCCTGTTTTAGTTTTAATTTTAAGTGGGGAAGGTACAACCGCTCTTACACATATTCTGTACATACATATTTCCAGTACAAATTTCTTCTTTCTGTCTTCTTATTTAGCATGGAATTCAATATTCATAGAAAACATTGTCTAGCTCTCTTTGCGCTGTGTTAAGCAGATAATCAGCCTAATAACTTGGGGGCTTGTTTGTCATTATTTTCCCGGGCCGATTTGAAGACCCAGTCCGGCCCTGTTTTTAGGTATTCATTAATCTAATCATACAATCTCGTTTGACAGATGCGGCATACCCTCTGAAGTCCGCAAAAGTGTCAAATGAGTAAGCAAAATCAAGGGTGCTGTCGTAACCGAAGCTATGGATGGGATTGAAAGTTAGAGAAAGCAGATAATTAATGATAATTATAAAGAGGGTCGGAGAGATAACGAAGCCCTGGAGCTAATACGACCCGTATTAGGCGACTGGATCAGAAACTTTAAATCCATAATAGGAGCGGAGGGGACAGACCAAGTGCTCTAAGTTTGGCTAAAAGGGTGGGATGCCAGACTTTAAATATTCACAGGAGGAACGATCTTAGACTCACCAAATTTGTGGAGACTACGGTTCCAACGTTCAGTAAGAAAGGTCAGCAAGTCTCCAGATGAGCGAAAAGTCCAGAAACCATATTGATGATCGTTAATGAATTGATCGGTTTCTGCATACTTCATTAATTTGGAGTTAATGATGGATTCAAAATCGCCACCTTATTGCGTTAAAATGAAAAATATATCAGCGAAGTGGTTAAATTTCTCTATGTTCCTCCTTTTTTACTTTCTACGAAGATTTTCAGGTAGCCCAGATGGTGAAGACCTCCAATCGAAAGCCTTTCCACAGTCGCAGATTCTATCTTCTCAAATTTTTGTCGTTCTCATTTTGTATTGTGAAAAACTTTCCACGATGGAGTCCCCTCTTTTGATTATTGAATCACTTGATGACATCTCTACTAACGTCGGTATTATTAGAAAGACCTTAAGACCTTAAGACCTCTGACAAAACTATCATCGGCTGTGATATAACCTATAGAGAGCTTTTGCTTTTAAACTGATCCAGATGGAGTTATTCCAAATCACACATTCACTGAAAGTACACAGCTCTTTTTATGTTATTCAAATAGGGAACTGTGTGATAAGTCTCTAATATGCATTTTATGGGTCTCTCCAAGGGTCAGTACTAGGTCCAATAATATTTTTTTTTGTATATAAGTAGCTCACGTATACATTTTGACAAGGATTTCGATAGGAATATGGTGAGTTCTGATTACAATAGGCTTGTGTAGTGGAAACTGTTTATTTAGGCAACTTTTTGAGTAAAATATGCGTTTTATTGTAATACACGGCTGGCTGGGTTGTCATGAACTTGCTGTTACAAAATGTTTCAGGAACTAAATATTTTCGTAGACCTAGAGATTCTTAATGTTATTCCAGGGCTGAAGTTAGTGTTCAACTTGAAGAGTCAATATCTATGCTATGCACTTTGTTCAGTGCTCATTTGGCCTACAACATTCTGTGAGAATAGTAGAAATATTCCTTTTAATTAAGAAAATGGTTTTGCTTTGAAAATCACGAATTGTATACTTATTCATTCAGTATACAGCATAAAACTTTGAGTAAACTTTGCAAGCCACCAACAGCTAGCTATAGGTTCCCGAATAGAGGCCATAGCACACCCGCTATTGAGACGTCAAAGTCTGACTTGGAAAGGATATTGTTCGATATTCATCACAAAAGTCCAGAAAAAAAAGAACTTCAATTGGGGTCTGTCGCTGTGGGACAGGTTCCTCCGTTTTGTCAAAATTGCAAAGTTTTAATACCATCAGTACCGTCCTATTTAAAAACTGTTGTTATCTTATCATAATACCGGATATCATTACCAGTTAAAAATGTAGCTCTAGCAGTCAAAATATACCACTATAAAATTCCACATTTTTTTTGTTGACATATGTAGTCAATAAGTTGAAAATGCTTGTCAGTGTTTACTTCTCTGCCTAACGATATTGAAATCTCTGCTGGACATGAGGTTGAAGGGTTCAACAGTTTAGTCATTCTCTCAAAACGAACAGTTTTCTATCGAACTGGAGAGCAAATAATTCTTCATTCAAATATCAACGTAGTTTTAGAAGAAATTTCTTTTCCACAACATCAGTGAACTATTTGTGTTGACTTAAAGTTGGTAGAATGTTTACTCGGTCAGCAAAATGGAGACATTAAATATCTCAGTTTCATCTGTCCGTACAATAGTTGTGGAAAGAATGACCATTGGAAAAAAATGGTATGACTGTTAAGAAAAAATATAACTCTAGGCACAACTAACAATATCCAAAGAGCAATTGATAGTTAGAGAAAACATTTTTTTTTCACCACTTCATATATGTAGAAAATTATTGAGAATTAGTCACCAACATGTTGAAGAGTGTTCTAAAATGAGGAGCTACATAAGTGTTTCAAGGTATATTTCCTGCAAATTTCCGGACAATTTTGTTGTTTTTAGTAAAGAACAATGAGATATGACACCGTCTATCGTTAAAAATTAGGTTCCAACTGTCTCAATCCCAGGAAAATAGTAGAAAATCATATAAAAATCGGTTTTCATCGTTTTTTCATTGCATTATGAAATACCATTTATAATAGTAAAAATAAAATGTTGATTTTGTTGTTATTAACAAATAAATAAATATCTTTACTTAATCTGGTATTTTTTCTTATCATTCTAAAGATTTTTACAAATTAAAGCCAATCAAGCAAAACTAATATTATATTGAAAACAGGAAGACGAATTTTCCCTTAAAGTCCTTCTCCTAAATTTTTGGTCCCAAAATCACTTTGAATCAAAATCACTTTTTTTTTTTTTTATGACACCGATATAACTGATCATTTTAGTATATTAGCACACATATGTTACGATAGCCATGTATCCGCAGAATTCAACAAGTATCCAAAGATTTCTTCTAGTTCTTTTATCAATACGCAACGGTTGGTTGAGATTATTCATAATGAAGAATGGCATCAGGTTTACGAATGCGTGGAAGCAGAACAATGTGTAGAAAGTTTTTATGAAAAACTGAATAAAATCTTAACAGAGGTTACTGAAGTGAGGGAAAGTAACTATAGTTCTAATCTTAGGCCAATGAAACCATGGGTAACAAAGGGTATAATGATTTCTATATGAAATAGGAAAAATTTAGCTAAGATTTGTAGACAACAGCCCTTCAATGATTATGTCAGTCTCCAATATAAACGATACAGGAATAAGCTTAACTCCATTATTAAAGTCTCTAAATAACAATTCTATCGAAATGAAATATCAAAAGTTATAAACGATCCGAAGAAAGTATGGAACAAAATTAACGAAATAACACTTAAAAATAAGCCTAGTAAAATGATAGCAGAAATCAAAGGGAGTGATGGTACTGATTTAACTGATCCATATTTAATTTCTGCTAGACTTAATGAGCATTTCTTTGGTGTGGGAGAGCAGATTTCAAATTCTGTTACCGCTGCGAGTAGAGGAATCCAAAATAGATCTGCTGTTTCTAAAACTAATCCTATGATGACCTTTACGTTTAGTTCCATATGTTCTGAAGAACTACTCTATCATATAGCTCAGTTAAAGATCGATAAAGCGCCAGGTATCGCTAAGCTTACACCGAGAATTTCAAAAATTGTAGCACATTATATAGATCCTCCATTAGCGTACTCATTGAACCTATGTCTAACTCAGGGCATATTTCCATGTAAATTTAAACATGCCATCGTTGTTCCAATACACAAGGCAAATGACAAACGTGATCCAGATAACTATAGACCGATATCGCTAATTTCTAATATCGCGAAGATTTTTGAGAAATGCATTAAGACTAGGTTGGTTGATTATCTGGACCAATACAACATCATTGCAAGTAATCAGTATGGTTTTAAAAATAAATGTAGCACAAGTGATGCCATTTACGATGTCACCAATTTTATAAACTCGGCAGTTGACGAAAAGGAGAAAGTTATCGCGATATTCTTGGATCTGAAAAAAGCTTTTGATACGGTTAATCATGAACTCCTATTACAGAAACTAACATTTATAGGGATTACAGGTACTGCTCTTTCGTTTTTTCATTCCTATCTTACCAACAGAATACAGGCAGTCAGAATTGGCCAGGTAACAAGTGATCCTCTTCGTATTAAGTGTGGGGTTCCACAGGGTACGGTTTTGGGTCCAATCCTCTATCTAATATACATAAATGAGTGAGTGTGTTAAATTATTCGAACAGTCAAGAAGGGAGCATATTGTAGCGTTTGCAGATGACACGGTCTTGTTATTTAGTGGAGAAAATTGGTCCCTTACTTTATCACTAGCACAAAGAGGCATTAAATCAGTGTGTGATTGGTTGGTATGTCACAAGTTAGCTTTGAACATAAATAAAACATGTTTCGTAAAATTTGGGCATGAAAATACACATTCAAACGTTGATCTTAAGATAGAGTTGCAGGGTAATGTCCTCCAGTGCGTGAGTGAAGTGAAATATTTAGGTGTTCTTATAGATCAGAAGCTTAAGTGGGAAAAACATATCCTAAGCTTATGTAAGCGGCTAAGGAAAACAATATATAAAATACTCCTTTTGCGAAATATCTTAAAATTTGATCTTTTGAGAATGGTTTACTTTGCTTTAATACAGTCATTCAGTATGGAATCCTTACTTGGGGAGCTACATATACTGTCTTAAAAAACCATTATCAAATCTTTAAAGCAAAATAATTAAGATTTGCTTAAAGATATCTAAATACTACTTCACCACACAAGCAAACAATGAATTTAAGGTATTTACCCTATTAAAATTCGTATACACAAATTTATCAAAGTTCACTATCTTCCAAACGAATTATCGTACACCCAGGCAGATGTTGCAACCTTTAGAAATCCCTAGAACTAGTAAATGTATTACAGATAGGCATAGTAGTATTTTAGGTCCAAAATTTTATAATGCCTTACCTGCAGAAGTAAAAGAGACTCTAAATGTTTCCAATTATAAAACTGTCTTGAAAAACTGTGTATTTAACAACCAAGATGTCTTTAATAACATTGTCCATCAGTTTTTTAAGACATTTTGAATTATGCTTACTTTCTCTCAGGAATTATACATAATATATATAATTTTTGAACTGAATGAATTGGTTGCATTGCATACTATAGTATAGCTTAGATGTATTATTTATGTAATATTTTTAAAATTTTATTTTATTATATTTTATAATATTAGTAAGTAGAAAAGTAGTAATAAATTAGTCACAACCCTCGCACACAAGCTTCGGCTTTTGTGAGCGGTTAGCCTAGATTATTAGCTTACACATTACATATAGAATTTGAATTATGTATTAGGCTGCACTAAATAAATAAATAAATAAAAAATCCTAGTCAAAACTCTACAGAGTTAAAAATATCTTCGATTTTGCATATATCTCAGACTCTCCCGCTATTCCTATACTTGATAGTTAAAATGTTATGCATAACGTATAAATCAGCTTACATAAAAGAGATCAAGGCTGTCCGATTTCAGTATGTATCCAATTAGATTAGCCCAGAACAGAGTATCAGAAAGTACAGATATGACCGTCTCTGCTTAGACCAAAAATAAATCGGATTTATTTTTCTTAAACATATACATACATAGTTATGGAAACTAAATACAAACATTGACTGTTGTCCGATACCTATATAGTGGTGATTTTTCATTTGTAAATGTTAATGCTGAGCAGCTGATTCTGGCAATAAAATCTATCAAAGCGAATGCGTTGAGCTTGGACAATATAGTTTAAGATTCGTTAAGCTCTTACTTCCCATAATAATTTCACCTCTTACGCATTTAATAAATTCCTCAATTACACAAATGCTTTATCCCTTAAGCTGGAACCAGGCTAAAATAATACCTATGCATATGAAACATTTTAGAGCAAGTGCACTGAAAGATTGTAGGCCCATTAGTTTACTATAAGAAGCTCTCGGAAGGATTCTATTTATCCAACTACAACTGCATTAATTAGCAGAGACTTTTCTGTGTGAATTAGGTTCTGGGCATAGTAGGTACTATTACTGCACTTCTCCGTGTAATTGAGATTATTAGACAAAACGTTGAGGATACGTGTGCTAGTATACCTTGTATCCTTGACCAGAGAAAAGCATTTGATTGTGTAGATATGTAGATTGTGTTGATATGTAGATATATTATGCAGAAAGTTGAAGGAAAGGTTAAATTGTCCAGTTCAGCTGTTACGCTCATGCATTCATATCTTTCTGAAAGGTTCCAGGTAGCTAAATCCGATGAGCGACTTTTTAGAAGAAAAGTTCTTTACTCGAGTGTCCATATATAAATGACTTAGCTGAGGTTCCTGTCTAATCTTCAATCGGATTTTAGAGCCAAGCGTAGCTGCACTTCAGCGTTGCTAAATATAACAGATGATATTAGGAAATCATTTGATAGTGATAAATTTACGGCACTCGTCCTCCTTGACTTTTCCAAGGCCTTTGACACAGTTGACCACATATTATTATTACGTAAGCTGGCTTTTAATTTCAATTTTTCTAATTTTGCATGCACGTTGGTTTGGTCTTACCTTTGCGGGCGTCATCAGAGTCTGATCTGTTCTAATTCTGCTTCTGACGCTTCCTACCTTTGCGGAGTGGAGTACCTCAAGGCTCCAATCTAGGTCCCTTATTATTTACTATCTTTATTAATGATCTTCCAATGATTCTGAGAAATTGTGTTTACCACATGTATGCTGATGATATACGCCTTTACCTTTCTAGGCCGTTGGATTTGCTGGAGGATGTCATATGCCGTATGAACGAAGACCTCGCTGATGTGCTTGATTGGGCTGTTAGTAATAGTTTGAGCTTAAATGCCTCTAAATCCAAAGCTATCGTGATCTATAAAAGTGAATTAGACACTTCCTGCTTTCCGAATGTTATCCTAAACAATGTAATTATTCCTTACAGTAGTACCGTAAAGAATCTTGGAATAATTTTGGATCGTACGTTAAATTGTTCCAATCACATTAACGCGCTTGTTACGTTAACTTTCTGTCACTGCGTCCTTTACTCCTGCTGACACGCAAATTATGTTAGTTAAATCGTTAATTGTTCCCCTCATGACTTATGGATGTGAAGTTTTTCCTGGTTCTGATTCAATTTCATTGCGTAAGCTCAATGTGGCTTTTAACTCTACCGTGCGATATGTGTTTGGCTTGAGGCGATACGACCATGTCTCGGGATATTTAAATTCAATCTTGGGATGCACGTTGGAAACTTACGTTAAATATCGTGTGATAATATTCCTTCGTAATTTGATGATTACCGAGCAACCTGACTACCTGTATACTAGACTGGATTTTTCTCAATCCGTAAGAACTTTCTCTCTAAACACTCCTCGGTCCACCTGTCTTTCAAGTGGTCGTCAATTTTTTATTCAATCCACACGACTCTGGATCTCTCTTCCTCTGCACCTTAGAAGGAGCAGGGACAATTATAGTTTTCGGAACAATTTAATGGAATATTTAAGATCTGCATAACGGTACATTTGATCTGGTTTCCTAGTAATAAAGCAAACTGTATTTATTATTATTAATTTAGATATTAGATATCTTATTTTGTAAGTTTATTTTAGTTCAGTAATGTTTATTTTTAAATTTTTTCGATTATCCTACCTACACATAACTATAAGATTTCTCTTTCTTGTGTAGCGTTGAAATAAACTTTTATTTGAATTTGAATTCGTTTAGTTGTGAGTAGGGTTTACAATGGATTGAGAGTCTTGTGGGTTCATTCGGCTTTAGGAGAACCGGATTAAAAAGGCACACTGATTAAATATCCGGGAGCTGACACAGGCAAACCAGTGTGTAAAGTATTCGCAACAGAGCACAAAAGCGTTCCTCATATCGATGATGAGACCTGTCCTTTCTGTATGGAAAACGATGAAACCATTGAACATGTCCTGGGTGGCTATGAAGCTCTATGCCGCATAAGGCTAATACATTTAGTAAAGGTATTTCCACTACCAGAAGATGTTGAAAAGATGGCCCCCAAGAGCGTCTAGGCTTTATAAAAGACCTTAAGTTCGAATGAACGCCCTAGGGCATTTAGGGGTAATGTCACAAAAGATCTTAAAGGTCGCGGTGACAAGATGAGAGGCGGGAGCCCCGCCTCCCCCTCCCACCATCCCACAAATAATAAATTATCCCAATAATTACCTACGCATATGTTGTGTATGCGAACCTTAGTTAGTAATACTTGTCTAATTGCTCAATTTAGCCTATAATTCATGCGCAAGATATATCTATGGACTACGACGCTTTGACCATGTTTCGGAATTTTCAAAGAGTATTTTTGGCTGCAATTTTAATAATTATCTTAAATTCCGAACTGCAATGATGATGTTTAGAATCATAAATAAGTTAAGCCATAATTGCTTAGCTAATTGTATAAGATCTTTTTTTTTTCAATTGTGTAAGTGGTCTTTTGATATCTCGGCTTGCAGGTATGGAATGCCTTGCCAATTGAGATTCGACGTTTGCGAGCTGCCAGTAATTTCAAAAGGATGTTATTGACCCATTTTATTAATATGTAGGTATAGTTAGCCATATATGAGAGCTTTATGATTTTTAATTTATTTTCCTTGCTTGGCCTTCGTTAAATATTTGTCATTTATATAATAATCTGTAATTTATCTATTTTTATTTCTTTTCTCTAATATTTTAATTGCGTTTTTATGATTCGGTACCCAATGTTGTGCCAACGGGACCCTATTACTAAGCCTCCGCTGTTCGTCCGTCTGTTTATCAGCGGGTTGTATCTCATGAACCGTCATAGCTACACCGTTAAAATTTTCACAGAGTGTGTATTTCTATTGACAACTAATGAAAATAAAATAAAGTTAAAAATAAGCTTGTGTTTTTGCTCGATCCAAAAAGTACATATAGTGTTAAATCTTGTACGATGGTACGGAGCCCTACGTGTGCGTGTCCGATCGCACTTGGCAGGCATTTTTTCTTTTCTTGTAATTTTGTTTTATCTCTATTATTTACCATTTTTATTATACACTTATTTAACTTGAATTTATTACTTAGATCTTGGACAAGTTAACGAGCTTTGTGCTCATTTGTGCTATATTTTTAAAATAAAGTATTAAGTAAATGTGGGAAGATCATACACCCACTAAAATAGAAGGTAACAACCGAGTCTGACGTTCTCGACAAATTCGACTATATACCTATGCAAATAGGTCTGAACATAACCTACATATATCATTATACCATAGATGAAATCTATAGGGTATACTAAGTTTGTCATTCCGTTTGTAACACCTCGAAATAATGATGGTAGAGCAAAATGGATTGGACACCCACGCATAATATTAAAAGTTATTTTGATTTTTGCATGTCCGTCCGTCCGTCCGTCCGTCCGTCCGTGCGCACGATAACTCGAGAACGCGTATACTTAGAAAGCTGAAATTTTGTACACGCACTTTAAAAAAAAAAGTAAAATTAAGTTCGAAAATGAGACAAATCGGGTAACTCCTTCATGGGGTTGCCATACAAAAATTTCGTTTTCCGCTATATATTTGGACACTGCCTGAGAACACGTTGACGTAGAGAGCTGAAATTTGGTACATAGTGTTTTCATTATACTGGTAAAAAAAACTTCAAAAATGGGGTAATTCGGGCAACTCCTTCTTGGTGTTGCCATATAAAAATTTAGGTAGGTTTTTTACGTATTCTTTGAAAACGATCAGTCCAAGACATTTTTATTGCACTAAAAACTTCTTCAGAATACAAAATCCTATAAAATTGGTTATAATAATTTTTTCTGTCCGACAAACAGTCCTAAAAATATATGCGAAAAACCACTTCAAAATATAGACTTGCACAGAAGGGTGACGATACGAAATTTCATAAGGATATCATAAGAATTGGTCCTAGGCCAATTCTAGCTATTTTACTTGTTTTAATATTACAATTGTATGCACGAATTCTTGGCTATGTATTCCAGGAAGATGGTTGACATATGAACAAACTAACATAGCGACCCCTTGCGGGATACTGCATTTTAGCGGCAAAGAATCTGAGATGTTATTCACAATTTTTATGAACAATGCAGTCCCCATTCTCATTTCTTTTTCTCCAAAATTCCAGGACGTCTTAAAGTAAACGAAAATGCAATTAATTGACTCGGTTTTATTCGGACGCGTAAAAAATACTTTAATGCGAAGGCTTATAGTTTCCTGCGTCTTTCGCGGCAGACGCGTGTAGGGTTTGATCACGACCAAATCAGCACGTCGCGTAGGTATTCTTTAAGATTTATTTATAAAAATAAATAGTGATAGAAAAGTTTCTGTTATTAATTAAAAGTGAAATAATGGATATATCAGAGCTATCAGATGTAGCAGTTCTTGCATTTGCAGCTTACGAAACATATAAACAGTTTAAAATCAATCAAAAGAACTGTCAAAGCGTTTGCCGCATGGAAAAAGTAGAAAATTGCTTTACTTTGGCGTCGAATGCGGCAAGCGCGGAAACCATTTGGCCAGCACGTTATTAAACGCGTATGTTCTATTGAATTGTCGAAGCCACGCGATGCCTTCCTCGTTCATTGGGTTTTCACCATAAGTCCCTCGAACCTGCGCATATCTACATATCTCATATAATACCTTTAAATACTTGCAGCTCCTATATACATATTGATATGTAAATACGTATGAGCAGGAGTGCCGTGGCATCTTTGGAAGCAAGGGAAGCATTGCTTCCCTTAGAATTTCTGATTGAAATGAATTAAAACAAATAAAAATGAAATCAAATAAAAAATTACAACATAAAAATATCCTCAAAAAATTTTCATCAACAATATTTTCCGTAAAGGTTTTTTATTCGCCCTGCGCTGTAAACTATCAAAGAGAAGGAATAATAAAATCACCTACGTCTGAACAAAACAATCAAAAACAAGACATCGAAAAACATGCAACGAAAAGTATAGCATTCGAACACAAATTAGCTCTGTCTATGATATCACAACCGACACCAGTGCCTGGAGGAGGTGGTTTGTAGTTCTGCTTCCATCAGCAATCGAACAACATCCAACAAAATGTATGGCATTCGAACTCGTAAGGAATCTGCCTATGACGTCACATATCTCTGTTGCTCGCTCGCCACTTTCAGTGCTGCTACATTCAATACGAAATAGGTCTAAGCCTAAGGGATGCAATTGAAAAAGTGCTTCTATGGGACCTACAAAGCTTACTATACTGGAAGCATGTGTTAGGTTAATTTCATTCATTGAATATATATTCCATGATAGATCAACGCTGTGTTTGTTTCGAGTGGAGGTGTTTTCAATTGTGCTTCCATCAATTTCTGTCGGTAGGTCGATTAGGAAGCATCTCGGTTACCAGCTAATATGTTCAAGCGTGACCACGAGGACGAGAGGAAATAGTGAATTCTTGAGGGAAATTTCAAGCTACATAGGGGAATATTACTTTAAAGCAAAGGACTTTAAATATGATATTGATGACAAAAAGGTACACTCGGTGGCAAATAAGTAAATGAGCAATTATTGATATTTTAATTTAGCTTATTTAGAATTTATTTGTCGCCTTTATGAATAATTACGAATCTAATTTTTCTGATATTTAGTTTACTCCAAAAATTGCTACGTCTCAACAGAAGGAATGAATAAAGCAACGAATAATATACTTTGTTTCAAAGCTATAAACGAATTTGAAATCCTCCATTTTCATATTTTCCAAGTTCTCTGAAATTTCATTTACAGAGCTCAAATGGCGTTATTATCAGGCAACTTTACCCAGTGTATTAGAACATTCTTGAGGATCTCTCCATATTTTGAAAACCATTCATCATTCCTTCATTTTCGAGAAAATTGAAAATTTGTTTATAGCTTTAATTGAAACTATTGAATAAATAACTAATATGGAAGCAGATTAAAGGATGAAAACTTAAGCCACTTGTGAAATGGATTAGTATGCTGTGTTTTTATTCGCTTCGTCATGGTAGTAGTGAAATCGTAACTTTTTTATACTCCAAATTGCTGTGTAAATAACCAAAACGATTGCGCCGCCAAAGAAATATAGGGCTGTCATTGAAAAGGAGAAACATTCTGACATTTATCGGATAACCAAATCGCACATTATCTTAAAACTTTCGTATATTTCTCTGCTTCTGTTATACATATTTAAAAAAAAAAATCACGAATAATAATAAAACAAGGATGATATGTTTTTTTTTAATATATTCACTTGCATAAAATACGGTTTTCAGCTGGAATTTCTGCAATTGTTTTTGTATGCACCGCACAATTCATCACGTTAAATTGAAAGCTAAAAGCTTTAAGGGGAGCAAACCCTGTAGACGCTCGAAAATGAGGCATTTTTTATGAATTTTTCTAAAACTGATAAAATAAACGCATCATTTTAAACTTTTAACATTATTTTACTACAGCTCTCAGGTGTTGCTTTTGTTTTTTTAAAACAATGGTGGCGTTTTAGGGTAGTTCCTCCAGGTGTCTTATGCGTGACATCGAAAATTGCTGCCTCTGTAATTTTTTTTCTATTGATCATAAACAAACAAGAAAATTATTTATCGATTACTGAAATGTTCAGGGGAAGAAGAAACCTATAAAAAAAAAAAAATGTATAAAATAAAAACTTACGTCCGCTGTTTATCAAATGCTCAGATTTTCGACCTCTTTTTCCATTATTTTTACTCCAAAAAATTAGTTTATTTACGCGATATCTATAAAACTTTTGGTACATACATCCTTCCGAAAATATTATAGAAAGAAACGTCTGTAAGTTTCATCCAGATCGATTAATAACTTTTTGATCTACAGCAGGAGCAGTTTCGAGATAATCGCGTTTAAGTTTTCAATACGGAAAAACTTAATTTAGTGACTTATCGATCAATCAGCGATTCCAGGCGCATACACTAAGCCATCAGCTTCCTCGAAAAGCTCATTACCTTCCATCTGCTGCTGTGGAACAATTCTAATGGGACAATAGAATTGTACAAAGGTATTGTGAAAGAAAGGTCGCTTTACCTCAATCGCTCCGGCTACCTGACTCGCTAGTATACGGTATGAATAACTGCAATTACTCCGTAAATATTTAATATTTTAATTTTTCCTCTTTCCAGAATACTTTCAAAATATGAGGAAAAAAAAAACTCCATTTTTTGAAAAATATAAAGGGTTTCCTCCCCTTATTTTACAAAACACTAAACTGTAGAAAACTATATACTTAAAGCTTCCGAAACAACACAATTTTAACTAGGCTTGTAAATGAGCGGACTCATTTATCATATCAACTCATCATTCAACTCAGAATTTGAGTTCCCTCAATCATTGAGTCCGCTCAACAGTTGAGCGGAGGCTCATCGCTCGAAATTTGAGCGGACTCCCTGGTTGAGCGGACTCAATCGTGAGCGGACTCAGTCTTGAGCGGACTCATTGCTTGAATGGACTTGAGTGGACTCAAGTCTTGAGCGGAATCGCTGCCTGAGCGGACTCATCATTTGAGTTGAGCGGACTCAAATCATATTTTAAATAATATAAAGAGAATCCGATTTAATTAAAATTGAAACTGAAATTTCAATAAAGTAAGAAAAGCTTATAAAAAAGTCATTCATTATATTATATTTTATTAATTTAGCTTTTGCTAATTTTCTTAGCCAACATTTCTTCTTCCTCCTTCCTTCCTTATTTAAAATATGATTTGAGTCCGCTCAACTCAAATGATGAGTCCGCTCAGGCAGTGAGTCCGCTCAAGACTTGAGTCCGCTCAAGTCCATTCAAGCAATGAGTCCGCTCAAGACTGAGTCCGCTCAAGACTGAGTCCGCTCAAGACTGAGTCCGCTCAAGACTGAGTCCGCTCAAGACTGAGTCCGCTCAAGACTGAGTCCGCTCAAGACTGAGTCCGCTCAAGACTGAGTCCGCTCAAGACTGAGTCCGCTCAAGACTGAGTCCGCTCAAGACTGAGTCCGCTCAAGACTGAGTCCGCTCACGATTGAGTCCGCTCAAATTTCGAGCGATGAACCACCGCTCAACTGTTGAGCGGACTCACTGCTTGAGTTGAGCGATGAGTTGAGTCAAAATGTGAGTCCTTTACATCCCTGATTTTAACTATGTATATTATTAAATTTTATAACGTTTCACTGAACTCCCGGAACTCTGAAATGTTCTTTTTTTCAGAATCGTCAAAGTATGTTCAACCAAATTCAATCCGACTGTCAATAAGTGTGTTATTCACGTACACTGTATTCGAACGATATCCCGCTTCTTTATGATTAATTTATTCAATGATTGAAACGGAGTGTATAATATACAAGGGAATTGCGACCTGACCATGACTGTTTCTTTAAAACTTTTATTTTAATTTGAAAGCAACTGGCAAAAACACTGCAATTCATGCCTACTCTCACATACTCGATCGTGGGTGCTTAAGCTTAAGGTTAAGGCTAGGGGTGACTAGGCCACTAAGACCCTGCGGACACCGCGACCAGAGATGTCTTTTGTGTACTAACCTAGAGTGGTTCAGCTAAATCTATCTTTTTACGAGCTTTTAGGAGTTAGCTTGCAAATCTTATTGTGAAACTTAATAAATAATTCTCCAGTGATATCCATACTTAAAGCTCCAGCGCGAGACACTCGCATATTATGTAGTTCGAGGTTTTATCGTCTTCTGCGCATAGTCGACACAGTTCACTGTTGCAGTTGCCTATTCTTCAAAAAGTAATTCCTGTGTGATTAAGAAGCAGCTAACGAGAGGGGTATAGGTAATTTATTAGAATCGCTTCAATAACTTTTGAACGCATGGTTATTTGAAGCTTTTGTAAAATTACAATCTTATTGCTTCCCCTCGCACCAAATCCACGCCACGCCACTGATGAGCAGGTGCTAGAAGTAAAGACGTACAAGCTTATTCATATATGTAGCGGAGAGAATGTTTTTTTTTATTATTTCATCTTTGAAAATTTGTGCAAAATTCCTTACCATAAAGTGAATTTTCGCGGTTCTTTCATGACCAAAACATTACTGATGTGGAACGATTTACAATATTCTTTAAATTTCCTGCGCCTACATATTGCATGTTTTCAGACCGAACAACTTCCTTCTCTATTTAATTTTAAACGAAGTCGTGCATTCTTTTATAGATCTTCGAGAATTTTATATAAAAAAAAAACAAATAATACCGCGATTGCCGTATTCCAATCAAACTATGGGAATCGCTGAGGGCCACTGTCTAAATTAAAAAAAATTAATTTTTTCATCAAAGAAAGGTGTAAGATAATATGTACCTACATATGTACCTTCAAGACATATTTTGAAGCCAAACAAAATTCGAAGAGGACGGCATAAATCTCCTCTACAAAAGAAAAAAGAAAAAAAATCATCCAGGACGAATTTACTCATTCCATGAGAGCTAACTCTTGTGATGTTATCATCCATGATGTCTGGCCCAAAAGAACTGCTCTCTGCCTGCAGGGATGAAGCCAAAGAGTATCGAACACACGGTGCGGCAGGTAATAACATATTATCACGAAGCGTAATAAATTGAACTCAAAGGTGAGGAGGTATCGTAATTGAAGCCCTTTGAAGCGTACCTAATTTCTCCAATTATTTTCGTTGGTGTGTGTGAGTATTGCTGGATGGTTGCACTGCCGCAACATAATACCAATTTTTCTATATATCCTTCCTGGGCGAGTTTTTATGGCAGCTATTCAAAATTCGTCGCGATGTGAACCAAAATGTGATTAGGTCGGGATTCAGTTGACTTATGCTGAAAAAGAATCTTTAGAAAATTAAACAAGCCTCACGCGGAGAGGTATTATAGGAGATCATGAGACGTGGTCGTGGTGTTGTTTCTGTATGTGATGCTCATGATGTGTTTTGAAAAAAACTTTTCCCGACTGTTCATTTTGAATTTATTATTCTAGAATTTTCTTTACAAAAATGCTTTCAAAAAGTAAGGAACTAATTGATTTTGTTAACAAATAGTACCTACCTACCTTGTGACGTACATAATAATAAGGGTAATGAATGTATACCTGAAATGAAACTGACTGCAGAATTTTAATTTCCGCATTTTCTTGTGACTATGAATGGCGCGAGATAACATAAATTAGAGCTCGAGGAAGAGAACTACATAGGAAAACAGAATTTTGCAAAACTATTCCAGTGTTTTACGTAATGCTGTTGCTTGCTCTTAAAACTGAAATTAAATTAAAAATTCTTTGCAAGTGATTCTGTCGGTTGTGCCATGATTTAAAGATTTGATTCAAGTCAGCTGGTCGTCACCCTTTTTCTTTTTGTAAGCTTTTTAAAATGAAAATGTGAATTTCGGACGAGTTCTGCTTTATTCCACTGACGCCTCTTAACCAACTGACAAAAATCGCTTGAGTGCTGAGCACTGGTCTAATTCTACTCATTGCCCTAACAGTACTTTAAAACAATCAGACAGACGAATATTAAATATACATTACAAAAGATAATGTGGATATAGAAAACGACAGCATTTCCCATTTATTACACATTGTAAAATGCTAGAAATAGAAAAAGTGAAAACTTCATTTTACTGATCACCATAGCATTGTGGGTTAGTTATGTAGGAAGAAAATTCTTTATTAAAGTTTGGTCTGTTTCTAAGTAGAATTTTCTTGTCGACAAATGGCTTTACAGAAATTTGAGGAAAAATTTTGAATTTTGCATTGACACTCTTTAGACGGGTCAATATAACGTGAGGTTTGAGGTGCCTCAAAATGCCCTTCATGATTGCACCGGTCAACTTGCTGCCCTTATAGTCCAGTCAAATAAGCCGAGAAAATGCAAAAGATCGTATTTAATTCCTTTCAGACTGCAATTTGGAGGGTTGGTGTAGGGTGGTCCTGGGAGTATTGTCACAAAAATGCGGCGTCCCAGGGCCAAAACATTACAAAAATTAAAAACAAACAAGAAATGCACACAATCCTATCTGCTTATTTTTCCCACGCTTACGCAATCGCAGTTATCTAAAACCCTAAAAAACATCGAGTGTGTAAAACTGCAGACATATTGAACTAAAAAGTAAGAATTCTAAGGCAAAAGTCATCATATCTCGTCTCGCTTTGCACAACCAAACAAAATTTCTAAGGAATATGTTCCAAACACGTCACGAGAGTAAAACATGAACGCAAATATTGTGCAACATATAATCCGATAACATTCTTCACTACACCCGTTTTCCTGCTCCTGAACCAAAATGTTGCAGAATTGAAATAACCGGACACATGTTAGTGGATATAGCGATGTGTCCGCCCTTAGCTTCTTTCGCTGTTACTGTCGCGCCCTTACGAGATAGGGGTTGGTCACCATGGACTTTTTTATTTAGAATCATATTTTGAATAAAATGGCATTTTCAAATTTTTTTAAAAATTTTACCACTTCCGGTCCACACGCATGGTAAATAGATTATCACGCGTTCGGGGATGTTTTTATTATCTTTCACCCCTTTGTTTTGGCCCTGGGACGCCGCATTTTTGTGACAATACTCCCAGGACCAATCTACACCAACCCTCCAAATTGCAGCCTGAAAGGAATTAAATACGATCTTTTGCATTTTTTCGGCTTATTTGACTGGAGTATTATAGCCTTTCAGCCAATGAAACAAATGCATCGACAAATTATGAAGCACACTAAAATACCTGAAATTGGAATGATCACGTGAATCATAATAGCCTATAAAAATACGTGTTGCCTTAAGAGCTGCATGTGCTGCATTCTAAGTGGCTTTTTAAGTTGAACTTCATTCCTGACCCCAAACATCATCCTGCTTACAAGTTTTGTGAGGCAGAGGCAACACGCTGACCTATTTAAACAAGCTCATAGTTTTCAATTCTGTAGTTCGGGAACTTTGTCTATCTAAGTGAAATTTTGAAATAAATTTTTTAAGGAATTCTATACAACCGATTTAATTGAAACTTGGTAAACATGCGTAGTTTCGATGCAGTAATTTCATATTAAAGCAATTGGAAAGGCTATGGGGCACGGGTTCTACTGGAGGAAGTCTAAAAATTTAAATACATTTTTAATCTACTTCCACTAGACTGATTTCCTTGAAACTTGGCTACATACATACCATACATGCGCAGTTCCACATTTAAGATTTTCTTTCAATTATATCAAAGAAAAAAAACCTTAACGAAAAATGAAAAATTTCATTCTCGAGCGAGATACCACGAGGTGTCTGGCTCACATCGTACGTTGCCACAGCATTTTATGAATACTCTCATAGTATAGCGTATAATCATTTTATTATACCCTAGATGAAATCTAAAGGGGTATACTAAGTTTGTCATTCCGTTTGTAACACCTCGAAATAATGATGGTAGAGCAAAATGGATTGGACACCCACGCATAATATTAAAAGTTATTTTGATTTTTGCATGTCCGTCCGTCCGTCCGTCCGTCCGTCTGTCCGTCCGTCCGTCCGTCTGTCCGTCCGTCCGTCCGTCTGTCCGTCCGTCCGTCTGTGCGCACGATAACTCGAGAACGCGTACACTTAGAGAGCTGAAATTTTGTACACGGACTTTAAAAAAAAAAGTAAAATTAAGTTCGAAAATGAGACAAATCGGGCAACGGGCAACTCCTTCGTGGGGTTGCCATACAAAAATTTCGTTTTGCGTTATATATTTGAACACTGCCTGAGAACGAGTAGCCGTAGAGAGCTGAAGTTTGGCACGTGGTGTTTTCATTGTACTAGTAAATAAAATTTCAAAAATGGACTAAATGGGGCAACCCATTCTTGGTGTTGCCATATAAAAAATTAGGTTTTTTATGTATACTGTGAAAACGACCAGTCCAAGACATTTTTATTGTACTAAAAACTTCTTCAGAATATGAAATCCTATAAAATTGGTTATAATCATTTTTTCTGTCCGACGAACCGTTCTAGAAATATATGCGAAAAACCACTGCAAAAATCAAAATTGCTCAAATGGGTACCCATACGAAATTTCATACGGGCATTCATCTAGCGTATCATGGTCTTACAATTAGACCAATTCTAGCTTTTTCACTTGTTTCTTCTACTCTTGATATAGCCTCACCTAGTCTCGTTGTGCACGTAACCATTCTCATATAGCTACTGGAAGAATCTATGACGATCGGTATGTAAATTTTCAAATACATATGTATGTGGATGGTGGAGTTTCTCAAATTCTAATCGCTTGTTATTGTGACACCATATACTAGCAAAACTGCAGAATGGCCTGAACAAACAAAAAATGATCAATTTTATATCCTTTGAATGGATATTTGGCAGTTCCTTTTTGAGTTAATGTTGAAATCTCTATACTCATTCTCATATATGGAAGAATTTTTCAGGATCATTCCATAAATCTTCATATAGATGATGAAATTCGCCAAATTCCAGACGTTTTATATTTAGCGGATGCCAAGTAAAACAGCAAATCAGGGGAAAGTACACTTATCTGGGAAATGCATTGCTTGACAAACACAAAATTTCTTCTTCAAAATCTGATGACATAATTTATGCTCTCACTTCGCGACTTACCAAGAAACTGAACACCTTGCTATGAACACTACACCTCGAAATGTATCTTCACCTCGCCACGCCCCGTTGTGCACGTACTCTTACGTCATGGCCACAACAGCTAACTGCACCAAGCACCGTACATCACATCGCCCTTAGTTTGGTGTGCGATGATAAAATTTATCCATTATCTCAAATAGAAATGGCCACAGTGCACACAGGAAATGAGTTGTTATTTCTTTTGTACCGTTGGTTAACATTTATCCCGACTGGGGTGAATTAGTAGATTTAACCATGTTTTTAGTAAATTTTCTTCTGTGGAGTACTTTGGTAACATTTATAGCGTGTAAATTCAGTAGATTTATATATATATGACAATAAAATATGTATACTCGCTTTCTTGGATGCGGAAAGAGAAAAACTGCAATACCTTACGCGAAAGGAAAATACTCTCAAGATGCGGATGGAGAAAGATGTAGATGACAACATCACATTTTTTAATAGCTCGTTAACATGTTAGATCGTTAACTCCTTGGAAAAAGATAACACTTCGAACTAAAGTTATGCAATTTCTCGTAGAAGAATTTCATGATTACGATACATAGCCTAAGTAAGGGTAACCACCCCTGGATCTTGTCATTCAGGCAAATGCCAAAAGGGCCCGTGGCATGGGGATGTTTCTGGATTGCTCTCTGACGTATGGGCTGGACTTGGAAAACCCTCCGGCCAGTAGCCACGTGATGCGATGGTACCTGAGCTTCGTTTCGGGCGTCACTTATCTGTGAACTTTCCTGTAAGGGAATCGTGGACTGTATATCCATAACAAGGTATCCCTTCTCTGGGTTCCTGGTCAAATAGGAATAATGGGGAATGAAAGGGCTGACATTTTAGCGAGGGCTGGCTCTGATTCTCCGTTCCTCGGGGCTGCCACCTCGAGTATCGGATCTCTCATCAAAGCTGATTTATAGGAAGCATCAGCAGTGATGGGAGAATATGAGTACTTGTAGGTGCACAAAACTGTTTCTTGATGGGATTAATAGGAATATCGTCGATTTTCTTATGGGAATGGGAGCGAAACAATGTAGAACTGTGGTTGGCGTCATCACCACAGCCACAGTTCACTTCACGCTCATCTAACAAGGATGGGAGTTGTCGATAGACCTGAGTGCCTGTCCTGTCTAGAAGGAGAGCCTGTGACAACCGAACACTATTTGTGTGCTTGTCCAGCCTTCGCTCGGAGTAGACTGGATATTCTAGGGTATGCCCTTCTATCTGTAGATGAGCTGAAAAACCTTCCTCACCATGACCTGATATGCTTCATTAAGAGGACAGGAAGGTTTTGTTGAATGGGCTTCTAGCAGGAGAGCACAATGGGCTGCCATGGTCTTCGTGTTTATGATGGGTTCTCCTGTTCCCTGCCTTAAAAAACAAGCAAAAGGGGTAATCACCCATTTATTTATCGGAATGAATTTTCAGAAATTTTTCCATGTAGAATGTGGAAAAGTCTGAATATGCATTCGAACATCAAATAACTGTAATTTTTTTTTATATTATTTTTGTAATGCTATACTAAGCAAAGAAAATTCTTAGCGTAACGTGATCATTAGTCTTTCTATTATTCCTATTGGTTGATTGTGGAAATTCTTCCAATTTTTCACAGTTTGTGCGTGAATCTTGTCTAAAATGTAATCAAATGTAAGTAGGTCCATGCGCATATATTTGTAAAGCCGTTATCGGTCTCTTCGGAGATCTTTATAGAAATGGTGAAATTCACCCAAATTACTTCTATTAAAGTTAATTTCATGAATGCGGCTTGTACTTTTTAAATTTTTTTTAAGGAATTTCACTTACTAAATTTACACAAATTGTCGTCCTCTTCAGATGAACTGCAACTAGAGTATTGAATTCTGCCTATACTCTTTAACGAAAACTGGACTGCGCTTTCGCAATATCTTAACTTACTTCCGAAGTCAAATATTCGAAGTCGCTTTAAGCAATGTGCAGTTCTTCACTGTGGACATTAATTCCGCGATGTGCAAGGAGCTATGTGCGTTGCTAGGTGCGATGTGGCGTTGTGGCCATGCACTTAATATAGCTTCGCCTCCCCTGGCCTCACTTCGCCTCGCCACATTGTGCACGTACCCTTACACACAGTCCGGCCTTTTCTTATATTCATTATTGATCATTATATTTAATTTACTTGACGTTAATATTTTTATCAAGTTTATTTAACATTGGTTTTCATTATTTTATCATTATATCCAGCACCTACAAGAGAAAGGCGAATATCCTCTTATTTACGGTGGAGTTTGTATTGTAGAGTACTTTATAAAGCAGACAATATCACCGTTAATTAATGCCTGAATTGTAAAGAGGTTTAAAATTTTTTGCAACTGCAATCATAATTTCTTGAATTTTCTCCAATTTGACTAATGATCCCTCGAAGCTGCTCTGGCGTGCCCATATAGATATATCTATTTTATCTTGTCAAGTTGGTATGATCGTAATTAAAATCAGACCTAATTCGTTGAGGTCACTGATATATATATAAATGGACTGCTTGATCTCCTGTTTCATGTGGCACCATTTTTGATTTCAGAAAGTATGCTCTCACTGTCAATGCTACCAACTGTCGTAAACTGGCGCCATATTTAAATTATTTGCGAATTTACTTATATGCATGTCCGTGGGATTTACCGAATTTACCACAAAAGTATCTGGGACTATTTGTATCGTTTAATTGTAATTATGAGTCGAAGAAAGTGTTTTTCACAAGGATTTTTACAAGCAATTTCTCGTTCCTAATCGTTACAGTTCAGTGGGTAATTATTCTCTCACGGAAAGAGACAGGAATATGAAAGTGGTGCCATTTGCTTCCATGCAATTTTGGTTCAACAAGCAGTCCATTTATATACATGTCAGTGGTTGAGGTAGACAATTGCTACCTTTCATTCTAGTATGAAATTGAAAATCTATTCTGTGATTTTTCATATCTTTCTAGCAACCCTAATAAAAAAATAAAAAAACAAAAAACAAAAATCAGGTTTCCTAAATTTTAACTAATATAATTACAAAAAAAAAAAAAATTATAAAAAAAAAATCATAAGTAATTACTCCTTTTCGTTTCAGATGATCGCCAACAATAATTATCGCTACATTTGGAAAAATTCTCTTAAATTTCCGATTGAATCACGTGTAATGATCCCTTAAACCAAATAAGCAAACTATTCAGTCACGGACAAGCGTTTCGTGCTATAGGCCATTAGGCCATAAAGATTTACAGCGACTAATTGACCTTTTGCGTGGTCCACAAAAAAAAAAAAACAAAAACAACAAAGTTTGGAGACTTTCTCAAAATACAAGAAAAAGAACAGCTTCTTATCCGCAAGAAGTGATCAAAGTGTGCAACCAAATGAAAATGTGATGATGGTGATATCCCAACAAGAGAAGGTGTAAAAGTGTAAAGAAAAAAAAAAGAAAGAAGAAAAGTGCAAATTATCTGTGCACTCTTGTGGGAGTTCTAGTTGAATAGTGTTTTTGTGGCTTGTTTTTCCCCCTCTCGGCTCACCTATTACTCGCATTAAAGAGTGAAAAACACTTGTGATTCGTTAAGGAAACTTGTGCCCAGAAATAATCTTGTTCAACATGGAATTTCTTAAAAGGAAGCATTTCTCACTGTGGATTACTTTTTTGATAACTTTGCTAATCGACTTGGGATATGGACTGCAGGGAGTTCCTACTTGGATGTAAGTAAAATACGAATTTTGTCTTCCACTTGTAATCACATATTTACATTGCATGAACATAGTATAGTTATACATGTGTGTGCATACATACAGGTAGCATTAAATGATGCGGTAAGAGGTCTTAAGTGCGGTTTAACGCAGGGCTCCATGTTAACATAAGCGCTTGTTTTAACGAGATATATTTACTGATATTTTATGATCGTGTTTTATGCGTACGCATAACACTTAACACCTATGCAATTACATCAACACGCACACATCCACCCCACACACATGTTATAAAACTTGCTGCGTGTACGAAAATGTGTTCGGTTAACATAAGGTTGGTTGCTGATGGTGTTTCCATTTGTTTTATGGATGAAAGGATTTACAAAAATTTATTTGTTTTCACACGAAATATATGGAAGTAATATGGAATTCGGGTGATTTTGACTTCGTGTTCATATGATGGGGGAGTGGCGTATATAAGTAATTTGAGGCAAATATTCAATAGATAGGCCAAATAATGTATGGCGACTGGTTTAGTTTGGTAAATACACACACTTGGGTTTAATCGGAAAGAAATTGAGGTAAGAGAGTTGAGACTTGAGATTGAATGCATGGATTTTGGGGGCGGAATAAATACTTAACCTGAGGTTATGGGCCATGTATCCCGGCATAAATTTACTGCAATAATTATACCCTAGATGAAATCTAAAGGGCATACTAAGTTTGTCATTCTGTTTGTAACGCATAGAAATAATGATGGTTGGTTAAAATAGATTGGACACCCACGCATAATATTCAAAGTTATTTTGATTTTTGCATGTTTGTCTGTCCGTCTGTCTGTTCATCCGTATGATAACTTGAGCAGGCGCGTATACAGGGGGAGGGTCACGGGGTCATGACCCCCCCCCCCCCCCCGCGTGAATTGAATGTGGCGCTAGACTGTAGAGTAAGTTGTAAAAGTTTAACAGGATGATGAATGTGTAGCTGACGATGGTGGTTAATGCTGGTGCTGTAATGCACTTTCCCAATTTGCGGCGACAGCTAGCGCTGGTTTGGGCGTTTGTTTGTCTTCTTTTTATTATTAATAGTGGAGTATGGACTGGTATAATAGTAATTCACTCGTAGCTCTTCGTCTCTGAAACTTGTACGAGTTTTTTTAGAATTTTCTTGTGTTTTATATAAGAACAGAGAACAGAGCAGAACAAAATATACACAAAAAACGCCTCATACATTTTCATCGAAAGATTTAAATGAGTTCAAATAATTCGCTTCAATCGACAGAACAATTTGTTTTCCCCAGTATATGGGAGTTCTAGAACAAGGGACGCAAAAGAACACAGCTATTGTGTCGAAAAGTCATCAAACCTATCACAGGATGGTAAGTAATTTTGGAATACTAAATATTTATTTTAGTGTTTGATTGTTTAGAAAAAGGCACGCAATGCTTCGCAGCTTGGTTATTATGATGCTTTTATATTTTTGTTGCTCCGATTACTCCTATACACCTTAGAAAATGTGCACAATGTGTTATGTGTCAGCCATCATAAATTTCTTTTTTTACCTATCTGATTTTCCGACATATAATCAATGACAGGACAACTTGCTGGGGAGGTCGCAATAGAAACTAACTTAACGAGTTTTGATTCAGGGTTCTCCAGTAAAAACATAGTTCCATACAATTATCAACGTACAGCCACCCGTTGATTTTTCATAGCGACACTGATTCAAGCCAGAGTTGTTCAAAATTTTTACGTTCGTAGGGAAATTTTTCTTAGAAATACACTTGCGAATTGTTCTTAAGAACTTTAATGAATAACTATTCACCGACAACGGTCCAAATGAATTGGTCGATTGATTCTGGTGGGTCATTCTTTCGGGCGAGGACACAAGCATTCAGTTTTCTTAGAAGGATCTAAAAATGTTTCTTTACATTTTTCATGCACTCTTGGTTATATTGTTATATTGATTCAGGTGCCTTGGCTGATCTTGATCGCTACATTTTGTTCTTAGAAATCTACTTGAAAATTTTTCTTTTAGTTGGATTGATTCGAGTGCCGCTAAAATTGATTCTACAATTTTTCTTCAGTACAATTTATTCACTTTCCTCTGCGGTAGTTGGCGCTGCTTTGATTGTACTCTCGAATTCAAGTAGTGTTGTTTAATTTAACTTAACGATTACTTTTAATTTGCAGCAGTAGGACAAACTTGCTACATTAGTTTGCGATTGACGTAGAAATAGTAGTGAAAGTGTAAAGCGTAAAGTGTAGACTGATAAGACAATTGGCAACTTTTTTCAGAAGATAGCAATATCAATTAAGTTCCCATCAGAAGAAATAGTTAGTAGCAAATCATGCACTCTTACTCCCATTCCTTTAAATGTTACTCAAGCTGCAAGCTCACTCTCAGTCAATTACTTCACCCGTGACAGAATCACTTGTGACAGCATTTATTTCTACAATCTCTGCACGAGAAGACGTATCTCGTTATGAATCCTTAATGTCCACCCTGAGATCGACATTGATGTGGATAATATTATCGATAGCTTTTCCAAATCAAACCGAAAACTAGATTTTGTCATATAACGTAAATATTATTAAAAAAAATTTTAGGAGCGACTTCTTCCCACTTTTTCCTTCCCCTCGAACATTTCAGTTGTGAGCCCACCTATAGGTAGCAGCTCTGGATACGTCTCGAGAGCGGGTTCAGTTAGAGTACTGACATTTTATGCACACGCTTTTTTTTTTTAAAAAAAAAGTAAATTTAAGTTCGAAAATCGAACAAATCGGGCAACTTCTTCGTAGGGTTGTCATACAAAAATTTTGCTTTTCACTATATATTTAGACACTGGCTGAAAACGATCGGAAATTTTGTACATGGTATTTGCATAGCAATAGTAAATAAAATTTCAAAAATCGACTAAATCGGGGAATCCCTTCTTGGTGTTGCCATACAAAAATTTGGTCTTTCACTATATACTTGGAGACTGCCTGAGAACTCGTCGACATGGAAAGCTCAAATTTTGTATTTTCATTAAAGTAGCAAATGCAAGTACAAGAATGGACTAAATCGTTCTCGGTGTTGCCATGTTGAACTTTGGGTTTTCGCTTTATTTATAACTTCTACTTTTTTTTCTCTTGTTGTGATGAAAATGTTACATTCTCATAAAAAAATTATTCACCGACTGTAAAGACTGTAGGGAGAGATCCTGGAAAAGTTTTTGGCCTCCTAGCCCCTAGCCGTCGTACACTCGATATGAAAATCAACTTAAATGCTTTAAATGGATGAAAAATACTTATAACCTAAAAGCGAACACTTTATCCTTGCATGATCAATGACTATTCAATCCAAGGATTGTTGAGATACTGAGTAACTGTTTATTAGTAGCAATTACGTTAGTAATTACGAGAAAATAAGGATAGTCGAAAATATTCAAGTCGAATAAAAGTTATTGCATACATCTTAACCAGACGAATACGGACACACCCATAAACTACCTCACACCCACATCATCTGGATGGTAGGGTGCAGACAGCTTGAAGTTTCCTGCAACATTACTACCGATATTGAAAAACAATATTTGCAGGTCTGTATAGAAAGTAGGTAAAGAAAACTGTTCTTAAGGAGTGTTGGCGGGGGGAAGGGGGTTTCGAGAGAGTTAAGAAAGGGTAAGCCAAAAAATTCACTGCGAATGGCTAAAGAAATATAAAAGGCGTTATATAAACTCAAAAATGGAGGCTTTCATGGTGTACTTAAAGTCATATGATGTCTAAGCTGTAAGCTGTTATAGCTGATTCTATTTCTATACGAAGATTCCGAAAAAAAGCTTGCTTTTAAAGGTGTCGAGAAAAGATGTCTGCTGAATTCATATGTGAAGTCACTTCCCAGATTATAGATTGAAAAACGCCTATGCACGCGGAAAATGAATTCATTTTAGAATTTTTGTTGGCATAATGGCTAATGACAGGCAGTGGCAGTTTTAACTTTCAGAGCAAAATGGAATCTTTATGGTCATGTTGAAAGGAAGGCTTGAAACATGGAATCTCCGCACGTTATCCGAAAGTTGCCCATGTCTTCCGAAGTTTGGCAGGATGTCATAAAAAGAAAACAAAAACCAAATGCTCTCCCATAAAATTTCTTAATGGATTGTCGATTGTCTAAAACTTATCTTTGTTGGACTTGTAAGGATACATTAATTGCTTTCGAGCATTTCCCTCGTTAATGTTTTGCTGGCCAGGGCCCTTTGGTTATGTCACTCGTCGGCAAACTGTTGATTGCACAATTGTGTGGTAAATCATTCAAATGGTTAATTCCTATGTCACCTTACGTCACATTTGAAGCATATGTGGATGAAATCTCACTGTTTATACAAAAATAAGGTATGGATACTGATAGTGCATTCATGCGGCGTGGCCCTTAAGAGTGTGGAGAAATACGTCTACCTCGCAGCTAATGTGGAAGACTGGTGTCCATGAAAATTTAGACGAGTTTATACATGTGACTATTTTCTTAGTGGATAATTGTTGTTAGCTGTACATGGAGTATAAAATTAATGGCAGTGATAATAAGACTCATTTGAGGTTTCGAACAAATAAAAAATCATTGGTTTAATTGTTTATGAATTTAGTTCTATTGTTTGTGGATTTTGTTTAATTCTTTATGGAAAAGGTTTAATTCTTTTTGTAAAAGGTTTAATTAAATCTGAGAATGCTATAATTTGCCTAAATATTGTGAATTTCGTGTAATCTACGGCTGCGCCTGTTTTTGAGACTCTAGTGGCTCCAAGTTTGTGGTATATAAATAGCATTGAATCAAATTTGAATGCACGGTACAATCACTCCATGATGGTAGTTGGAGAATCAGAATTGTTCGGCTCTAGTATTCTCTTTCATGAGTGGGTTGGGGTGGGGGTTGGCATTGCCATGTTAAAGTTTGGGTCCCTCTTGTATACAGGGTGTCCCGTAAGTCGACGTCAAGCCGGAATCGGGTGATAGACCAAATCATAACAGTTATCAGAAAAATATAAAAAAAAATCTAAGTCATGTATTTTTCAAATTATAGACATTTCTTTTGTTTTCGAGAAAATGTACACTTTGTGATGGTTTTTTAACTCCTGTTGCTAGAAATCTTTACTTTTTTCAATTTTATTTTTCTTATGTAATCCCGAATAGTGCTTATGTAACCTGCGGCTTTAAATTCTAAGCCTACTGTTCCAGCTTGGAAGAAAATGTCACATTTTGCTGAACCAACAATAGAAAATGAATATTTCTCCCAACTTTAACTGACTGTAATGACAAAAAAATGTACTACGGCAGTTTGGCAAGTAACTTTAAAAGTTGACGCATTTAATAAGAATTCTAAAATGGTATAACACTTGCTACAATATTTCTTAGATAACGGAAAAAAAATGTTTTCTTCAAGAAACCCAGTTTGGAAAAATTTCTTTTCACCCACTAAAATTGATTCTAGTGTACCCAAAGCTTGCCGTAAGACCGTAAGTTTCAGATTTTAGCTTCAGTGAGACGGAGAGTCATTACATGAAGTGTGAGTGAGACAGAAAGTGACGCTTTCAAGTTAGAGATCCTAACTTTTTGTTGAATTTAGGACAAATTTTCCTTAAGTTTAAAATTAAACACCAATTATTTGGATGCTAAGATTTATTATTTACAAAAGATGTTCAAACTGCCTTCCATCAGCTGCAATACAAGTTCGACATCTTCTTAAAAAGATTCGGGTTATCAGACGGGCAAATCTTCCATTGATGACAAATACTACTCCTTCCGTAATTCTGGAGCTCATGTTTTTGTAAAATTCGGTGAGCTATACTTTTAGGCACTCCTGTGCTTTCCTGGATTACAAGTACCAAAGTACTTGGGTCTTCTTCAACTGCTTGAAGTACTACGTCCTCGTAAGGTAAGGAACTCTTCCTTCACCATGTACTTGGTTTGGAAGTCGGCCCTCTGTGGAGAGTAGACGATGCACATTTGTAAAAACTCAATGATTTGACGAGCGAGCGTCACTATTTTGCTCACTCACACTTCATGTAATGACTCTCCGTCTCACTCAAACTAAAATCTGAAAGTTACGGTCTTACGGCAAGCTTTGGGTACACTAGAACCATTTTTAGTATGTGAAAAGAAATTTTTCGAAACTGGGTTTCTTGAAGAAACAAAAACTTTTTTTCCGTAATCTAAAACATATTGTAGCAAGTGTTATACCATTTTCGAGTCCTTATTAAATGTGGCAACTTTTAAAGTTACTTGCCAAACTGGCGTAGTACATTTTTTTTTTCATTACAGTCAGTTAACGTTGGGTGAAATATTAATTTTCTATTCTTGGTTCGACGAAATGTGACATTTTCTTCCAAGGTGGAGCAATTGGCTTAGAATTTAAAGCAACATGTTACATAAGTACTATTCGGGTTTACATAAGAAAAATAAAATTGAAAAAAAGTAAAGATTTGTAGCAACAGGAATTAAAAAACCCTCACAAAGTGTACATTTTCTCGAAAACAAAAGAAATGTCTATAATTTGAAAAATACATGACTTAGATTCTTTTTTATATTTTTCTGGTTAACTGTTATGGTTTGGTCTATCACCCGATTCCGGCTTGACGTCGACTTATGGTACACCCTGTATATGTTTGCATGTATGTATATTTCGACAGTATGACCCAGCGTTACACCTACAGGCCCAGCCATACCCTTTCCGTTGGGCCAACACATAAGGGTAAAAGGTATTTGGAATAATCTTAACATCAGCTCATATCTAAGACTAAAAAAAAACAAGAAAAATAAAATGAAAATAATAAAAAAAAAATTGAAAAAGAATAATTGATACAAAAACAGGAAAATGAAAAAAAAAATAAGTTAGAAAGCTAGAATTGATCTAAGACCAATTGACCGGTATGAAATTTCGTATTGTCACCCTTCTGTGCAAGTTTGACTTTTAAAGTGGTTTTTCGCATATATTTCTAGAACGGTTTGTCGAACAGAAAAAATGATTACAACCAATTTTATAGGATTTCGTATTCTAAAGAAGTTTTTAGTACAATAAAAATGTCCTGGACTGAGCGCTTTCACAGTATAGGTAAAAAACCTAAATTTTTATATGGCAACACCAAGAAGGTGTTGCCCGATTTAGTTAATTTTTGAAATTTTATTTGCTAGTACAATGAAAACACAATGTACCAGCTCTCTATATCGATGCGTTCTCAGGCAGGGCCCAAATATATAGTGGAAAACGAAAGTATTGTATGGCAACCTCACAAAGGAGTTACCCGATTTGTCTCATTTTCAAACTTAATTTTCCTTTTTTTTTCTATGTTCGTATACAAAATTTCAGCTCTCTAAGTATACGCGTTCTTGAGTTATCGTGTGCACAAACGGACGGACGGACGGACAGACGGACGGACAGACGGACGGACATGCAAAAATCAAAATATCTTTTAATATTATGCATGGGTATCCAATCCATTTTGCTCTATGATCATTATTTCGGAGTTTTACAAGCGGAATGACAAACTTAGTATACCCTGGCCTATAGATTTCATGTAGGGTATAAAAAGGATAAAACTAAAGTGAAGGGATACCAACCGTTAAAATGGTTTTTCTTAAGCGATCATTTGGTAACCTGTCTTTAACCAGTTAAGCTGGCGTGGATGCGTTCTTGGGACTACCTTACGTTAACATTTAGGTCCTTCTTAATAAAAAACATCAACAGAAGAAGATTTTTTGATCCAAAAAATCCAATTTTTTGATAGAAATAATTTGGTTGACGTTTGGTGTCACTCTCTGAGAATATTTTTTGAACATGCATATGAATCATGCTCAGTTGATATAATTAATTTTGTAAATATTTATTTTTCAGAACAAAAAAAATAAAAAATAAATAAAGTTCTAATTAAGAGTTTCATTTTTGTGGAGGATAACCAATTTTAACGAACACTTTCCGTTATTTATTGTAAATGCAATTTCATAGTATATCTACCTGTTTGGAGAAGGGCGATGCTAACCAAACTTCACTGCTGTGAAAACCAATTTCATGTCGCAATTTAGCACACTTAATATTACCCTCAGTAAATAACCAATCAAGATGCAGAGAGATAACGTAGGATTAATTTGCGCATATCTTGTAGCATTAATGCGATAATTCGATTAAAATCTACGATTATTTTTATAGCCTTAAAAGAGTCAACTGTATACCTACCCGTATCCAACTGGCTGGATTCGTTCAATTAACAGCCAGAGACTCGGCAAAAGATCAAAACAGATCACGCCATAAGAATTTCGTTAAGACTTTTTTTCCTGTTAATCGCTTTTAGCTACATACTTACATACATACAAACAAACTGATGCAATGAGCTCCGGTATATATCAATCGAGAATGTTATCTTTTCATGGAATTTATCTTTTTCTTCTTCTCTTCTTTTTAATGTTTTGAAAACAAAAAAAAATGTAAGTCTTTGAAATGAACCGATTTTTACTGCCATTTCTTCTTCAACAAAATAAATTTTTGTACGAAAGGTACAAAGGTGTAGTTTAGTTAGTTCCATCATGGTTTGTATCTTAGCATGACTGCAATTCCTTTTAAGATTAAATTCTGCAGATATGAGAGAGCAATTAGAATTTTTTGAATATTCTTTTATGAAAGGCTCACTTTAGAATAAATAAAGAATGCTGGAACTTCATATATAATCTCTCGGACTATATGTATAGTGGAGTGAGTTTATTGGCAGCATTTTGCAAATTCTTAGGCGATTCAGGTTAAAAGCATTTCTTGAGTGCATATTATATGGCATGATTAGAGTGCATATAAACAGAACAAAGAAACTTGGAAACTTTCATTAGGGCAATGGGCGAACGAACCACACACTGACCCAAAAAAAAACCTCTTACGGAAACGGAAGTTTGTTAATATTAGATTTGCATGCAATGTTTAAACACCAATTGTGTGTATATTTCACATCGTCCACTGATTAGAATTCACATCATCGATTTATCCATCTTAGTTTGGTTAAAAAAAAAGCCCTTGAATATGAGTTTTATAAATGATGTAATTGAAAAAAGAACTAGGTACGCACTTTTCGAGTGAAATGTATTGGAAAAGAAATTCTATACAGATGGAAAATTGCTATCATTCCTTTGAATTTTACCTGGCTCCAATTTCTGACTAGATTTAATAAGCACACTTTATGTAATCTAATTTTTTATCCCGTTTTAGATCGTTAAGGAGAAATTCGCTAGGAATGTGAAAAGTGTTGTTCCGAAAACTGATTCACAATTTGTTGCCATTCTTTGCATGTTGAATAAGCTTTCAGCTTGTAGTTGTTAAAATGCTCGGTGATACTACTCTATACAAGCCGATTTGAATAGAAAACAGGATTTTCAAATAGTTGTCCTGTATACCTAGGTTAGTGGAATTACAGAGTTGAATTATATATATCTTGAAAGAATCATGACATCTCATCAGAAATTTCACTTGAATCGACGATCTTCACTCTGTGGTAATATCATGTGATGTGCCTTTAAAGTCCAGCGCTAACAACGGGCTAGCTTTACCTATCATAGAGGATATCAAGCGAGCTATTAAGCAGGTCGAGGCTTTTGGGTTCTCTGGCTCACGACATTGGGAATTTAGCTTTAAAGGAGTCTCGCAGCTCTGAAACGCTACAGCCTGAGCCCCAACAGTCTTCTCCTATTCAGCAGGATTCGCATGTTTCAACTCCTCCCTCCTCCAAGAATATTTCGTCAACGAAATTAGGTCATCGTCAGAGACAAAGGAACCATAGCAACCGTCCAAACAACATTACTACTGCCTCGAGTTTATCTGTGGCTCGACAGGGAATTTCTTTGGATACTGATGGGGCCTCCATTGACGGAATTGAATCTTCGAACGTGGATACTGTGGTATCTCCGAATGTGGACAGGGTATTTGATGAGGGAACGAAGGCTTCTGTTTCGGATGTCAGTGCTCTGCAGTCTGCTTCGGTTGCGCATTGTGCCTCCGCCAATTCTACTTCGCCTGTAGTTGTTACGTTGCGGCCAGCCAGACTTCCTAAATGTGTTTTCGTATCTAGAGTACATCCAGACACCACCGAAGAGGATATTGTGAAACAGATTTCTTCACGTGTCGGTACTCCGAGCTCTTTGATTGCCTGTAAGAAAATATCTGCTCGACATGATCATGAGAAACGCTCATTTTCTGCGTCCTTCAGGATTTTAGTTCCTGAAAATCTGTTTAAGGCGGTCCTCTCTCCGGATATATGGCCCTGCAATTCCATAGTGCGTGAATTTATTCCAAATAGATGTTCTGGATCTTTTGTTAGGGCCCTTTTGGGTGATTTTAATTTGCCTACTGTTGACTGGCTACACTCTCAAGATGATAAGGGCTTGCTGCCATCCTTTTCGGCAACTACTCAACATGCCATTCTTTTATTGACAACATTATTTCTTTAGACCTAATGCATTCTAGATCTCTTGACCTGGTATTTTCTTCTGATCCCAATGGAACTCTCGTTAAGCGTTGTTTAACTCATTTGGTTCCTGAAACATGTCATCATCCAGCACTACATCTAATGCTTCTAGTAACTACGAGTATTGTTATAACTTTAAAAAAGCTGATTTTAATAAAATGAATGAATGGTTATCCGCGTGTAACTGGACAAGTGTTCTGGGTGAACGTGACATTGATAAAGCTGTGAACTCGTTTTATGACATATCATTTCTTTGTTTTACTCACTGTGTGCCACTTGTTAGTTCAAATCGTACTTCGAATTGTCAACCGTGGTTCAATGGCTCTTTGAAGCATCTTAAAAATTTGGAAAATAAGGCTTGGAGACGGTTCCGTTCCTGAAGGTGTGATGCTTATTACGTAACTTATTCTAATTTGCGTGCTCAGTATACTTCGTGCTTAACTGAATCATACAACGAATATGTGTATCGAATGAGGTCGTCCTTGCGTACTGAACCTAAACAGTTTTGGAAGTTTGTTTCATCGTTGCGACTCGGAAACATAGACAGTGTTAATTCCTTGGCAACTGCCAATCTCTTTGCTGACTTTATTAAGACTGCCTTCTGTGATAGCCACTGTGATATTAGTTATAACGATTTTACCCATTTGACGAAGCTTCCACTGACTTCTCTTCAACCTAAAGACCTGTTGCTCGACGAAGCGTCTATCTCCAAGTATATTTCAAGCATAGCTGATAGTTTTTCTAGTGGTCCGGTTGCTGTTCCTTAAACGCTCATAAAACAATGTGCTACGTCCATCTTGTCTGTTTTGTGTTATTTATTGAATTTGTTTTTAACTTGTGGTGAAAGCTTTCTTTGATTATTCCTTTCCACAAGAAGGGCAACAATTACGACATTTCTAACTACAGACCTGTCGCTAATTTAAGTTGTATTGGTAAGATATCTGAAGCTCTGGTTTGTGATACTACATATGTATTTCCACAGAAAGCCTTTCCTGCGCTCCTTTCAGCATGACTTTATGAAAGGTAAATCTACTACGACTAATTTATTAGAATTTACTAATTTCTGCATTTCTGCTATGGAAAGCGGAAAGCAAGTCGATTGTATTTTCACGAATTTTAGTAAAGCTTTCGACCGAATCAATCACAAAATCTTAATTCACAAGTTGAGTGTTCTTGGTTTTCATACTGTCTTTGTTAATTTGCTTCGTTCTTATTTATCTGATCGCACGCAGCTAGTTATATTTCGCGCAGCTCTTTCTGATGAAATAGATAATACTTCTGGCGTTCCTCAAGGTAGCCATCTTGGACCACTTCTTTTTATAATTTACATTAATGATGTTTCTCTGACTTTGGCCAATTCAAGAATACTTTGCTATGGTGACGATACCAAAATCTTCCGCATTGTTTCTAATGAAAACGAGTGTGGAATTTTAAACTTGGACTTAAACACCTTTCATAAATGGTGTGCTATTAACTGACTTCCTCTCAATATCAGCAAATGCACCGCTATGTCCTTTTCTCGTAAAAGGAAGCCTCTCGACTTTAGTTATACTTTAGATGGATGATTATTAACTAGACTTGACAAAACCAAAGATTTGGGTGTCTTCCTTAATACTCGTCTTTCTTTCGAGGATCATATTGCCACAATCGTTGCCAGGGCTAATGCTACTCTGGGGTTTGTAAAGAGATGGTCAAAGGAGTTTAATTATCCATTCATAACGAAGGTCCTTTACTGCACATTCGTTAGACCTATTTTGGAGTATGCCAGTCCGGTCTGGTCTCCTTTTTATGCTGTATACATAAATCGCATGGAGGCTGTGCAGCGGAGATTCGTTCGTTTCGCTCTGTGTGGACTTCACTGGGATAACCCTATTATTTTACCTCCATATGTTGATAGGCTTAAACTCTTTCCATTGCATTCTCTTGAAAATAGGCGAAAAGCTTCCAGATTTGTTTTTGCGTTTCAGTGTATACAGGGAGCGACAAATTCTCCTGAGCTCTTAAATACTTTCAATATATCTATTCCTGCGCGCTCCTTGAGGAACCACGACTTCCTCGATGTTCCCCAGCATAGTTCAAACTATGGCATGCACGAGCACGAGCAATGTTTCGTCTCTTTAACCGTCAGTTTAATTCCATTGACTTTCATCTTTCAAAACGTCAAATAAAAGATCAGCTTAGTTAGAGTTACTTTTCTTTTTATTATTTTCTTATGTATACCTTCTGTCTTATATCCATTACTTTTGAATTATGTTAGCCGATCAGCGAGGTCAATGTTAATTTGATCAGAACATCCTTTCGGTGTTGGATAGGAATATGGGTGATGTTAATTTATGTTTTTTTACTTTTGCCCCCTGACTAAGGATATACTGCCTGTGCTTAATGTATTCGCGCATGCCTGACCTGCTCGCTAATTTCTTTGATTCGTTTTGGCAAATTCAAGATTTTCGTAGACAAAACACGTTTATTTGTGGAATAATTCAAAGGAAGAACATCCTACAAAGAAAACCTCGGAAAACAACAGTTGATCAGGAGATATCTTCTGGTTTCATTAAATATTTAAAGCTTCAAGCAAATCGCATTAGTAATTTTTTCACGTGGTTAGTAAATATTACAGTTTTCGGATATTTTTTATTTTTACTATTGAAATGAATGGCTACGATGATATTAATAAATTGTGTTTGCGTCGATTCTTGTGCTTTTGCTGGCATGACTTATTCTATTTTTTTTTAAATTCTTTATGTCTCGATTCTTGTACGTCCTCGGAAATTTGTCCGATGGAAATAAAAAAATTTGATATCACTTTCTGATCTGAATCGGTTGATCATATATTTTTAATTATTTTCTTTGTATCAACTTACAGACCCCTGACTCAGAAAGTTTGTGTCTGACCGGATGAGCGCCTGAGAGGCCGTTCGTGACAAAAGAGTTTTAGGGTAGTAAACGTGCGAATTATTTGATTTAGAATTATTGAATGGGGAGATTTACGATGAGGTTTCGGGGTGGTGGTGGTAACTACCACCCTTGGGGCTGTTCAATTTGGGACGCGTGCGATATGAGTCGAGAGTCCATTGTCGAGAGTCGAGTGTCGAGTTTTGAGAGTCGTTTTCGAGAGTCTAGTTTTGAAAGTTGATTTTCGAGAGTAGAATTTCGAGAGTCGAGTTTTTAGAGTCGAATTTCGAAAGTCGAATTTCTAGTCTCCAATTTCGAAAGTCGAGTTTCGAGAGTCGAATATCTAGATTCGAGTTTCGAGATTCAAGTTTCGAGAGTCGATTTTGAGAGTCGTCGAGCTTCTAGAGCCGATTTTCGAGAGTCGAGCTTCGAGATTCAAGTTTTGAGAGTCGATTTTTGATTGTCGTCGAGTTTCGAGAGTCGATTTTCGAGAGTCGAGTTTCGAGCTCCGAGAGTATGACTAAAAGGTAGAAAATAAATTAAATTTAAAAAACTTTTACAACTTTTAAAAAATAATTTTTTTCTTTCTCAGTGATATACATATACTAATATAATTTTTTACTTTTTAATGCATTTTATTTACAAAAGTTAAAAGTTTTTTTAATACATTTTATTTTTTTCCCATATACCTTGCTTTTCTTCGATTGTACGAACTTTACATTTCTGTATGTTAAGTTTATATGCGTTATGCAATATACACTCCATAAATTTGATTTCTGCATGAAGCGTTGACAAGCCTCATGCGTATGTGGCTGGATTGCTGCCAAAATCTTTAATTTTTTCCAAAATATTCATGTCTTTAGGAGTAACATGACATATGTTACATCTTTGAGTTGAATTGTTACCTGCCTAGTAAATTCCACTTCTAAAAGTCAGTTTTTTATTTGCACTATAGTTTTTTGAATATTTGCTATTTGTTGCCTGACACGTTGAAATTCATTTACTATTTCTTCATCGGTCTCTTTTACAAATCTAAATCTGATTGGTCGGCAGAATGAAGTGGATGATGTTCGAGGATTCTTCCTTAATATTTCTTTAGTATTTTGGTCGTCTAATCCATAAAACTGTAATAATGTCGCCAAAACATTTGATTCTTGAAAATTCAGTTCATTGAACTTCCGCTTATATCGACTTTGGCCCCACTACAATCACAACCCGCCTTACTGCAATACTTACAATACCACAGCTAACTATCTACCACAAATTAATCTTCATTAAAAAAATATTCAATAACTCCCGGCTGTGCGACACAAGGACGCTTCACGATAATGTCAACATTAGCTTGGACTCTGGTGGATAAAAATCTTGTTTTGCTTTCATGATATTGTTGAAAGGGGGACATAGATTGATACCTTTTCGTAAGGCTCTGTACGTCCTTTTCGTAATTTTCTAATGCCTTGAGCCAATGCTTCTTCCGCTGAGTATGATGTAGTTGGATTTTGATGTGATACTTTTTTAATATCCTTTTTCAGTTTTTGTTCTCTTTTTGGGGAAGCATTAAGGGTTTCCAAAAGATCAGCAGCGTCCCTCTTTCCAATGAGTTTTATATTCGCAGCTACTAGTCGCAGTACTTGTCATATTTTTGCATTTAATCCACTGGAAGCAAAGCCTTTTGGGGGCGTCCAACTTATTTTGTGGGTGTAGTACTACGATTTAGGTTATCCACATTTTCCAATAAAATTTCGCAACTTAACCATGTCCATTTTCGACGAATAAAAGCTTGTTTAGACCGATGTGCGTTTTTCTATCTCTGGTTGAAAGAAATCAAAAATGACTTTGTACTACATTCTGATACTTGTTTACTTTTAAGTAAGTCATAAGAACGTTTTCATGGGTATTTCCCCCAGAAGTGGCCGCATCATCACCTTTAAGTTTATCAAAAAACTCTTCTCTTAAAATCACGAGTTTCTCACCTGAAGGAGATAGCACAATACAATTAATTATTAATTATCAAAATGGTTTATGCATGAAGTACAAGTTACGTACATTTCATATAAAAAGAAAGTGTTACATAGAAACAAATAGAAAATTTTTTGCAGTCGAATTTGTATCAAACCTTACACAAAAATATAGTTCTGTTTTTCATATACAGGGTGGGCCAAAAGTCACCATGGGGTTTAAAAATTTAATAACTTTTTCGTTTATATTTTTTTTTTATTTTTTTTTTTAGATTATATAAATAACATCTGGAGAATAAATAATGGAGAGATTCACAACTGAACAAAGAACCAGAATAATAGAATTTTATTACTTAAATCAGCGATCAATTATTTTAACGCAAAGAGCATATCGTCGCCATTTTAACGTCAGAATTTCGCCCTCTGAAGCCATAATTCGTTGCTTAGTTGATCGTCACCACCAACATGGCACCGTAAGTGATTTGCCTCGAACCGGTAGACCGCGTATAATTCACACTGCGGAAAATATTGAACTTGTAGAGCAAAGTGTTAACGAAACACCAGAAACATCTACCAGAAGGCGTTCTGCTCAGCTGGGGATGTCTCGTACGTCACTACGGCGCATTTTAAAAAAAGATTTACTGTTATTCCCATATAAGGTGCATTGGTGCAAGAATTGAAACCCGCAGATCATCGGCAACGTCTAAATTTTGCAGTTAAATTTCAACAGTTGGCCAGAAATGAAATCAACTTTATTGAAAATCTGATTATGAGTGATGAAGCTCATTTTCATCTGAATGGCTTTGTTAATAAGCAGAACTGTAGGTTCTGGGGTTCTGAAAATCCAAGAGCCATTCATCAACGACAATTGCACCCCATTAGGTGTACAGTATGGTGTGGCATTACATCTGAAAATATCATTGGGCCTTACTTCTTCGAAAATGAAGATGGAAGTGCTGTAACCGTAAATGGAGAGCGGTATCGGTTTATGATAGAAATTTTTTTACGTCCTGCTCTTGAAAACAGACCTGAGATGTGGTTTCAGCAGGATGGAGCCACTGCCCACACTGCCCGAGACAAAATGGCACTTTTAAGGCAAATTTTTGGGCAGCGAATAATTTCAAGAAATTCGGAAATTAATTGGCCAGCGCGTTCGCCAGATTTGTCAGCACCCGACTATTTTTTTTTGAGGTTATTTGAAGGTGCGAGTATATGTGAACAAGCCCGAGACAATCCTTGAACTCAAGGCCAAAATTGTTGCAGAAATTCGAGCGCTACAGCCACAAATGTTGAAAGATGTTATAGAAAATGCTCTAAAAAGAGCCCATCATTGCGAAGCTTCTAACGGCGGTCATTTAAGTGACATTATTTTCCATACTTAGCGTAAAAAAATTTCCATTTTGTATATTTTATAATCTAAAAAAAAAAAAATAAAAAAAATATATAAACGAAAAAGTTATTGAATTTTTAAACCCCATGGTGACTTTTGGCCCACCCTGTATTAACTTATTTTCTCTTAACAAAATATATTTTGAAAAAAATAAAATAGTACGGTAAAATAATTTATACCTTTACTAGACATATCGATCAGTAAGCACACTTTTAACTTGTAGGTAATATAGATACCAAATCGACGCAAGCACAAATAATAGACTGAATCATCCCTTTTACAGGAGGAGTTAGAAAGCTGGATTTTGTTGAGTTATATATCCATATTGACTTGTCCTTTGTTTGTGAAACTCTCCAGGTATTTAAGTTCTATTTAATTGGATAGGGTCTATTTTCTACTATCACTTTTTTTAATTATTTTATCCTGAATTGCGATTTTGGTTCATAGTGCGAAACATGCACGGGACAAAACAGAAACAATAAATTAACCTTAGATCTCATGACGTTTCTTCAAACTAATGAAACGACCATCAAGAAAATTGAACACACATTTTTGGTATCCGGCCACTTATTTTTGTCCAATGATTCTGATTTTGGATCACTAGAAGTAGATACAATCTAAAGGAAAAGTTATTTATATTCCCGAACAGTGGTATGATATCATGAGATCTGCAAGGCGAAAAAAAAAATTGGTGTTTGTGTAATGAATTCTGATGAGTTTTTTTCTACGGCAACATTTGAAAAATATATATAGCATTCTCAGATTTATTTAAACCATTAACAAATGAGTTTAAACTTTAAGCAAATAAATTTAAACCTTGAACAAATGATTTTAAACCCTTAACAAATGAGTTGCAACTGTTAACAAAAAGACTTAAACCTTTAGCAAATATATTTAAACTCTTAACAAATTTATATATACATATTTAAAATATTTTATTTCGTACAATTTTGCTTTTTGGGTGCATAAATAATCTGCAATACTTCTGACTTTTCAGTGCACCGGTTGACCATCTGCACTGCCTCAGGAATAAGTAAACCAAACACATTATATAGATCGAACAGTCATTTAGTGTGATTTGTTGTAGGCTGTCTTTGATCACTGAGAGAAGATTATGTTCTCTACTCATGTCACCTAAAACTGAACGATTTTTCGATAGGGTTTCACACAGGCGAGTAGATTAAAGATGTTTAGTGTTAGATTCATGGTTTTGATCTTCATATTAGAAGATATCAAGCCCGTTCAAAAAGGGGCACCCGTATTAGAGTTATAATTCCAGCAGAACGTGGCAGAAACGACAAACTTATTGCTGCGATAAGTAACCAAGAAATTACAATTTCTACTTGCAATTCCGATAGGCTTTCTCTATTTCTGCACGAACTTGTTGAAAAATTGCAAACAAATCCATTGATTGGTGACGCATTTTGGATAATGTGACAATACACAAAATACAGCAAGTTCGTGATTTGTTATCTCAGACAAATTTGACACTAAAAGTTTTGCCTTCTTACTCGCCTATGATATGCCCTATTGAAAAATCGTTTTTTTTTTAAATGAAAGCACATGCACGTTCGGTTTTAGGTGACATGAGTAGAGAACATAATCTTCTTTCAGTGTTCGAAGATAGCCTGAAACAAACCTGCCAGATTTTGCCCCGAAGTTTATCAAGTTCTATTTTGTTTTGACATTTTGCAAGGATTCAAGTCATGACAATTTGATCATTTTCTCTACACTTTCAAAACCTTTGTACTTCAATGCATCCTACAAGTCAGTTCAATCCGCAATCTCCTGTGTTCTGTAATGCACTGCACGGAACCAAAAGAACACAGCTTATATATGCACCCAAAATTTGAGGAAAGTATGAAATAAAATATTTTAAATATACATAAATTTGTTAAGAGTTTAAATATATTTCAGTTCAAATTCATTCGTTAAGGGTTTAAAATCATTTGTTCAAGGTTTAAATTTATTTGCTTAAAGTTTAAACTTATTATTAATGGTTTAAGTAAATCTGAGAATGCTATAACAAGACGATAAACGACCCATGAAAAAGATCCAGTTAACTGGCTGAAAATACAGTGGTTATGTTACGAAAGCCGCCCATATGAAATTCTTTTCAAGGAGTCATTACAGGAATCTACGAATTTCAAGTTTCTAAATATTAAACCTGCATGAAGAAAAGATAGGCCAGTACTTTATCAAAACATTACCAGGGAATTATTATATCCAAGGAAAAAACCTGTTAGCGAGCTGAAGGAACAGGACATGATTGATTTTCTACTGTTTATGCCACCTATACATAACGGATTTTTCAAAAATCTGGTTACTACTAGTGTTCAGGAGGATATTGGAGTTTTGCAGCCTTTTACTGAAGAGATAAAGAATATTTTTTTTACAGATTTTTATTTAATTACATTTTTATTACGAAATGTCTTTTGGTGTTTTTACATTTTATTATTATTGTCATTCACCTTCTTTATTGATTTTATTTAGTAGATGGTTTTTTTTTTAATAAGAATAGTTTTTTATTCTTTTCGAACTTACAAGGATGTGTATTTTATTTGTTTATTGTTTATTATTATGTACTTATATGAAATTTTTCATGTTTCATTAAGAAATATTTTAAACTAGGGGAGCCCACCGACGTTGCCCGATGCGAGATTCCGTACTCTAGAGTTTCACGCTGCATGTGTTGTGTGTGTGTGTGTGTGTATACGTTCGTATGTGTGGGAGAGTGTAGGTCTCTACGTCAACGCGTTGCCAAATATAGTAAAAAAGAAATTTTTGTACATCAACCGTACGAAGCACTTGTTCCCATTTTCGAACTTAAATTTCCCTTTTGTTTTAAATAGGCCTGTGTACAAAATCAGTGTCGAAAAACTAAGGTTTTGTATGGCAACACCAAAAAAGTTTCTCCCGATTTGCTCCAATTTTGGACCTGTATTTGTAATATTTATGAAATCGCCGTGTACAAAATATGAGCTCTCTATGACGACGCCTCCTTAGGCAGCATTCAAGTATATGGTGAAAAGTCAAGATTTTGCATGACAACACGAAAAAGGGGTTACCTTATTTAGTCCATTTTTTAAATTTTGTTTATTATTGCTATGAAAAGACCATTTCCCGAGTTTTAGCTCTTTATACGTCAACGTGCTCTCAGGCAGTGCCCAAATGTATAGCTCAAAACGGAATTTTTGTATGGCAACCCTCCAAAGGTGTTACCCGATTGGACGTATTTTTGAACTTAAATGTAAAGTTTTTTTAAAAACGCAGTTTACAAAATTTAAGCTCTGCACGTCGACGTATAGTGAAAAACCAATGTTATATATGGCAACACCAAGGATGGGCTGCCGATTCCAATTTTTCATTCCCTAAGAACGTTATTCGGACTATTACGAAAATTTAAAAAAAAAAGAACTAGACAAATCGCTGCAGCCGTTCTCAAGTGATGGGATTTCATTTTTAATATGCATAGAAGAAAATTTAAAAACTGTGCGATCTTAGGTCTTTGATTTTCATAAAACCTGGTCTTGACTGAGCATTATAGTGGCATATGTAAAGGTTGGGTCTTCCTGAAAGTGATTTTTATGATTGAATATAAGGTTAAGCTTATATTATAAAATTGAGAATCAATTTGGACTGGAATAAGGAAATGATTTCTTCATATTTGTTAAGCTGATGTTTTTATGCACCAAGATGCGAAAGATCAATTCAACTATGGAAACTTGACTTACGCCACTCTGATTCTCACCAGAAATATTTCCGAATTTTTTATTTTGTGAAATTTTTAAGTATTTTCAAAGTAAACAAATTTTTTTGTTCACTTAATTTTTCAGTTCTTTTGGTTATTTTCGTACTTTGGAAAGAAACTCTTGCCCAAACTTTCTTTGTTCATAATTTTGACATTTAGTTTGATGCAACTCTATCCAGCCTTCGAAAATTCAATTAAATTACCTATAACTCTCACCAGTCCTTCCAATAATCCAAAGTAATCCATTAGAGTAGATCAATTACCAATAAACACAGTAATAATAGCACTTCGTCGAACTAAACCTTGTCCTTACTTAACTAAAAGATTCCTCAGGTTTGTAATCGAACCGCATCACCCATCACGGGTGGTACAATTTAAAAGCCATTCAATTTTCAACAACATATTCCTGCCATAAAGAATGGTGGTCCGAGGATATTTATATAAGCAACAACTTTGACATCTCCTTTAAATTACATCCAGAACATATGTAACCCTATGCTCTCCGTCCAACGATGGCTTATCTTCGTCGAACTTAAGTTATTTAAGCCCCTAATAGAGTCTCCTCTAAATTACCCTCAAATAAATTTCCAGTCGTGCTTGTAATTATGGTTCGTATCGAAACTCTTTACAGTCTTCTGGATACGGTCGTCGTATCAGTTGACATTAGTTTAGCCTCAACAACCAAACTGTTTTCTGGATGTACAAAAAATACATCCATTTACATAGACTGGACACTAGAAGTTTTTTTTTTGTTTTTTTTTTATGAGTGGTGTGTTTGAGAGCCCCTATACGTGTTGATTCTCACAAAGTATCCACTGCAGCCTATAACTAAGTATATGCGTACATATGTAGCCAGCCCCCCAAACAATATATAATGTAGGCGTCCAGGAGTGCTGTGTGTGTCAAATTACAACACGACTTCCTCTTTATCACCTGGCCTTAAACGTTTTTCTTGTTCCCGTTTAACTGGTCATAAGTTATGTGCCCTTAAATGGATTTTCCACGAAGATTCCGTGTCATTCTGTGCTCTGGAAAGTACTATAAACAAGAAATGGTCTTGGACTAAGCTCTCTCATAAGTGGTTCGCATTAATAACAGCCTGACGCTTCCTTCATCATATATGCAGGGACGGAATCTGTCAGTCAATTCTTAGCATATTTTCAGTTCTACATCATTCACACACATATACACAAACACACATAAAACACATCAGGTCGTAGCCATCACAAATGAAATGAGCAAATTGGCGAGATGCAGAAAAGATATGAGAGATCGCTTCAATTACAACTTAATTAACACGTTCCGTTTTGTGATGGGATTTTTACATGCCCGGAACCGCCCATTCTTATTATTATTATTATTTAACGGTTGAGTAATGTGGGGTAAATTTATGCAAAATTTGAGATCTGTGAAGACGTTGTGAAGTTTTTGATTGATCTCGTTGAGAAAAACGTTCACATTCCGACGGTAAGAAGATATCGAAGAAAAATTTGCTCTGTTAAATTTATAAGATCAGCTGATAAACGGCATTTGGTACATTTTCAAGGTCGTGCTGTAATTATCTCGACGTCTTAATAATAACTTTTGCTGGAAGGCAGTTTGACAGACAAGGGAGGATTGCGATAGGAAAAGTGTTTGGGTTAATGATGTGAAAGTACTCCAGTTAAATTTTGTTCTACTATTATGAAATAAATAAATCTGACACTGTAGATTTTGGAAAGTGGCTGAAAATCTTGAAGATTTTTATTTAATTTTTTCTCTTCGTTATCGTTTTTAAATTAATTAATTCTATAAACTGGAGGAAGTAACGAATTGAGTTTTGTAAACAATAATAGCATCTGTCTTGCCCAACTTTTCAGTGGAGTGCTTTATTAACAGCCCATTTGTAGACCCTTGTAAGATCCTCATTCATTTTGTTAACAAACTCCTCTAGGACTGATCTAGAGTTGAATGTCATCTACATACATATGTAGGTGCGAAAATTAGAGTGACACTGGGTAAGGCGAAGAGCGTAAATAAAATTGAGAAATAGTAATGGGCCGAGAATAGATCCTTGGGGCACTCCACTAAGAACGGATAGAAAATCAGCATCACCACAAAACACTTTTTGTATATGTCCGCTTAGGTATGACCAAATTAATTTGCACGCCGGATTAGAAAAATTAAATATTGTACACAATTTAATTAACAGAAGTCTGTGGTTAACCTTACCAAAAGTTTTTGAAATTATTTAGAAGGATAAGCAAAGTGAGTTTATTACTTTCCAAGGAAATTCTGATAAAGTCGATGATCTTTAACTGCACTTGACGCTTGAATTTCGATTGTAGGCTAGATAACATGTTTCTGTTATTTTAAGAAGTCATTCATTTTTCTATTTAGGATGTTTTCAAAAACCGTACGAAAAACACGGTAATTTCGGGGATTGGTATTTGGAGAATTTCCAGACATAAGAAATGGAGGAGCTTAAAATTACGTTGTTAAAGAAATTATAGTTATTAAGGGTAGTAAAAATTTACCAACTTTTGGATGCACATCGTCAAGTCTAACTGCATTTGATTTCACTGAAAAGTCACTGCTGCAGAAGCATCCACCTAGCTTGACTAATTATTGCTAGTCAGAGTGGAATCTGTGTATCTTAAACCATTTCTGAACTAAGTGTCTAGGAGGTTGAAATTTTGCAAATTAATAGTGTTTTGGATGATAATGCAAGTATATGTGTAGTTTACAGCATAAACAATTCAGAACTATAGTATTGAGATCGTTGTGCATGTGTGTTATCATCATGTACATAATTTCAATGAAAAATGCTACTTATACCGTTCCGAGTTTGTAATTTGTCTTGTCTTTGTTGACCAGTACATTAATTTCTGCAGCATCCCAGAGAGGAAGCATAATATACTAATCGGTCTAAAGTCGGCTAGAGATGTGGGTGAGGAGCATTTAAGAATGCGTAAGATATTGGCAAAATTTTCAAGGTGTAGGGAAGGAAGAATTTTGCTACTACATATACTAAGGACATGTTGAAGTGGCCTTAAGAATATCGGCAACGCTAAATTGAAAAATTTCGGCAATTCTTGATCATGACCAGATGCGTTTGATTTGATAGAAAATAACGCCTTTTTATCACCTCTTCGCTATCCAAACATCCGAAAACTGATACAATCAAAGTTCTGAGGATCCATAATATAACCAGGCAACCATGATTGAAAATGATCACTACCCTATATAGGGTGAATGGTAGACTACAACATATTTGTTAATTATATTGGCAGTACACTCAACTATTTTTCGCATTACTCCCTTGAGCTCTTGCATTACACATTATTTGCCATAATATTTTCGATGGTAACTTGCAGCCATTTTTTTTTTATAATAGTAAGGTTGCTTGGCAGCTCGTAGCTTAGTATTAAGTTTTTCTCTACTACTATTGCTCATAGTATACAATTTACGTCACCCACTGATTCTGCAGTGACACGATATCTCGAATAAACATATTAGGCTGGTGTCAAAGCGGTGTGTGAAGGCTAAAAGAAAGAAAATTATAAACAGGTAAGGGAGGTTATAATTAAGAGAACAAACAAAAATTAAACAAGAGATAAAAAGAAATTGTGAAATTGGGAGGTCTTTAGGCGTAGAGTGTTTTTTTCTTGCGATTTTCGGCAAAACGTGACCTCCTAGCGAAAAATATCCTTCACACAAGTTGTAGACAATAAAAAAATCTAAAACTTCAATTTTTCAACATAACCTCAAATTTTCCGAGAAAATGGCGAAAAATCTATTTTTCGGTTTTTTTCTTTCGTAAAAACAATTCAATTTACATGAAATTTAAAATTAGAGGAAAAATTAGATTAAAATCTAAAGAGAAAATCTTACCAGCATCTAAGAAGGCACAGATGCAAAGGGTCCCACGACCACCTGAAATACATAAGAAATTGAATTAAAACATGAATTCCAACGATGACGTATTAAACGTAATAAATGAAATTTGAGATAAAAACAAAAAAAAAATGCAATATACAAGAAATAAATGAACAATTACAACAACATTGTGTTTACATAGCACCATATAGGCACCATGCAAACTCAATACACTTTGTGTTCTATAACATAAAATCACATGACATGTTCCTATTCCATTTGTATAAGGCAGAAATTTGCACATAATTAACATATAAAAGAAATAAATGTATGTACAAACCTCTGCTAAGATGAACGCCTATAAATGACACAAAACACTGATTTTCACACGAAATCTAACAAATATTTCAATCACGCGCGGCTGACATTACGAATATAAACAAAACGTCAAACTCCATACTTTCGCGAAGTTTGACATATCGTCGGACGAATATTGGTTTGTCGTATATGCCATCTGGTCATAAAGCTGGAAAACACATTTTAATGTTCGAGAAAAAGATACAATTGCTCTAAGACCAATAATGTTATATGAGCATAAAAGTTAAATAAAGTGAATATCAAAAGTTCTGTATGGCAACACCAAGAAGGGGTTGCCCAATTTAGGTCATTTTTAAAATTTCATTTACTATTTTTATAAAAATCCTGTGGAAAAAATTTCAGCTATCTACGTCGTGTCCAGAGATATAATGAAACCCCCAAAGTTTTGTATGGTAATACGAAGAAAGGGTTGCACGATTTGTCCCATTTTGGACCCTTAATTAATTTGTTTTTTAAAGAAGCCCATGTACAAAATTTCAGCACCCTTATCGTGCGTACGAACAGACGGACATGCAAAAATCAAAATAAATTTTAATTTTATGTATGAGTGTCCAATCTATTTTGCTCTGCTGTTTGCATTACAAACGGAATGACAGACTTATTATACCCTATGATTTCATCATCTAGCTAGGCTATAAATATTCGATAAAACTTATCAGAGCTTATTATATTATTATTGTTTAAGTGGAATCAGTTTAATTTGTTTGTAATACTCATTACCAGATACTAATAATATGGATGAAATGAAGAAATTGGTTTATGATGAAAACATAACTAAAAAAAATTCCTTACGGAACATGAAACAAGAAAAATAATAAACTTAACTCTAGTTCATATGCATTAATTTTATTGAAATTAGTTAAAGATGGCGATGTATTGAATTTATTTGTAAAAGAGCTCTATAATACTCTTGGTCTACTGGTGGTATAAAGCTAATAAGCTGTTACGCTAAGCTGTTAATATAAAAAGATGTGGTTTTATATCCAAGACCAGGTTAGGTTAGGTAAGAGGGCTGCCACAATACAACAAGCCTGCATCACGTAGACCTTTAGTGGGTCCATTGTGCCCCTAGGCCCCAAGAGATAACAATTTCAAGCCGGCCCAGATCAATCCTGCTTCCCTTGGGGAACTCAAGATATCTCCAAGACTCTTTACCTAGATCCGTCCTGCTTCACTCGGAAAACTCAGGACACATCTAAATTACTTAAACTACAAAGTTCCTCTAGAATTGAAAAGAAGTAGCTGCAGATATCGTTCGCCGGTATCCCCAGTCTTCTGGCATGGTCATCTATGGCCCAGTGACCCGTAAGGACCCTTACTAGATTCCTGGTGTTTGTTCTGCTTTTCCTGTCATATGCACGCCACAATTGCCTCGCAATACGGCAGGTATCCCTGTTGGTGCACCGGAGGCTTGCCTTTTAATAGGCGCCCCTGATGATTTGCTCTTTTATTGCTCCGATTGGAATCCTCACAAAAGCTACCGTTGCGGAGCTATCCAACTCAGAGCTTTTTTTGGCCAGCTCATCAGCCATCTCATTGCATGAGATATCCTTATGGCCAGGTACCCAGTATAGGGTCACCTTGTGTCTTGTAGCCAATACCTCAAGGTTAGTCTTGCATAACTGCACAAATTTTGATTTTACCAGCACAGCATCCAGCGCCTGGATGGCTGCCTGGCTATCAGTATATATGCATATGTGCCATGAGGGCGCTCTGCACATAGATACCAATGTTGCCGCCTGATAAATCGCTGCGAGTTCTGCCTGAAAAACACGCATTTGTATAACCAAGGTCTCTTCCATTATAGGTTTAAATTGAAGTGAGATTAAATCAGATCTTTCTTATCTTAAAAATTTTAATTATGTAAAAGCTATTTGTGCAAAATGCTAATTGCAAGATTTGTTACAGTACCTTTTAAGGTCTGATGGTTGCCTTTGAATCAATATATGCGTTACACTTTTATACGACATATTTTTAAGATATCTTAGTAGTGATAATGGGCTATAGATTTCAAGATTTTTAATGTTTCTGTCTACAACACTATGGACCCAGTCAAGTTCTTGAATTAAGCATTTCGTCGAGGATTTTTGCTCAATAAATTTCAGATTAATCTGATTACGAACAAAAAGAAGCAGGGCAGTTGTTTTTGTTTTGCGCGATGCAGGATCCACTCCAAAGGGAAATGCACCGTCACCAATGTTTTTATACTTTTTGGTTTACTAAGGAAAATTATAAGCACGTACGACCAACCAAGTCTAAAATATGTTTTTATTTTATTGTCGTATGTTGATTGTCTTTTCCTACTTTTCTATGCACGTACGACTTAACAAAATTGAATAGGTACATGTTTATTTGTGTTAACGTATAACGACAAATCAATACTCAGCCAAAAATATTTGCAATTTGCAAGAAAATATTGTCGTACGTTCTTAAAATTGGCGTTTACGACATACCAATATTTATAAATGCTGATTTTTACGGATATGCGACAAAAGTGCTGCTAAGAAATCTATAAATCATCTTTTAGGTCAAAAACTTCCAATTTGGCATATACGACAAACCAATACTCGCCCGACGATATCACCCCGGGGTAAAATAAAAAAAGACGAAAAATTGAATGGGCGCGTTCGCGCATTACGGAATAATCGCGAATTTCGAATTTACCTTTACACCAATGAGTAAGAAAGAGACACAAAGGTGTGAAAGAGACAATGATAAAGATGAACGAAAATGAATTCTGAGAGGAATTCCTTAAATTGAAATCCAACATGGCGAAACCATAAGTTATGGCAAGATTTAGAAAAACTTATCATAATTATTCGAACTTAGTACTGATTTCTATGGTAAAGATGTCCAAAAGTGCAATTTGTAATTTGACATCAATTGAGAACAGCAAAATCATATATTTTAGTTAAATTTATTCTGAAAATTAATGAATTAATTTTTATGGATATGAAATTGGAGCAAATTTTTCTATAACAAGAAAAAAATCTAGAATTAGTCTACGACCAATTCTTATGATACCCTAAATGAATGCCCGTATAAAATTTCGTATGATCACCGACCTATGCAAGTTTGATTTTTGAAGTGGTTTTTCGCTTATATTTCTAGAACAGTTCGTCGGACAGAAATAATGATTATAAGCAATTTTATAGAATTTCATATTCTGAAGAAGTTTTTAGTACAATAAAAATGTCTAGGAGTGATCGTTCTCACAGTATATGTAAAAAACATAAATTTGTATATGGCAACACCAAGAAGGGGTTACCCGATTTAGTCCACTTTTTAAATTTTATTTGCTATTATTATGAAAATACCATGCACCGAATTTCAGCTCTATATGTCGATGCGTTCTCAGGCAGTGTCTAAATACAGGGTGTTTCCCACTAGGAGGTGAATAGAACGGGAGATGATAGTACTCACCTAGACGAACCAAAAATTGTATGGTAGGTGGAAGCCATATCATCCGTTTAGGAGTTACAGGGTGATAAAGAAAAAAAGCTAGTTTTTCACAAAGCACACTTTATCTTAAAAACGACAGGGCGTAAGGTCACAGTTAAGAGCTCATTGTATGCAGAACTTCATGGCCTTTCTAACGACTGCTGAACTAGCCCCATACCTTTCTTCCCTCAAGAATTTTGGTTGTCTAAACTAAAAATTTCGGATTTTCTTACCTTTTTTTTTAATTAAAACATTTTGCACAAAGGTCATTAACATAACTTTTTATTATAACAACTGTAAACTGTAGACTCTCCTCTTTACTGTGACCTATTTCACCCATTTCGACATCAGCAATACATTAGAGTTTTAGCAGGCAAGGAACGTAGTGTGACAGGAAACATTTATTTGGTTTGTGATACATTCAACATTCATCGTAAGGATTTTTATGGAAAGTTTTAATTAACTACGTACAGTGTCAAAATTAAAGGGTAAATTTTTAGTTCAGTTATTTCCCAATTTGCGTTAAGTTCATTGCGTATATGCATGCCAGGTGTTGGTCGTGCACATATGTAGAAAGTTAACAAGATCGATTAGGGCTTACTAACTATTTTTCTTTAGTTTCAGCAGTTCGATTTTTTTTTACATTTCAAGCCATTATTTATCGTGTGAAAACTATGCCATTAGGTCATTTTTAAATAACATAATAATTGAAAAATAGATCTGCATTGAGTTCTAATCGCCCTTAAATTTTCAGCCATTGGTGTAAATCAAAAGTAGTTAGATACTTAGAAAAAGATAATTTTGAACTGTAATTTATGAAATTTAAAGTAAGCATAATTTGTTATTGTTATTGAAACGAAATTCGAGTAAGATATAGTATTTGGGAAATTAATTCTTGTAATATACATAAAGTTAACATAATCTTAAATTTTTACATAATTGAAATTGAAATTCTGGAAATGTACTACTCTGTAATTTAATTGAGAAAGGCAAGTAAAATATTGAATGAATTAGGTGAATTTGATGTAACGTAATTTAGTCGTATACAGGGTGATTCTGATCAAGATACCTACCACGTGATTCCTTGAGGTAAGCTGATCAACAAATTGTTCCACATACCCCCCCCCCCACGCATTTATTCATTAAACAATAATTTTCGTGCAATAAAATTAAGTGAACAATGAGCGACAAGTTCCATATTTTTATTTAACCGCTTACACTCCATTCAGATTTTTTTATTTCAGCATATTTTAAATTCTCGTTTGTAACCACAGTTCATTCGAATGTCAATTCTTGGAATTTCATTGAACTGTGCTTTGCGAACGCAGTTTTTGTGTAGATGTCAATTATAGGAATTGACAGCAGCTGTGCTAAAAGCAGAAAGTATACTGGACTGGCTCTTCTCATTGCTCTCTGGCGTACGAGCTGGACTTGGAAAACCCTCGGCCGGTATGCTACGTGATGCGATGGTACCTGAGTTTCGGTCTTGGCGTCGCTTTTTTGTGAGCTTTCCTGGAAGGGAACCGTGGACTGAGGGAAGTGTCTTATCGAGCCTTTCCTGGTCCGCTCTAAAAATCTTCACTGACGGTTCTCTCACTAATGAGGGAGAGCTGGGGCAGATGCCTACTTTCCTGAGCCTAATAATGGGGTGGAGAACTCACTTGGAAGACACACCACTGTCTACCAGGCTGAATCTTCGCCATATCGATGGCAGCGAAGTTAGCTCTTGATATGTAAATCAAGAGGAAGGACATTGTTATCCTTTCAGATAATCAGGCAGCCTTGATGGCGTTGAGTGGCCTCGGATAACATCTAAGCTGCTGGGGGATTGCAGGTCATCTGTGGATAAGCTGTGTATCCACAACGAGGTGTCCCTTCTGTGGGTTCCTGGTCACATGGGGATCATGGGGAATGAAAGGGCTGAGCTTTTAGCTGGCTCTGATTCTCTGTTCTCCGGACCGGAACCCGCCATAGGCGTTGCCACCTCTAGTATCGGGTCTTCCAGCAAAGCGGATATTCATAGAAAGCATCTGCAGAGATGGGTGAACCTAAGTGCTTGCAGGTGTACAAAACTGTATCTTGATGGGCCCAATGGGAATATCTCCTCTCTTCTCATTGGGGCTCGGAAGGAAACAATATACAACTGTGGTTGGCATCATCACAGGCCACAGCTTACTTCACGCTCATCTAACAAAAATGGAAGTTGTTGACAGCCATGAGTGTCTGTGCTGCCTGGAGGGAGAGCCCGAGACAACCGAACACTTTTTGTGTTCGTGTCCGGCCTTCGCCCGGTGCAGGCTGGAAACTCTAGGCTCTGCCCTTCTATCTGCGGATGAGCTGAAAAGACTGCGCCACGAAGACCTGATGCGCTTCATTAAGAAGACAGGAAGGTTTTGGTGAATGGCCTTCTAGCAGGACAGCACAATGGGCCGCTATGGCCTCCGTGCTTGGGATCGGAATCCTGTTCCCTGGATTTAAAATAAAAGAGTAAAATAAAAAAAAATACATTTTTTTTTGCATTGAATAAGTTGGAATCAGGGAAAAAGTAGTTTTCGAGATATTTACATTTTTTGAAAAAAAAAAAACAGAATCTTCCACGAAAAACTTTATTGGCGTTTTTTTCGATCTAAATATTCTATCCGGGGTTATTTTAATCTTTGATATGTCTACTTAAAATGGTCTACCTATGTCTATATTATGGCGAAGAAATTGCCGTAAAAAAACAAAAACATATCAGGATGTAGATGAAACGAAGAGTATGCATTTATGCAATACTGAAAGTTAATGTTAATTAAAAATATTAATAATAGAAATATATGGCCAAGTTCAGACTCTATTTGTAACGAGTTTGAATCCCAGCATGCTTTTTTTTAAAGTGAAGAACATATTTAAAAAATAAAAAACAAATACAAAAATGAAAAGCAAAAATAAAAAAAAATAAAAGGAGATGCGTTAGTATTAAGAAATCAAATGACAAGAATCAAAACCAGTATTTAATTCTCCATAAGATATAATAATTCACATTTGCTTAAAAAAAAAGGTATATGTATAGGTCTAGGATTTAAAAACATGGAGCCATTACATTTTTCCATCAGTTTGTCAGCTACCGTCACCGCATGTTTGTGAACCCAAAATTAAAATTTAAAAACTTATTTCCGGTCATGTGAAGGATGAATGAGAGTAAGCATTTTTAAAGCTAATAACCTCCTTTTAATAAAACCCACATAAAGTAAATTTGACACTACCTGATCCCTTTATATGAAGCTTAAACCCAACTTCTTTGGATTCTCTCCTTCTCTGTTCATATGTACCTACTTACGTATGCTTTGGATATTCATATATACTTATATTATTACATAACTCATTCAGTCAGTGCCAATAATTCTTGAAAGATTAAGTAACTTTCAAAAAAATCTAAAAATAACTTTTAATTACACACAACAAATATTTCGCTGTCAACAAACATTAAATTATGAAATAGCATCAGGAAGTAAGTAGTAAACTGTCTAAGTCGCCTTTGACCGTCGTCTACACAACACTACAAAACTGCAAAAGGCCTAATAAAATATCGAGCTCAATTTCAAAGCGTATAGTTATACGAAAGAAAAAATCAGTCGAATAACAGCCGCAAGGGTATAGGGGCATTAATTAACAACAATTAACCGAAGACGTTTCCACTCGAGTTTCGAAATGGCAGCTTTACGGCCCAAGCACGTACTTATATCTAAGCGTCATTTGCAGAGTTATGGATGTACATATGTATAATCCGCAGTGTTTGCTTGCATGGTAAAAAACTACCATCGTTTCCATCATCTCCCACAGAGACCGGACTTGAGGCCCGGGGAGCCTACCCTGGCCGCAACTTCCTCTCGATATTCGTGCAATTAAATTATCGTTCATTAGGTGATCTTGCCATTATTTGCTCATAAGCAATTGGCATTTGGCAGCACCAGGTCCGTTCTGATGTGCACGTCGTTGTTTACGTTCTGTCGATAATTGCTGATCCCCGTCAACCTTTTTTTTTTCTGTGTGGGTTGCATGGCGTGTAAGAGGATCTACCACCTTGGGTCTTAGGTTTTCAGGTAACAACGGTGCCAAAATAAAAGATTAAAACCGGCTTGAGCTGAGTATTATCGCGCAATTATTGAGAAGCGATTATCAACACAACCACCACCACCACCAATTTTACGACTACCTCTACCAATTGGATTGTCGTCTGTAAAATGTTTTTTTTTCTTTTTTTTATGATTGGTAATTTCATTACATGCAAATGCAAATGATCTCTTCTCCTCAAACTAGGTTAATGCAGAAGACGGAATTAGTTTTATGCTTGTAGCATTATACTAAAGGCCTGTGGCAAATTGCTTCCACATTTTCTAATGGTGCAGCTGTTGGAACTTCCATTCAAATGTTACTAAAGTTTTAATAAATGAATGGCGCAATCGAAATAAATGTCCGAATCTGACCTTGATGTTGGAATTAAGCAAGAAAGATGGCGGAAGAGATGTTTGATTCTTCAAAAGATTAAGCAACTTAAAATGAATAATTTTTGGATGAGGAGAACGAACTTAAGAGGAGGATTGGATTAAAGAAAATGATTTGATAGTTTACTTTTACCTGAGCGATTTTGTTTATTATAGTTATGACATTTTTGAAATCTTTTTATTTCCGAAGTTAAGTGCTTTATTTTTTGCAAAAAATTCAAGGTCATAATTGCGAATTTGTGTAATTAACGAAAAGTTGATGGTGGCGAGGTGTATAAACGCTTTTGCTTTAAACATCCTCCGGGCTCAAGAATAATACCGTATGTCGATTCCCAAAAAAAGTGCACCTGATCATGCAGTAGTATGATTTTTCTTTTCTTTGTGTTATAAACGTGTCCAAATTTCAAAAAAGGTGCGGACTTGAGCTATTGGAAATAGTCGATTGTTCATCAATTCGAAAAAAAGTGCGTAAGTCGAAGTCGAATATTCCTGTGAATATTTTGAGCATTTTTCAACCGTAATGTGTGAAATATATTCTTAAAAAAAGATACGTTGTTAGGGGGATTAAATCTAAAGAATCCTCACTAATATTACGTATATAGACGTGAATTTGCAATGCTTTAAGCCTCTGTTAACTATTTTTGGAGTTACTCCATGTCAAAAACTGCACTTCGTAATGTACAAGCCATTTCCAAAGCCCACCCCAACAAGGCACACGTTAAGCTATAAATTCCATCTTCGATGGTGGAGTAATGAATCAAAGGTGTCCGTTTGGTTGATTGACTCTAATGATACATGCGCAACTCGCCACTAGGTACATTAGCAATTTTCCTGTCATTACGTTGGCCTCTAGCTCTGAAATGAATAGCAGGAATCAAAGTAAAAGTGAAGAGGAATACTTTCTTTGAGGTCTGTACAGTTGCGACGGAAAGTGATCTTACTCTAATCTGTAGTGACAGTTGTCTTGAAGGGCTACGATGCTAATAATGCACTCCGTGGTAAAAGTGCGAAGGATTGTTCTCTCAGTCTCTTAACTATTATTATGCACCCTTTTGTTGTCAGTTTAAAGAGTTGTTTGGCAGCAAGATCAGGAACTCTCAAATTTAGTTATCGACTCTTCCATGAATTTTGTTGGTTTTGTTGCAAACATTTCTTACAACAACCTTTGCTAAGTAACTTGACATTTTATTGTGTGTTTATCAGAAATATCGGGTTTTCCAGAATATTTGTAAATCTGTAGTTAGATCATCATTTCTATCATTATCTTGGCAAAATTTTTGAAGATTGCATGCTGGTGAAATATAAGTATCTATATTGAAGACATTGACCACTTGACTATTTTGAAATCAAGATTCCGCTAATTGTACAGTTGTGAGTCTTCGCTTCCAATTATTTTCGAGACTCCTGATCATGATTTTTCCACCAATATCGCCTTGCTGTACTTCAATACGGCATTTGATTTGGTAAATCACTCCCTTCATTTTCTGAATTTGGTAAACAAGCTTAGTTGGACTTAATCTGTCGTGAAGCTAATAACGAACGTTTTAAATGACATCTTCTTATAGATTATGTACATCCACTTGTGATCGACTTTAATAAGTCGGAATAGATATCTAATCAGTTTTTGGTAAGAATTTTTTCGAGAATTTTTCTTCAGATCTTTTTTGCATTCATTTGTCATTTTGTTTTGCAAATATTTTCTGGTAATATGAGCAACAACAGTTCAAAACCTTATCACAGATAGTACCTACCTTTAGTCCCTTAATCTTTCTTCCTGTCTGTCAGTAATTCGCCCAACCATAGGCAATACGAGCATAATCAATTTGTAGATAGACACAGATCAATTAACATAAATTCAATTTCAATGAGCCCAAAATGTGAGCTTGCTAATTATCTTTCAGAAATTTGTATAGTTCTTATCTAGAAAATCTGAAAAAAAATTGCCGAAAAAATTCCTAAGAAAAATTAATTTGATATTATTATTTTAACGGAATGACTTATACTGCGGAATTCACTTCCTTGACAAACAATTTTCCACTTTTTTTCCATTTTAATTTATAAAAAAGAGCAAGAATGTGGGATTGAAGTAGCGCATGCATTATTTACTCCCTGTGTGATGTTAGTCACATTTTCAAGAAGAAGGCATACAATTTTGCCGACAGATACATTTTTGTTCAAAATGATTTATCTTTCTAAGTGTATTCAAAATATTCTATGCTGGGTAGTGGTCATATCCCTCATAAGACCAAGCTTTAGACAGCTGTCGGCCATTATTATTTAGTGTAAAAAAATTCTGAAGAAATATTTTCTAGAAAATACATTTGAAAAAAGTTGTTGAAAATACAGGCGCCCATCTTTTCGTCCAATATAAAACTGCGGATTAGTTTCCCATGTCATTGAATGCCATGATAATGTAAATTCCATTCCAATTCCTTATAGTTACGCCCCATTATGGATTTATTTTTTTCTCACGAATTTATTAAAAAATAATTTTTTTTGGAAGAGATTTAAAAAAACAAACAAAATAAGTAGTTATGTAATTGAATGGCTCCTATAAAATTTTATAACAGCGGATTTTTTCTTATCAATTTACTTGAAACACTTTCACTAGAATTTGTATGCATTAAATAATTCGTGTCCGATAACAGTTGAAACTTTTATTGGGAATTTTCAAATGAGAATGAAGTTAAATTTTAGCTCTCTTGCAGAATTATAATCGGTTTAGTGATTTAATTGTGTGGATAAGATGAAATTTATCGCTTGCCCGTGTGCAGATAAAAGAGTCAAAGTAAAAAATAAAAATTAAAGTAAAATGACAGTACCATCAATGAATTTGCTGATTTTTCTCAAAACGTTTGGTTATTATTTTACAAATTTGATTGTCAGTTTACAGAGATTTCTTGTTACCCAAATAAAATCGATTTGCAATGTGATACCTTTCACAAAAAAATGCCCAAATTTCCAGTGACGTTTTTTTTTTTTTCAAAATATCAAGTCGAATAAAATTTGGATAAATTTGAGTTTTTAACTTTTCACAATTTTAATTAAAATAAATCTATTTTACAATACATTCTCCAAATTATTGTCTTCTTCTTCATTACAAAATTTTCCCTTTGCACTCCCGAACAATTTTTTATATGACCTGTCAGAAACTCCGAGACATTTTTACTATGGGCTACCAGCTACTCCGGAATATACTCGTCCGTATGTCGTCGAGGTTTTGTATGTGTTGAATGTGAGCTGATAACGCCTGATTTGGATGAAACTTTTACGGTTTGTATAGGATACCAATATCGTTCACACGTATTCCCCCCCCCCCCCCACGCTCCACTGCCCGCTAGAGAGGTTAGAAATTGCTGGATTTTACAATGAAACGTCACTTTCTAAAAATCATATCTCGAGAACGGAGCAACCGATTTTTCTGATACAAATGCCCAATGAAGCATAATGCTTTATATTTTATATAAAAAAAAACATAGCAGCACTGAACTAGAATAAATATTGCTAATAATAGTACTTCATGATTTTACGGTATACGGTGACTTTAAAAATTCATAAAAAAAAACCTTTACGTGCGATGGCCGTAGAGGAATGCGGTTTTCTTAGTTGTATTTGTGGTATTCGGGAGCAAAAGATAGAAGAATAAGAATTTGGTTTAGGGTTTGTGGGGTTCAAGGTAGGGTGTGAGTGCCCCCTGGCGGGATTGTATAAAATGGAGCGTGTGGGGTATCGAATTAAAGAGGGAAGAGATTGTGATCGAATTGAGAGGTTCTTGTTTTGATCCTGTAAACTTCTTACGAACGTTTTTACCGTTAAAAGAGGATTTTTTGGGACTGAGTCATATACATCCCCTTCCTTCATTTTGCATATATTTTGCCCGTCCTTTTTTGCGAATGCATTAGTGGTCTGTTGTGAACGTTTTTTTTTTGGTTGGCAAATTTCGCCAACGTAATGGTTCTTCGCAAACACGAGATTAAAATAAAGCCAGTTTTTCACTCAGAAAACGTCCATTTTCCACTTTAATAAGGATTTTTCCTTTCCGTTCGAGTTATTTCCGAAAAGTAATTATCGAATTCAAAAACTAATTAGATATGTGATTAGGGGACAAAAGATAGATACGATTCACCAAAACTATTTAGCACCGAAAGGGTAAAACAGCGCGAGCGCGCCTCTGTGGAATATTGAAGATCTTGCTTTGTTATTGAAAAAAACGTGAATACATTTTTAAAAACGATTTATTAATACAGTATAATAAAAAAATATATAAAAATACAATAAATAAAAATTACTTTTTGAATTTCTTCATTTTATGATATCTTGAAAAACAATCCCCAAGGTGCATTCTTGCTTTATCAGGACAAGTATCGCAGTATTCACTTGTTTCATGTCTTTTACGTTTCGTTTGTCTATTGGAGCAAACAAAACAATCTATTTTTTTACCTTTACGTATTATATGAAGTTTCCCGTTTAATCTGATTTCAGAAGATGACGTACAGGCTATAGATCGTTCATGTCGAAAATTATTAATTAATTGATCAACTATCAGTTTAACATATTTTAGATGTGTTAATGGTTTTTCATTGCGTTTTGTTTTATCAATTTTATATATGATGTACGAATTAATAACACACACCTCCATGCCCCAAAAAAACATTTTTCTCCACCACTTAAGAGACTTTCTCAAAAATCAATAAGTAGACGCGTATTGATCAGCTCGATCTACAGCGCCCGTGGAATTTGTGTAGCTGGCAACTACTGGCTAAGAACATGATTTTTCCTTTTTTATAAGCAACAGTTTGCTTATATGAAAACTTGGGTTTTTTGATAAAGGTTGGATTCCTGTTAGCTTTAATAGTACCAGTCAAGTGGTATTTTAATTTCATTAGTTCTTCTGCCAAAGGTATACTGGTATAATATCTATCAGTAAACATATGGTAACCTTGTGCCTCGGGGATTTGATCTAGCAACTTTTGATATAAATGTAGCGGAATTCTAGTGCTTACTGGTAAATCTCGACGAATAAGATTTTCTGACGTAATACTTCCATAATAAAGTAAGATAGAATAGATATATCCAGTATCAGAATCTGCCATAGTATAGATTCTTATACCTCACTTCGTAGGCTTAATAGGGTTGTAAGTAATGAAAGAAATTTTTCCTTTAAATTTTACTATGGATTCATCTACACAAATATTTTTATCAGGAATAATGTGTACAGAACATTTGCAATCTAAATAGTAAAAAAAAAATGCTAGCTCGTTGTATACGTGTTTTAAGGTTTTTGCTCCACGAGTCGGGTGTTTTTAAATGCAGCATCCAAAATATTTGATTGAATCGAACTTTTGTAAATATATCCGACAAAAAGGGATTCTACTGTTGTGTTTAGTCGACCAATATTCTTGTATGTTAGAAACACGCATTGTACCCATATTTAGGATAACTCCAGTGAAAGCCCAGATTTCATCTTTATTTACATCATGCCATGTTTGCCATATAGAGTCTTTAGTTAAATTCTTTGAGATCAACACAGATTTCGCATAATTATTTGTTTCCTTTATTATTTCATCAACTAACTGGTCAGTGAAAAATAATTGGAAAAACTGAATCGGTTCAAAAATATCGGTGAAAATTTGTGGGCCCGTTACTTTTGGTCCTATTGAAAAATTTATTTTTCGGGGCATGTATCCATTCTCTGTAATACTGACCCACTCATTTTCTTCCGAAGAGGTACATGCGTTATCATCGGTGTCAGATTCAATAGACCGTGCTTTTCGATTTCGATGAACTGTCATATCGCTGTCATCAGTCTCACTCTCAATCCGTTCCAAAATATTAGAGGAAGTTTGGGGGTCTGTTAATTTTGGTCTTGGCCGTGCTCTGCGATTTCGATGAACTGTTATATCGATGTCATCACTCTCACCCTCAATCGGTTCCAAATTATTAAAGGAAGTTTGGGGCTCCGTTACTTTTGGTCCTGGCCGTGCTCTTCGATTTCGATGAACTGTTATATCGCTGTCGTCACTATCACTCTCACTATATCCATTATTTTCATTTATGTTAGTTTCGTTGTATAAGCAAAATTCGAATTCATCTTCACTCTCCGAAAATTCATATCTTAGATTACTATTTTCTTCCATTTTGAGGGTAAATATTAAAAAAATTATAGTAATTTTAGCACAATTTCTATACAAACTAACAGCATAGGCTACCAGCGACCCCATCCGCACCACCACCTCCCAGCGACCGCTCGTAGGCCCTGATGGTAGCTTTCTTTTAAGCCCTCAACGAGCTCTGTGCGCCTTTTTTATACGGAGTTATAAGCAAAAGAAATCGAAACTTTTCCCTCCTGCCCCGTCGGATGCTAGGCGCTCTCCAAAAACCCAACACCACTAAAAGATGTGCGACATCGAGACGAACACACATACAAGAAATGGTGAAAAAATATTTATATTTAAATAGAAAAAACAATGTTTCTTTTAGATGTCGCCGCTGCGGCGACAACGGAGTAGTAGCTTATCTTACTATGTCGCCGCAGCGGCGACAACGGAGAAGGATGTTTACCTTACATTGTCGCCGCAGCGGCGACAACGGAGTGCAAAGGGTTAATATTACCTCCATTTACTCTTTTTGAGCACCCTGTATTTTTAAGGTAGCTGAGAAATTCGGGGTGCTTTTTTCAATTTTCCTTCTTAAACCACAAGCACTATCACGACGTCATATAGCTTTGTGTATGCTTTTTTGAATTAACCTATACATTCGTAACCAAATTCTGAGAGCAGTTTAAGTGGCCGAAAGTGTGTCGCATAATTTTTTACAAGTTTGACTTTCCATGTCAGTAGACCAATAAACCAGAAAAAGTTAGGTACCTATGACTTCTATACGAAAGGATACAATTCTTGCCAGACGCCAGAGCTAACCTATCTATTAGATAGGTACCTTCCATTATGAAGAGCGTTCTTATTTTTACGAGGATATTTGATTTGAGTCGTTCGTTGCGGCTGTCAGATGTTGTCATCAGAGGCATTCCCTGCAAGTCAGGGGAAAATGTTAAATCCATAGTTAGTGATCTTTCCTCCATGATCGGTCACTCTTTATCACAGCACTTTGACTCTTTCCGTTTGAGGGCTGCGTCTCGGAATAAGATTGGTGAGAGTAGACAGAATGAGAAGCGGGAGCACTACACAAATTCAGCATTGATTGTGAAATTCTCTTGCCCAAATGAGCGTCGCACTTTCGTCTCTTTATACAGGAGGTCGGGTGGTGTTAAGCTGAACCAATTGAAATGTTTCTCTGCACCGGGGAATATTTATGTTAATGAGAGCCTCTCGCCAAATAATCAGCATATGGTTTGTTGGATGGTGGTGCAGATGAGTTCGGTTAGCAGTCTTTGCGAGTTGGACAGAGTGAAATCCATGTTAAATATTTTTTGTGGACGCTCTCAGGGATTGCATTTGTGTACGATTAATGCTAGAAGTTTGTGTAATAAAGTTGATGAGTTACGTCAAATTTATCGCAACGCAGATGTTCATGCTATCCTTGTGAGTGAAACATGGCTGCAGAGCCATATACCCTCATCACATGTCTCGATACCTGGCTTCAAACTCTTTCGGAATGACCGCCCTTCACACAGGGGTGGTGGGGTAGCGATTTATTTGAAAGACATTTTCAGGGCCAAAATTGTGGAATCATCAGTGAATGGGGTCACAGAATTCTTATGTATTGAGGTAGAGCTAGGGTCTAGTAAATGTATTTTGTGTGCGGTGTATCGGCCACCTGGTATTTTTATTGAAGAACAAGCTGGTGAATTCTTGAATTCGTTATCACGCATGGTGCAAACATTTGGAGACGTTATAGTTGGGGGCGATCTAAATGTTAATGTTCTGCGACAGAATGCTATGACTGATAATTTCTTATCTGCAATTCAATGCCTCCAGTTGAATATTGTGAATTCAGTCCCTACTTTTTATAACTGCTCTAGCCCGTCGCTTCTAGATCTCTTCTTAGTAACTGATCCCGATAAGATCCTCTTTTGTAATCAGCTTAGTCCGCCAAGTATACTTGATCGCGATTTGCTTTTCCTGTCCTACAATCTTTCGCCTAATATGAATATCCATGAAAAAGTTTTCTATTTTCGTGATTTTAAGCATCTTGACATGATTAGTCTCCTTGATGAGTGTATGTCATTACCTTGGAATGACATTCTCGGTCTACCTTTGGCGGAAGATCAACTTCTCAAATTAGATGAACTGATTAGTCACTTATTCAATAAATAGGTACCTGTTAAAATTAAAAGCATTCGTTTATGTAATTATCCTTGGTTTTCCCGAGCAATTCGTTCTCTAATAGAGGAAAAGGAGTTTTTATTTCGGCAGTGGAAACGACTTAAAACCGCATACGCTCATAATCTATACAAGCAAGCACGAAATAGGGTTAATTCTGCAATTAAGAAGGCTAAGCGCGAGTTTTACTCCTCTAAATTTGATACTAGCTTACCCTCCAAAATGTTATGGGACAACTTAAAACGGGCATCTGTTTATAAGGATGAAGTCTCAAAATGTCCCTTTGACGCAGAGAAGTTAAATCGATACTTTACTGAAGGGTCTAGCTCGAATCTCTCTGCCTATCAGCTACCGATTACATCATTACTTTCGGTACGAGATCAAAGTGAAAATTGTTTTTCGTTTCGCTGTATTGATTATGTGGAACTGTATCAAGCTGTACACTCTATCAAGTCCCTGGCGACTGGTTTTGATGATATAAATCCCCGTTTCATTAAGCTGATATTCCCTTACCTTTCCCCATATATTCTACACATTATGAATACCTGTCTAATGCCTTCTCATTTTTCTAACATTTGGAAAGTGGCTAAGGTACTTCCAATACCCAAGAAAGCTTCTCCGATTGATTTGGCAGACTATCGACCAATTAGCATTCTTAGCTTCCTTGGAAAAGTCTTAGAAAAAATTATGAAAACTCAGATTTTGAAACATATAGACTGTAATAAGCTCTTGATGAAAACTCAGTCTGGTTTTCGTGAAAAACACAGTTGCGAAACTGCTCTGCTCAAGGTTTCATCTGATTTGCGATTGGCCCTGGATAAGGGTGATATTGGTGTGTTGGTGCTTCTGGATTTCTCTAAAGCATTTGACAGTGTTGTGCATGCTAAGCTGCTCCGTAAATTTTTTTCGAATTTTTATTTTTCGCCGTCTGCCGTCAGGTTTATATCGCATTTCCTCTCGAACAGGTCTCAACAGGTGATTGTTGATGAGACTGCATCCTCGCTCATGCCAATGTCCTGTGGAGTTCCGCAAGGATCAATTTTAGGACCTCTCCTGTTTAGCCTCTTTATAAATGACCTTAATGATATAGTCCATGACGTTAATCTACATCTCTATGCGGACGACGTACAGTTGTACCTAAGCAGGCCTCCTGGCCTTATAGAGGACTGTATTAGCAGAATAAACGATGACCTATCTGAAATTTGCAGATGGTCTAGAGACAATCAGCTGCTCCTCAATGCTAGTAAATCACATTGCATCGCTTTTTATAGCTCGGACCTGGATAGTGAAAATCTTCCTCCTATTATCCTCAATAATGTGACTCTACCTTTTGTTGATAGTGTGTCAAATTTGGGAGTGAAATTCAACACCCGGTGGAAATGCTGTGATCACATTAAGACCACAGTTGGTAAAATATATGGTGGTTTAAGAAGACTGTGGCTATCTGCCAATATATTGCCTGTGAACCTCAGACTGAGACTGGTTAGGGTGCTGCTTATGCCCCACTTTACCCATGGAAGCCTAATCTTTCCTAAGCTAGACTCAGTTTGCAAACGAAAAATTGAAGTTGCCTTCAATGATTGTGTACGCTTTGTCTTCGGTCTACGTAGGTCGACCCATATCACGCCCTACAGATCATCTATTGTTGGCTGTTCCTTGGACACACATCTCAAGCGAAGGGCTCTCGTGTTTTTGTATAACCTTATTCATGGGGGTGCGCCTGAGTATCTTTCTAGCGGTATTCAATTCCTGCAGTCTCAGAGAGGATGTATCATACAAATTCCACGTTTCTATTCATCAACCTTTGAAGGATCTTACTTTGTCCAGGTTGCTCGCCTATGGAACTCATTGCCTACTAAAATACGTCGCGTAACCTCTGTCAACGAATTTAAAAAGCTCATTAGTAGTTTCCCACTTTGATGACTGTAGTTTTAATGCCTTATCCAGTTGGGGTAAATTCCTGTTAGTTGTTTAATCTTTCTTTTTGTGTTTTCAAATTTTTAGGTTGTAAACTATATTTTACTATGTATTTACTTGGTACTCTTTACCATTTACTTCTATTAATCTCTTGTTCTTGTCTCTTTTCTTTTCTTAAACTATAATCTTTAATATGTAACCTTTCTTTTTTTTTTTAATAAGTTAGTATTAGTACTTAGATTACTGTTAAGTTTTCATTATTATTTTTTCTTTCCCGAATTCATATTAAATTGTACTTAAATATAAGACCATAATCTTGTCTACAATTTTAGAAATATATGTATGATATGATATGATATTTGCAACTGCATCTCTATTCCCTTTACACTCTGCTCTTCTGTTGGGGCGTGCAACATTATTATCCAAAGGTTATATTACACCACCTGCTCTTTTACACGCAGTATACACACTATCTAATTAACGGTAGAAAATCTTACAATGAAATCCTTAATTTTATAGCGCACAAGCAAATTAATTTCAATTTCCCCCCTGTAGATCGCTTAAGATACTTTGATTTCTGTCATCAATAAAATAAACTATCTCAGATTGAAAATCAACTTTTCCACTTATATCCAAACAAATTTGAAAATTATTTCAAAAACCCGCATACGAATAGAAAAATTTCATGCCATCAACAGTACCGAAAAAAAAAAAAATTAAATTTCTAAGAGGCTAGCAACAAATAAAAAAAAACATTTTATGACAACGATTGACCCACTATCAGCGCAGTAGTTTCAAAATATGGAAGCGACAATTTGTTGATTTTTATCGAGTCTCTCAGCCCACAAATCTCACGTGGCAACCTAACTGAAGCCGATTAAGATATTCAACGATAAAAATCTCTGACAAGCAATTAACGAAGCAGTTAAATCCGATAGATATCGAATTGGCACCATGACAAAACAAAAAAAAAATAAAATAAAAAACACCAAGATCGATTTAAGTCAATCGTGTGTGCCCATCGTTTTCTGGGCTTGGGCTTGGGCTAGAACTATTTAAAACCAAGGTAAGATGAATTAATAGTTATCCACAGCGAAACAAAGTGAACAGATTGCAAATTTCATATCTCATCGGTCACGATCGAAGCGGTCTATAAATAAGAATTCGAAATGCGCAAGTGCAAGAAACTTCACAGCATTTATCGATCGATGCGATTATGATATTAATTCCATAGCGGATCCTCGATGAGAGGGCGAAGCGAGACGGTCCGCCTCTGTACGGCCCTTTAGCTCTCAACACTTGGTCGTCGCGATAACCTTGTTTGTAGCAGGCTGATTGGAGGAAGGTGCAACTCCAACTGAGTTTCATCATGGATTGCATTGTGTTCTGCTAAATCCATGAAAAATTTTATGTTATTCGGGAATAAATTACCGCCGACATTAATGGTCCCGCGGTAAGACCTTTCGTTGGTATTTAAATATGAAATGACCAAAGGCAAACGGGAAATGCTGGAAAAATGATGAGAGACCATTGATAGCGATTTGCATAACACCATTGATTCCAATTAGGATCAATGCGATGAGAAATTTTTCTTGGATTCTTTGTTCAATTTTGTTGTTGTTGTTTTTTTTTTTACTCTTTTTTAATCTATTAAAAACTCACCATTGACTCTTGTTCCTGATCGGATGAAATTCGAATCATCTTTTATTCGAATTTGGAATGTGCGAGCATCACAGTTTTTGGTGTTATCTCGTCGAGTTATGTCAGTCGTCCATCATGGAACCCTCGCTATCAAAGGTCAATAAATTTCGAATCTTATACCCCGATGACAATTCACGGCTTATTGTGTCCAACATTAGGCTAGATTACTCTTTAGATTGTCATTGATAGTGAGAAGAGGCTTTTGAGATTTTAATTTGAATTCTCGAATATTTGATGCGCTTTTATCATTCGATACATGACGATAACGATAACGTGATAAAAATGCAAAGAGCACATTGTGTGATGAAGCGTAGAAATGTTACTGTGAGAGTTGAAAATTTTTCGAATTTTTTTTTCGAAACGGTATAAGTGGTTTATTGTATGAATGTCTTATTATTTTCTATGCTACCTTTATGATTTTGGATAAGTTATAGTTAAGATATGATTGTATATCCAGTGTTGGACATAATATCAGATAAGTCTAGTTGTTTTGCTATTTGTGTCTGATAACTGTGATACTCGAAATTGATATTAAGAGCTGTAAAATTGGTAGACACAGCGATAAATTCGATTTTGAATTATTTATGAAATCTATTTATTGGTACGAAAAGAAACATGTCATCATATTGAATAATGCACGAAATGGGCGCTTTTTTTTGGACCTTCTTTAAAAGCTGATAAGACTTCTGTTAATATCAATCTCTTCCAAGTTCTTCCTATTCGGTGAGGTTGTAGTAGCAAAATTGCTTAGCACTGTTGTCTGTTTCTACATCGCGCGTCCGAATGATTTTAAAATTAATATAATGGATAAAAAGGAGTCCTTTTTATATTCACATCGATTCTTCTTTAATTTTGTCCTCTCCAAAGCTCTTCGTTTAAGACTTTGTGATTCAAATTAATTTTTTTCAATTCGGCATAGACTTAAGCACTTATTTACTTTAGTGCTAGATTGTGTAGCTCATGCTAAATTGGATCTGGGTGTTCATTGCGGTTCAAACTTATAATTTGATTATTTCTAGATACGTCTACAGATGAACTCGCATTTGCCTTGTAATATTGAGACAATCAGTTTTAGGTTTGTGGTCACTTTTTTTTTTTAATGTTTCATATATTATTTCTTAGCCTGATCGTAACAAACAGTGTTCAGTCCTCACACATATATCACAAAATATGTTGAAATCCCACGTTGAATGCTCTGCTGTCAGCTTTAATGCAGAGCAAGCATCATAATAATCCCCCGATGTACTCCCAGCTTCACGTTCAATTTACCTAAAATGAAATAAAAGAAACACAAAGAACCAAGTTCTGAAACCATAAACAAAAATACTTATCTGATAATTTTCACATTTTCCATCAGAAATGCTCGCCTAAATTAGCTCAAACTAAATCGGGAAACATCCACTAGAACCCTGGGGAGCTGCAGTTCACCTAAAAGCAATCGAAATTAATTAATAAAATAAATAAATCAATATAAAAATGCAGCAAAGCATACTTACCTCCTATTATTTACATTTTGTGATGACAGCAAATGACATTACGTCAGCCAGCTGTCTGTGGTACATTCAGACATCGCATCAATCGTTGCTAGGGCAACACCAAGAGGCGAGAAGACGTAACTGGTTACAGCGGCTATATAAAGCCAATAAAATTCAGTAGATGGCACCATTCTTTTGGCAGAGTTGATCTGTATCAGAGCTAAACTGAGTAAAAGGAATCGTGCTTCTTACCTTTTTCCACAGAAGATAATTCTGCTCAGGGATAACCTGAGCTTCTTATACAGAATATAATTCTGATCAGGGATAACCTGAGCTTCACATCCTTTTACACAGAAGATAATTCTGGTCAGACAAATCTGAGTCTGAATTTTTTCATAGAAGTTTTTTACTTCCTTGAGCCCACACGTACCATAATTCGGACCAGAGATAAATCTGAGTGTCTGATTATTTCCTTGTGCCCTCATGCACCAACAAGGCATTTTGCAATTACTAAATATTGAAATTTAATTTGATGACAGTTGCTCAGATCTTCTTCTTCCTTTTTTTCAGAAGTAAAGCAAGCAAGGAGGTGCATCATTTTTTTTAATTTTTAATTTGTTGAATTTTATAGTGAATTGTACTAGTTTGTAGGTTAACTTTACATTGAATTATTTTATATTGAAACTGAATTGTGATATTAGGTTAAGTAAAATTGAATTTTTGAACAAAAGTTTTATATTTGAATTTTAAAACTGAGTTGTCCATCAGAAACCGGCACTCCCTTCCTTACGTTCGAGACTAGATCTCACAAACGGTGTTTGCTTAAGACTTGTTCACTCTAGTAAATTGTGAGAGTTTTAACCTTATTAACAAAGGTCTGAAATTGCCGAATTAAAGATTGTGGGACTCTCCAGGTCTCGGCACATATTTCATTGGAGTTAAAAGTTGGCAAATTTATTTTGATTGACATTTCACTAGGGCTCTAGTTACTAGAGCTACATTTTCAGGATCTTAGAGATGGTAGGTACATCTGGATTTATTGAGAAAAAATGACTTCTTCTTATTTTAATAAGCTGCATCAGAATGGGCCAGAATGGGAATTAAAATCCGTGGTTCAACCATTGACAAATCCTATAATATATACAGACGTCTGTATACAGTGGTCCCAATTCTTAAAAAGCTGGCCAAAAGTGATAATGTATTCATTTCGGGTGAAAGTCTGTACGCGGGTATGTTTGGGTCGCTGACCACGAAGTCAAAGTCAAATTTCGAAAAAAAAGAAAAAATCGTGACTTCAGTATATGACGCAATGGCAAACAGTCTTTCAAATTTCCTGCATAAGGTCGCTGATTACGCATAAGTAAAAATGTGCCCGAAAAACAAAATGGTGGACTCGATGTGGATGGCTACTTTGTGGAAAGTCAATTCGATTTGCACGGACTACATTTTTTAGGAGTGTTAAAAAAGTAACGGATAACTGCAGAAAACACAAAATACACATCGCATAATAAATCTAATAGAAACCGAAGTTGCAGGTAGTTGCAGCTAATTTTTGGATATGTTGTGAAGATCGACAAGGGTTTTGACTTATTGCTTTTTATAATACGACTTTTCAGAACGTGATCAAGAAAAATACCACTTACTTTTATTAATGACTTACTATTTCATACATTGTTAATAATAATTTCAAGCGCCACATTTAAATTGTACTTACTTTCCGGTGAAGAATAGATTTTGCAGAATTAAAATCCATTCCATTTTCGCGATTCTACACTTGTTTGAACTCTGTGTTTTTTTCGACGCGCGACAAATAAACAATGAGGCGTGCCTGACGCTCATGATCGGAATGCGCTCCTAAGCCAGGTAGGGACACTTCCCCTTTCTTAACGGTCATAATACATACTAGATATACCACTTCAACTATTCCAACCATTAAAAATACATAGAAAAAATATTTATTTTTCGACTTTTGGCCGGCTTTTTGCGATTTGGGACCACTGTGAGACGGCTCCAAATCGGAAGAAAGCACCGTAGTAGGCGTTTTTTGCGAGAAGTTTCTCAAGTGGAAAATGCCATACACCTTGAAAGCCCGACTGCCAGCACTGTTGCCTTTGGTTAGATTACCCTTCCGGTAGAACTACAAAAGAGCTGTGGGGCAGATGTAACCCAAACGAAACGAAAAAATTAAAAGCTATTGGGACTGAACAAGCCAACTCTGAGAACTCTGGTATCAATTTTCACCTACACAGGACACGGAGAGGAATCTGAAACGCTGACTGATTTTCTCTCTCTTTGCTCACACGTCCTGGAAGAACTGCATGAAGCCGGTGCCAATTTTGAATTTCGTTAGAGGATGAACAATGGGCCTTGTCGTGGCCTTCGTTCAAGAGATCCTGTCCGGATCCCAACCTCGCTTCGATCCATCCATCCTGTTAGAAATTGGGCATTTATTATAAGCAATTAAAATGGCGAGGCAATCAATCAATCCTCATTGTATACCTCGCGCTTTATTGGGGAGTGTGACCTCATAAATAATTAGTAAAAATATAGAAATGGCGATATTATTTTTGCACCCCTTACGAGCTCCTATGAACTTGCGTCGAAGTCTCCTGATAGTATTTGATTATTCAAAGAAACTCTACCTCTGAATCGATAACACGCTATTCATATGTGATTCCTGGCTAATCTGAGTCGAATCCCTTTACATAATCAACACAAGTTAGGCATATGGATACGACAAGATCTGTGTTCTTGGTATGCATTTTTCAATAATTTGAAGGTGTTAATGTGCTCTCGTATAAAGTAAGTTAGCCTGCTTTTTTGTTTGTTTGATTGAATATATCTCCTAAAAAGCTTCCAGGATAGCTCCCAATTTAGATAAAAGCAGATTCCTCTCCGTATCTTACCATTTATTTCACATATCCCCTTTTTTTGGATTTTTTTTTTTTAATAAAATTTTCCATAAAATCCTTAAAAATGAGTAGGATTTCCATGTTCCTTGCAGGATTCATTGAATATGCTGAGACTCACTTTTAGCAGCTCGCATGCAATATTGTCTATTTATGCATGTACTTTTTTCATTGACCAGCAGAATGGTGCTCGAAAATTTTTTCGTGAGATCATTGGGCTCTTATTTCTGATATTTTCTGGTTTCTGTAGGTAAAGAAACTTGTCTTTTTTTCCATCTGCTGAGGTCATCCACCTCGTCTGATACTTTCTAGTTCTTTCCAACTCTTATTCTACTATGTTTATTATTTTCTGCACATTCCGCTTTTGGTACAATTTTCACAATCTTTTCTTCCGCATGGAAACTTGCACATGTTCAGTCAATACCCAAAAAAGGAGCCCCAGGCGATCCCTCAAATTACAGACCAATTGCCCTTATTCAATTATTTCGAAGGCTTTCGAAATACTCATCAACACGCAATTGATGAAATATCTAGAGACCACCTTATTTGCGATCGCCAATACGCCTTTTGTGCTGACCGCTCTATTGGAGATTTTCTAAAATTCCTTACCGAGCGCTGGAATCAATGTCTCCATAATTTTGCTGAATCTGATATTACCGCAGTAGATATCTCGAAGGCTTACGATAGAGTCTGGCATCCTGCTCTTTTAACTAAACTTAAGGCATTAGATCTAGGCCCTCCTTTCTTAAAATGGATTGAAAGTTTTCTTTCCCGCCGATCAATTCAAATTATATTAGACGGAGTTACTTCGGACCGTTTTATAATTCATGCCGGTGTACCGCAAGTTTCTGTGCTCTCTCCTATTCTCTTCCTCACTTTTATAACTGATATGCTAGCTTTCACTTTCAATCCTATTCATAGTTTTGCAGACGACAGCACATTTCATTTCGTGTACTCATTCGACTCTATAGCTAATCCCCTGGGAATGCTACAGTTAACAAACGAAGCAACATGTTCAGTTCACTAAACCATGATCCTATAACAATACTCGCTTGGGGCAGAGCGAATCGGGTGTTGTTTAATGCTTCCAACACGCAATGTTGTCTGTTATCACTTACACGTACTCCAACTCTCACTCAACCTATTTCCGACAATCGAGAAGATATCTCGAACTCACCATCTCTCGACATCTTAGGCATTAAAATATTCAACGATCTTAGTTGGTTTGATCACATTTTGGTATTGCCAAAAACCCGATCAAATGCCTGGGCTTCTTGCAAAGATGCAAGAAATATTTGACTCCATCAGACTTGGCGCAAATCAACAAGTCTCATATCAGGCCCAGATTAGAATATAATTCCCATATTTGAGTAGGGGCTAGCCGTACTGCATTGTCCGCGTTAGACAAAGTCCAAAAGAAGGCCTTCCGGCTTATTGGCGAAGACATATCAATAGCAACTATTGATTCCCTAGAGCACCTGTGTAATGTCGGTTGATTATCTCTCTTTTATCGCTACTTCTATGGTCATTGCTTTGGCGAAATCTCTAGACTGATACCTTGTAGAATTCGTCCTACACGCACCACACGATCTATAACCCAAATTCACCCTCACATCCTTGAAGTAAAATTTGGCCGTATCGGGAAATTCCGTGTATCCTTCATAAGCAGGACAGTACGAATGTGGAACAGTTTACAATCATTTGTTTTCCCCCTTAGCTGTGAGCCGCAAAAATTCAAGCGCAATGTACACCGTCACCTCCTTGACTCAACCTAATAATCCCTAATTCCCTACCCCTTCTTCCTTTCCTGCCAAGCTGTTATACCGTGGCATATGGTATTCCCTGAGCTTTGGCATTATCACAAGAAAAAAAAGTTTGTCGTATTGTAACTCGCGCCAAATGTGACAATTATTTTTTCTGTAAAGTTCAGTAAATTTCTTACACAATTTGTGATGTCATTATGTGACGGGTTTTAACTCCTTAACTCTCCTTGGAAACGCAAGACTTCTTGCACATAGCCTCTTCATTAAACTCTGTTCTCTCCTTTTAATTTTGCAGGTGGTTCCATTATCATTTATTTTTTGTAACCTTCCTTGGTCTTCTTACAATACTTTTCCCATGTAGATTCCATTCTAATGCCTGGGTAGGCCTTCCAACTTTGTGTCCTATCCATTTCCATTTACTATTTAATTTTATCTGGATCGATATTGTTTAAGTATCCAACACTCCGAATTTCTGATATGCTTTGTTCAGAATACCTGGTATTTCTCAGTAATTTGTGTTCATGAATACCCCCCCCCCCCCCCCTGCCCACCCTAGTCTCACCTAACCTTCGCGGTTAATTGAATTGTAAACGTTTAACAGGATGATTTTACCATACCATAGGTTTGGTTTGTATGGTTTGTTTGTCTTCTTATGAATAGTAATAGTGGATTGGGTATAATAGTCATTCGCTCGTAGTTCTTCGTCTTTTAAACGTGTACAAATTTTTAAGAATTTTCTTGCGTTTTTAGGTAGTGTCAAGAAGTCATCTATCATACCTATCACAGGAATTTTGGAACGCATATTTATTTTAGTATTTGATTGTTTAGAAAATGGCACTTAATGCTTAGCAGCCCAGTTATGAAGATGCTTTTATATTTTTGTTGCGACGATTAAAAAGTTTAAAAAAGTGTTATTGTTTCTAAGAAATTGGTCAGTGATCATAAATGTTTTTTTTTACCTATCTGATTTTCCGTCGGTAGACGGTTGCGGGAAAATCGTTGTCAAAGCAGGTAGTCGAAAAATTGGGAGTACAATTCCAACGACAAGCGGTGAGCGGCGATTGTGAAAGAAGATGATACTGAAATTTCATTTGTTTTTTGTTTTGAGCGTTTTGAAACAGATTTTTATCGACAATATTTTATATTATTTTGAAAGAATTGCAATGGACCAAAGTGTGGAAAGGAAAAATTAACTAAATGCCAAAAATATCACAACCTTACCATTTGTATTTAAGCGCCCCGAAATATTCATCCAAACCATGTCTTTTTTGTCAGTTAGTCTATACTGGTTATCTTTTATATCATAAATAATATTGTAATCAATTTTTCATCAAAATACATTGTTTTGAAATTGACGCAACGCCTTACAACCTTAACAAAAATAAATGCCACAGTAATTTCATTCGATTGATTTTGTTGGTAGTACTGCAGCGACAACACCAAAATTAGAAATTGATCAATCCCGACGGCAACTTCGTCGACCGCTGACTGTCACCCGTCGTAATTTGAGGAATTCGCATAAGAGACCGTTGTGCTTTTGGAAGTTTGACAGCGGCATTTTTTCGTCGTTTGCCGTTGCACATCGCAATTGACCCTTGACTTAGCAGATTTTGTTTTACGGTTCTTCCAGTAAAACCCTAGTTCCATGCAATCAACGTATAGCCACCAGTTGATTTTTCATAGCAACACTGATTCAAGCCTGAGTTGTTCATTTTTTTTTAGAATCGTAGGGAAGCATTAAATTTTTCTTAGGAATGTAGTTGCAAAATGTTTTTAACAATTTTAATGAACAACTCGACACCGATCCAAACGAATTGGTGCATTGATTCTGGTGGTTCACTCTTTCGGACCGGGGGCACAAGCATTCAATTTTCTTAGAAAGATTCGAAAAATTTTCTCTAGATTTTTTATGCACTATTGGTGGCGGACAATGGTTCCAAAGAGTTTTTTATTAATTCAGGTGCCTTGGCTGGTCTGGGTCGCTAAAGATATTTATGAGCGTTGACAAGCATGCATTTTGTTCTTACAAATTTACTAGAACATTTTTCTTTCGAATTTTTATACGCTATTGGTGGCTAAAAACCATCAGTTGGATTCATGCCACTAAAATTGATTGTACAATCTTTCTTCCCAATCAATTTTTACGGCAATACTATAAAAGTAGAAACCATTCGCTTTCCTCTGCGGTAGTTACCGTTGTTTTGCTTGTACTTTCGTATTAATTCAAGTAGCGCTGTTTAATTTAACTTCATTTAACTTAATTTGTAGGAAAAGGATAAACTTGCTACACTAGTTGGCGATGGAGGTAGAAACAGTAGTGAAAGTGGAAAGCAGAAGATTGACAAGACCATTGACACCTTTTTTCAGAAAAAAGTAAGATCAGTTAAGTTCCCATCAAAAGAAATAGTCAGTGACATATCATCCACTTGTACACCTATTGCTTTGAATGTGAATCAAGGTGCAAGCTCTCACTCTCAGTCATTTATTTCACCCGTGACTGAATCGGTTGTACGAGAAAAAATATCTGGATATGAGTCCTTATTCCTTAATGTTTGGCCACTCTGAGTTCGACATTGATGTGGATAATATTATCGACAGGTTCTCCAAATCAAACCGAAAATTGGATTTTGTCATATAACGTAAAAATTTTAAAAGCGACTTTTTCCGACTTTTTCCTCCACCTCGAACATTTTAGTTGTGCCCCCCCCCCCCCCCGGGTAACGCGCCTGACTTTGTCTCTAATGTAATGATGAATTACAGTGGGGTAGAGAATAGAGAGAGAGAGAGAGAGAGAGAAAGAGAGATAAAACATTCTTGTTCTACTCCAGATTTAAGAATTCTTATATCACTCAGGTATCTATTGTGAAGGATTGTATAGATTCGGCATTGTTATATGTATGTAGAATGCTTTGATAATGTACATTTTTTATGGTATACATACCTTTACGGGTTAGTGTGTTCCATATTTGCCCGAAATACGATTTATTGCAGTATGTTCGATTAATATAGGCATTAATGTTCGTCCTTGATGAACTAATTTTTGCATTAAAGTCACCTGTGAGTATATGCCTGCTCTGTGAAATGTACGCATAGCTACCGTGAGCTGGAAGTAGAAATCATCATTTGTATCGTTTGGATTCTGATGATGACATGATCAATATTTTTATCTTCATCGATCATTTACCAAGTTTGATATGCTAAATATTAATCCTTTGATAATATCCTGTAAATGGTCATGTAGATTAAACCTCTTTTGATTTTAAATTTTGTGTTGCGCGGCTCTAACTTCGACAACCTTTAATATTTCGCTAAGAACAATGCGGTGATGATTACTTTCAAATTTTACTCCTTTGAAACTTCAGACGCCCTGTCTAAAATACTTCAGCATTTGTGATTGAAAGCTACTTCATCCATCTGCATATTTGTAAATCTTGGCTCCTTGGATAACAATATCTGCATATGTGCCTACACATTTATTTTTAAAGCACACTTTGGACACAGCGCACAAAAAGAAAGGTATTTCGAGCTACGAAATTATACGCAGATAATTCACCGTTGCCACTGATGCCATATTTTTTCCAGTGCACTGGTATTCGCGATTTTCGATTACTTCCTTTTTATTCGTATTAAACAAAAAAAACGTTCTACGATTTCTAAATTATATGTGACTCCACGCATGTTCGCAATTAATAAAAATTCTTCTAAATTTCATTAAAGTTAACTCGAAAAAAAATAAAAGAAAAACAATCTCCACACGCACCATTAATTATAGCCACAAGCAATCCTAAATAGCTTCATACTTCCACGCGTGCGCAAAGTGCTTAAATTCTAATCACATTTCCCAGATAATATGCTTACCAATTTTACCATCATTAAATAACTGGCGCTATACCACAATCAAATTAAATTCTTGCTGGAGAGCACATCAAGTCACGTTCAATCACATCAGAAAAGTGTTATTACACTTGGGAGTATATTTCAAATGCCCGCTAGATATCTATCTATCCGCATGTAGCCTTTAAATTAAGACCTATAAATTGGAAATTTTAATCATGTCCAACAGTGTATTCGGCATCAAAGATGTAAAAGCATAAGAAATGGATTCGAGACGATCTTTGATAATAATTTCCGAGGGTATACAAGAAGATCGTGTCCAGATAAGACGTTGCGGGATCCAAAATTTACGATCATTTAAATTACTTCGAAGACTCTTTTGCCTATAATTATATCTGTCTAGCTAGAGGAATACATTGGAATGGGTATAGCAAGCAAATTAATGTTAATTAAATGCTCGTTGAATCTTAACACCTTTCTTAATTACATATTATAAAGAAAAACAAAAAAAAAACAATCGGGAATTTTTCATGTTTTTGACATCGGTATTTTCAGGGAATTGCATCATTATGTCAAATTATATGTAGACCAAGACTCAGATCTATATCTACTCTCTGATGGTGTCTAGATATGATCATGTGGTCGTGGTGATTTATGTAGTCACGGTTAAAGACTGATTTCAGTGAGCATCATTCAGATTTGTATCATTAAATGAGTTGCTCTCTATCGCCGCTTATTGGCTGTAATGAATGAGGCAAGTGAGGTTGCTGTAAAGTGAAGTTGCGCAGTTGTAGCTATTAATTTTGTTGTTAAAGGAGGTTTGCTAGTGTCTAGACCCGTTTTTGCTGATACTGTTGAATTATATGTTTTCACAAATTTGTAGAAAAGCTATCGAGTTTAGATGTCGAAGGTGATATGCAACGTTATAAGCTTCGCCTTGATTCCTTTAACTATCCACTGGCCTGGTTCGCGGAATTGAGAGATTCATAAATTTCATAAATTGTAATTTAAGGTGGTTTCGACTATATAATTCCAGTTTTCAGTGACGTATTGAACTATATGTTGAAGCGAGTGTTCGAACTTTGAAACGAGAGGCCGAACTATACGTGCTTTCAATTACATCTGCAGTTTCTAAGTATGGTATGCACTTGCTCTGCCTACACGATCATCAAAAGTTTCATCATTTGGAACTGATTAAGCTATTCAACGATTATCAGATACAAAATCTTTATAGCAGTGGTGTCAGAAAAAGTCGGTGAGAGTTCTTTGACTCGGAAATGTTACTTAGGGTCACTTAGACACCATAATTAATCTACGCAGCCTCTAGCTTAGGTTAGCTTCTCAGAGAGATGTTAAGGTGTTAACCTGTCATTCACTGCGACCTGAGAGATTTATTGTGAATTGTAATGTTGTTTACTTGCATTTTATTTTAAGTTGAAGTCTAGAAGCTTTCTGGGATTGAGGTTCTACATATGCCCGAGGTGAAGTAATCTCCACCAAGTTATTTCTGCATAACTACAGAGTATATGTTCGGAAGTTTTGTGAACTTCCTTGCAGAAAGACAAGATGGAATTTCAGCAAAGTCGATCTTGCTTGACTGTGTTCTAAACGGCAGTAACTTCAGAAGAGTCCAATAATTAGTTTAAGCTCCAGTTTCCTTGTTTGCTTGTTTTTTCGTCAGAGTTGTTGATACAATTTTTTGAATGGCCTTAGCCATCCCAATAACAGGGATTTAAATTTTCTCTTCCAGATTTTTAGCGTAGTTCTGATGTGTCATTTGGAAGTGTCACAAAAAGCTGTAGTCCAAAGGCATTACCCCTATGGCTGTTATATATCAGGATCTCAATGAAAATAATTTTATTTCTTCTTGTTAGTATTTTCGAGGTTTGCAGACACTTCCAGATTATATGTATCACTTAATTGTGAAGGACTGTGACATCTTGAGAGTGGCTTGGTTATAAGGGAGGATATTAATAATTGAGCCATTAATAATTCTTTTAATGAAGATACTTCTGTTTGGAATGTTCTGCTAACGAAAGAGGAGAGTTGATGGGTTGACATGATTTGACAGAAGAATTAGAATTTTGTTCTGCTTTCGGTCTGACAACCACCCTAGTCTCTCTACAGTATTGAGGGATGTAACTTAAAGCTTATCTAGTTCAAAATAATTTCAATTGTGGAGGCAGTATTGCTTTGACGCAATGCTCTATAGTTGGGATGGGAAGATGCTATCACCTTTTTTGTTTTGTATTATTCCCAGCCGTCAGATAATATTGTCCTGTTGAAATCTATTCCTTGTGAAAAAGATACGGAAGTGGGAGCCCGTATTTTATTTTTAATATTCTTTATTGCATTCGAACAAATTGTTTATTAAGGGCCATTACCATTGCGAACTATAGGCACTACCTGCAACAAAAAAAATGTACAGGGTGTTCCCGAAAAAGTATGCAATACTGAATCTCGTAAAAGATAACCTAATTTGCAATCGAAAATGTTATACACATTTTTTTTACATTCATGTTTTTAGCGAAATTACAGAGAATTGTAGATTTTTTCGAAAATTTGGCTTGTTTTGCTAACTGAACCGCCATTTTGGTCTTGTTTTATTTCTAGCAATACTGGGTTGCATTTATAATGACTTGTTTTCAAAAAGGTTTAGTGATCTGAAAAAATTTACGATATAACCTAAAAACTGTTTTTCCCTTCGAAAAGTTGTTTTCTTTAACGGTTAAAATTGTCCTAAGTAGCCATAGTAGAAAAAAAAATATCCTTACTCTGTTACCTTTCTGGTAAAGAAGAGAAGCCGCCGATCTCACTGTCGACCTTATCCATATTTTTAAGATGATATCTAAGTGGGTAATCCCCAGTGAATATGCATGTTATGAGCATTAATTCCTTCTTGCTGAGCATGAGGAGTTCTTCGGTTGCGAACACATAATGAATTTCTTCGCTTATGTCAACCCTATAGATTACCTTGATTGGTGTTTCAAAGTTGTGGCGATTCAGTATAACGTCTGAGATTTAGTTGGTCATTGCCTCGTCTAGAAATTCTTGAAGGACTTTCAGGTGACCTGTACTCAGGAGAATATCCCCTTGCAGTCTTATTGCTATGTCTAGATACCAGTGTAGATGAATTAAGTCCAATATAGCCTCTAAGGCTGCAGATGGGCAGGTACGCATGACACTGGTTACCCCTAGATATGCAAGATTTTGCAGTAGTTCGAACTGAAGCGTGTGAGAGGTCGTCCCTGATTATCATAGCCGGAGTTGGTCAGCTCTTATAGTAGTTCATTGGAAACCAGCGACCATAGTAGAGAGGACACAACCTCACCTTGGGACATCGCTTGGCGGCCACTACTGTAATCCAGTTTCTACCCAAGATAGCTGTGATCCTCCGGCTTTCAAGCATAGCTTTTATCCAATTTACCAAGGAGGATTCTATACCTTTTTTAGTAGTAGGGGCATTGTCAAAAGTTCCTTCGATATCCAGGAATGCACATAGCGCTGTCTATTTTTTCTCTACCGTATTAGAAAAGTCCTAACATAGGACTGTTGTTGGATTAATGGTACCAAAAATTAATTTTTTTCAAAATAATTCCTCAACGGTTGATCGTACGACAAGAATATCAATACATGAATTTGAAGAACACTAAATTCCCTAATTTTGTGTAAAAACAATTTTTTGTAAATCTGATGTGCAGTCTGATTGTGAGTTCAGCGGCGGAAACATGAACATTCTTCCAAAAACATGTATACTAATAGTAGGTACCCCTTATACAGGGTGTTTTGCCTATGGTGGTCTGTAGGACAGGACGTGATAGTACTCACCTAGTCAAACAAATAAATATTTGGCAAGAGGGGGCCGGCATCCCAAGTTGCAGGGTGATTAAGAAAAAGCTAGTATTTCACAAAATACCCTGTATTTTACAAAGTACGGAGTGTACGGTCACTTACAGAGCTCACTATATGCAGAACTTAATGGCCTTTCAAATGACTGCTCGACCACGCCCGTACTCCTCTTAACTCAGGAGTTATGATGGCCTGAACTAAAGATAATTTATTCCCATAGTGACTGAAAACACTTCATTTAAAAAAATATCGTCTAATTTCCGTATGACCGGAATAGATTATGAGCTAAGAACTCCTTACCGGCTGCAAATGGCACAGAAGGTATAATAGGTCACATTAAAGAGGAGAGTCCACAATTTACAGTTTTATAAAAATAATTACTTTAAGGGGGGAAATAAGTGTAGACGCTTAAAATTTTTTTTTTTATATAAATCACTTGTAAGACCATTCAAAAATATACTGCTAAAATGTCAAGTAAAAATTCCAATGCGTTCAAAAGTTATAAGCGATTAAGTGAGCATCCTTCGTTCAAGCGTCGGACCGCGTGGCATGTAATACCTTTTCTGTCACTTTTTTCAAACGTGTTTTTCTCGAAACTACTTTTTTCAAAATTGCGTACACTCTCGTTTGAAAAGTTTTCAACCGATCATCTTGAAATTTGGTATATAGTTTTTTTTTATATAAATACGCTCTATTTGAACATGAATTCTTAGTAATATTTTTGTAAATTGTTTTTTTTAAGGTACGAAAAAATGGAAAAAACGCGTTTTATGTTCACCACTCTAAAATAGGTTTATTTATTTATTTTTTTTTTTTTTTGAGAAAACTGAACTTCACATAGAAGAGATACATATAAAAAAAAAGGAAATTCTTTGTGCAGTTCATATGAGATAAAAATTGCGGCCTCCAAGATGTACGCAAACTGCTCAGTCAGATGAGGACCTTAAATGCGCGGCAGCTGGTATCTCCGTTACTTTTCGAGAAAATTTGTCGAAAATTTCAGAAGTTATTCTCAAATATACGTGTAAAATATCCTCACGATATCAATAAATAATATAAAATCTTTATTTCTCAAAAACAAATTCATGAAAATCACTGTAAAACGCCATCCTACACCTTTTTCACAACTTAAGCACCTCTTTTAAAAACAACTAAGTGATCAAAGTCAATAACAAGGTAAGAAAATCCGAAATTCTTAGATTAGACTACCACAAATTGACTTGGTGACTACTATCACCTCCTGTCCTATGGACCACCCTGTATAAGGGGTAGGTACTATTCGTATAATTTTTTTTTTTTTGAAAGATGTTCACGTTTCCACCGCTGTAACTCGTTACACATCAGACTTTCAAAAAAAAATGTTTTTACAAAAAATGTTGGGAATTCAGTCTTCTTCAATTTTATATTTTTTACATTTTTGTCTTAGGATCAACCGTTGAAGAAATATTTTGAAAAAAAAAACTAATTTTTGGTACCTTTAATTCAAGATGTCGGACTGATTCCAGTTTCCAAAGTGTCCCAGTTTTCTAAGTTTATTTTTTTTTAATATCGCTAGATGTCACTAAACATTCCTTTAATTTATCAGAAATTTAAACACATAGATCCACCCAGAATCAAACTTGAGTTTTTCCTGATTTTTATACAAACAATCTCAACTGTATGCAATTTATTCAGCCTAAAAATTCCCTAAGAGTACCTTCAAACATTTCCTTTAGTTCACATTATTGCGGCAGAAACGCATATCTTGAACGCATTTTAAAGCGAGGATAAGAATTTCATTTAATTCAAAACCGGACTTGGTTAAACTAAAATCATATCAGTCCCTAAAAAAATAGCTTTCAATATCCAAAGTGGATGGATAATTAATAGAAATCCATTTAATTTCCTTTTGATAGACCCATAAATAAACAAAACTCAATAAATTTGTGTTTATCACGGAAGTACATCCATATAGATCCTTTCCAAAACAAAACACAAGATAAATGGCCTTTCACCCAGATCATCCTCATCCACAAATTGTGCATCCTTTTAGTTATGTATCTCTATGTATATCCATGCATAGCAGGGCCTGTGATCGAGATAAACTCTAATTGCTTTTGTAATATTCTAAAACTGAAAATTGATCCATCAAAGAGCGTGAATCCAAAATGCACAGATCTTATAGCCTAAGTGTCTGGAAATCGAAGTGCTTAAAGAGATAAAATTGAAATTGATCCAATGTGCTGGAGGCGAGCATATTATAGTAGAGCGAGCGCGTTGGCGTACCGTGCATCAACAAGTTAACTTTATTTATTGCTTCATTTAATCGGGGTAAATAATATGATACTTTGAGGTTATCAAGCCCTTGGTAACTCTACCTATATACATACAAAGAAAGACCAAACTCTGCTATGCCAGTATAAGAGGCAAACAAAAGATTCATTTTGGACTTGTAGGTGCAACATAAAGATGTAGACTTATCGATATAATTCTACCTCGACAGGTTATTGGAACATCTGAGTGCAACGTGATGTGTTGTTCGTATATGAATCGCAAGGTATTTCTAAGCGGTCCCGCTTATCGTAGCATTATATGACTCATTTAGATGGCGCCATCTCTATATATGGAAGAAGCTTTTATGAATTCAATTTAAAGTTAATGATTTTAAAATTAATTTCTATGCCATCCAGTTTAACGGGCGGCAATTTTTCAGGTGAAAGGTACTTTGCTTGCGATATGATTCCATTGAGTTACTGTGATGAATAATATGCCACCTATGTACTATAAATGTTATGTTAAGTAGCGATGACTACTTTGTAGTTGGATTACGGTTAGTAATAGGCTCTATGCACGTTACCATTGTAGAACAATAAATACCTTCTTAGACCAACAACTTAAATTGTGTTGACCAACTCTTGTCACGAAAATTGCTAGACTTTATGTTAAGTAATTAAGGACTGTAAATAATTATAATTTTTTAAATTTTCTTACTTTTTATTAGAGATCTTAAGCATCAGTAGCGGATTTAGCATTGAAATTTGGATGAGGGAGGGGGGGGGGGGGGTCATATTACAAATAAAATTGAGCAAAAAAAAAAACTTCCAGCGACGTAAGTCACATAGCTTAACCACCGTAATCCTGTAGTGAGGTACTAGGTAGGTTTCAGCATTAAGCGCTGTGGAAGATGTGTCATTTTTTAGTATACTTTTTTGTACAAAAAGTCTTTTTTTAATAGAATAGTAGCTTAGGCTGCAAACTGCAGGAGTCATTCAAACAAAACTTTTCCCAGTTTTACACCTACTGACATATATAATATGTACCTACTCCTCCATATCCTATTTCAAGCGGGTACAAGTTTTTGTGTCCAAAATAGTTCTTACGTCGCGTCGGTGCCATCAAAGAACGCTGGAAATATTTTAGAATGTTAGGAGCTAGGACTAAGTTAAGGCTCTGATGGGGTAGTGAGGGAGTCTGTTTCGTGGCTTGTAAAGTGTTTCTCGAGGGTTGTGGATCGCCCAAAGTTGGGGTCCCAAACTCAAATTCTGAGAAAACCTATACACATACGTCACATGCATACAATAATATTCATTGAAATAAATTTTGATTTGTTTAAGTTTAGGAATAAAAATATTTTGTATAATTTTTTGAAGTTGAATTATACTGGGTTGCGCAAAAGTAATGACCCTATTTGGTTCAGCTACAACTTCTTTTCCATATTAGAAAACTAGAATTAGTTTTTTATATATGTATATTTGTGCCATGAAATTTTTGGTCGCATTAGGATTTAAAGACGATGTCTCGTAAATGGTGACCTCCAGAGTTGATGCATATTTCAGCCCTATTTATGACATTTTCCATAACTTGCCGTAACACTTCCTGCGATATGTTCCTTATTTCTTGATGAATGTTTTCTTTTAGCGCTGCGAGAGTCTGTCGCTTGTTCACATACACACCAGTGATTTCAAATAACCATAACGAAAGAAGTCTGGACAGGTCAAATCGGGTGATATTGCAGTGGAAGGCAAATTTCCAAAACGAGATATAACACTGCCTGGAAAATCATCCCTCACTAAGTCCATAGTGTCGGGCGCTGTGTGGCCGTGGCGCCGTCTTGTTGGAACCAGATGTGCTACAGCCCCAATTCATCCAAACTGAGTATCAAGAACTCACGTAACATAGTTCTGTAGCGTTCGCCAGAGTCAGTTATCGCATTGCTTGCAGCGTCTTCGAAAATATAGGGTCCAATTAGTGGGTGTAGAGGTTTTTATTGAATAATGCACGGGTTTTTCAGTGCCCCAGAAGTGAGTATTCTGCTTATTGACATGCCCCGTGCGACCAACCGGCGCCGGACCTTGGGGAAATCGTCAACGAAATTCACATTGTGTTTTTATCACTAATGAACTATTCCGTAAAAATATTGACACGATTATTCCACGTTCTTGGGGATTATAACGGTTTATGTTTATTTTTAGTAATTTTACATTTATTTACTATACAATTTTCAATATCAGAATGACAGGAGATGTCATATAAAAAAAAATAAGTAATTTCTATAGTGCCAGTACTTTTGCGCTACCCAGTATAAATAAAAAAAATATAAAATAAAAAAATATATTTTTTCAAATAACTCAATTAATTAAATATATTTTACTTTAGAGGTGGAAGTCGTGAACCCGTGACCCCCCCTGGATCTGCCACTGTTAAGCACGCAGCCCAATATACTGTTGATGCCATTCTCACAGGGGCTTTTCTTATAGGATAAGTTCTGCTATCTTAGTCATTTATTCTGGGGCCGGATTCTGCAACTCGAAAGTTCGGAGATGAGAATTTTCGTTTTCTCTGATTAAGACGCCCTAACTCTCCATTTGCAATTCTCTAACTTACTTGGAGAGTTAGGGATACTGTGTATCAGTTTTTGGAATAGAGAATTGCGGTTTTGTTTATATTCGAAATTTATGGGTCCATTATAATGTTTGTTATAAGGGTAGTTTTTGAGAAATATAGGTGTGTCGGTTTTTTCGAATCTTTCCAGTATAACAGGAGAATGGAGAAAAGGAAAGGGCATTCCTGAACGTGGTATAAAAAAAAGCAAACAAAATGGAACCTCCGCGACAAATATTTTAAATTATATTTTATACAAAAAATGAAGATAAAACTCATAGGAAATAAAAACAAAGATTCACTTTATTTTACTTTAATTTATTTCGTGCTACAAAAATATTTTACGAACTAAATAGTTAACCGGCGGAAAAAGAACTAACTTAGCTAAAGTTGTTTTTCTTTAACGTTCCCATAGAGCAAAGCAGAAAAGCTCATTTGAAATATTACGCCCAGATATAATCGGATAATTATGTTTTCGACATGACTTTTCTCATGGGAAAATATTCTTATGGGAGAATGAATTTTATATTAAAATGTAGGTGCTGAGTGCACATTTTTAGAAAATGGTGTCGAATATGACTTGACCCGCGCGAGTATGATAGGGGGCGGAAATAGAGCGGGGAGTATGCGGGGATAAAATGGATTAAGGGACATTTAAAATGAATAAGTAAAAAAGTTAAGACCAATTCTTATGATACCGTAGATGAATGCACGTATAAAATTTCGTATGGTCACCCATTTGAGCAATTTTGATTTTTGTAGTGGCTTTTCGCATATATTTCTAGAACGGTTCGTCGGACAGAAAAAATGATTTTAACCAATTTTACAGGATTTTGTATTCTGAAGAAATTTTTAGTACGATAAAAATGTCTTGGGCTGATCGTTTTCACAGTTTATCTAGTTCGCATATAACTCTCTAAGTACACGCATTTTCGAGTTATTGTGGGCACGGACGGTCGAATGGACGGACAGACGGACATGCAAAAGTCAAAATAACTTTTTATATTATGCGTGGGTGTACAATTCATTTTGCTCTTCCATCATTATTTCTGTGCGTTAATATACCCTATAGATTTCATCTAGGGTATAAAAAGGTGTATGCCCGCTTTTGATACAACCTTAGGCCCGATATAAACATGGGTGAAATAGTGGACTTTTCTATTTCTCGTGATTGTGCGGAATTGGTGCATCGTGGAAAATTACTTCCTATGAGAAATTTGTTAACAGCAGAGCGGTGATGGTGGAAGAAGGAACTGTAAAAATATATGTGAAATATAGTAGCTGGGATGTATGTGATCCAAGTGCATGAAAATAGGTTTTTCGGAGGTAAAAACGTCCCGAGTAAGTTTTCTGAATTGGGATAAATACACCATCCGATAGTTATCGCCGTGACCTTAAATTTTATATACAACATGCCATATTGGAACCAATCCCCATCCTAAAAGTATGCAGAGAAAAATTTTCATCTACGAATTATAGCTGATAATCAGCTGAGGCGAGTGAAACCCGTTTTCCGATCGTACGTGACCCTACTGAGTTAGAAGCGATCTAAGTTGCCAACAATCTAGGACCTCAGTTCAAATAAAAAAGAGTCAAATACTAAAAAACTTTGTTTGGGGATGGCTGTTTAATCCTCCGCATAGGAGTGTTAGATATATACATTCATAACATAACACGAAGCCAATCTAAAAGTGCTTGCTTGGGACCCGACCATCTCCGATTTAGATGGAACTTACACAATGTTGGCAAACAAAAATAGCTCACCCATATTTTTTGGTTTGTCTCTACCACCCCGTACTTCCCGCTAGGGGGTTAGAAAGTTTTTGATTTTACGATGAAGTTTCATTTCCAAAACTCGTATCTCGAAAACGGAGCAATCGGTTTTCTGATTCAAATGCCAAATGATTATGCTTCATATATATATATTTTTTATAAAAAAATATAGCAGCACTGAACAAACAAGTGGAGTCGTCGCAACGAGTTGATTTTGAAAAGAATTTATTTATAGCTGTCCGTCCGCTAACAATACAATCTTGAATCATCTTGTCGGAAAACCGCAGATTAGGAAATAAGGACCTTCGCATCCGGAGCTACTTGGTTGTGACGGACTGGTTAATGGTCGAAGTCACTACCTGGTTAGTAACTGATGATTCGCATACGGAGCTACATAAATTATGGAACTCGAATCACTTTACTTCAGTAGCAAGCCAGGTTCTTGAAATATTTATAATTAATATAATGTCGAGTGAATCAAGTGACGAAGAGAATTTCGTCCTCCATTATTATTGTCATTACAGGAGATGTAAACATAGAAAGTTTTGGATTCATCCCTACATTTAAAGGAATAAAAACTGTAGACTATTCGTCGCGATAAATCAGTTGCTACGATCAGATATAAAGTTTTTAACGTTATATATAATAATAATATAGAATGTCTGAGAAGTCTTACCTTGATTTGGTGCAAGTAGGTGCTCCTCGCTTTCAAAGGATGAATAGAAATTTGATAGAATGCATGAGTGTAAGTGATAGCCTGGAGATCAGCACGATGTGTCGAAAGTGACTAATCACAAACGCGTTGCAAATTGATTACCAACTAGCAGCGCCGTAAGCGGATTTCCATTGAAATGTATAGGCAGTGACACACAAATTAGTAAAAAAATTTTCATCACTTTATAGTATTTTTTGAGTAGCTTTGTGTGCGAAGTAGTGATGGGTCGGTCGCGAATGATTTGGTCGTTTTGACTGGGTCAGTACACTGTCTCAAAAGACCTGAGTTACCGTTCAAAATCATGCCGGTCACTCGATTACTTAGACTCAATGAGAAAAGAAACTGCTTTTCTTGACTTGTTTGTTAAAGCCATCCCAAGTAGCAATTTTTCCAATTTTTGGTGACTGAAGGTGATGGGTAGTTTTATAAGGGGTATATAATGGTTACTCGGTTATATAAGAATTTGAGTGGTTGTATAAGAATTTTATAATATTAGCGATTGGTGACGTAGTTATTTAAAATTAAATTACTAAAGGTTTTTAAGTTGGTGATGAATATCTTTCAATCACCGGTCTATATAGAGTAAGTTTTACAAGAATATATATAAGAAAGTTTTATAATTGTTTTCATCTCCACGTTATATAACTTATTGGTAATAAGTGTTTATTGAGGTATCCGTGGTTACCGCTTCCCGACAACATTCAGTAATGTATGTCACTTTAAACATAAATTGGTAACTTTCGGTGATACATAATACCCACTGTAAAAAATCGTAAATTTTTTGGTGGCCATATAGTAACTACGGTGATCCTTATAAAAAAAACTGACTTTTAGTCGTACTATAAGATATATAAAATTACCAAAGGTAAAACTGTATAACCAATGGGTATAAAAGAACGCTATCGTCTGTTTTTTGTTATTTTAAGGTATATAGCATTACCAAAGGTCATATTATGACTTAAGGGTATATAAGGAGCATTTTCGAGGCATGGTATAGTTCTTTTAGTTTATAAAATAATCCTAGAAGTTTTATAAGGGTCATTCAGCTTATATAATAGAACCAGAGTTTATATAAAACTACTTGAAGTTTTATAATGGTAATTTGTTTAAGTACAAGCCGCCATTTTTTCATCTGTGCATTGCAGATAAAAAACAAAATGTCGGTTAAGCTAATTTTTCAAATTGCAGATATATGCCTTCCGTTTTATTTCTAAATGTAGAAATTACATCTTTTTAAGTAGGTATATAATATTTCTAAATTATGTAATGTTACTTTAATGAATTAATATCACCTAGTAAGTGAAGATTTTAAATTTTGTCATATTTAATTAAAATTATTAAAAATTGCTTATTTTTGGAGGGGTGGGTCTGTATTTTTTAGAAGTATCTATGATGATATTTACAGTAAAATTTTTATTGCAGTGAATTTCACTAGGTACATACCTAAAAATTCTAATTCTAAAATGTAAAAATATTAAACCGTTACATTATAAAAATGCAATACAAAAAAATATCGAAATTCTATACCGTAAATATTTGCATTGTATTGTCTTATAAAGGTAACGAAAAGTAATTTCCCTAACATTTCCATCAATAAAAGTAATCAGTTTGAGAAAATTCCAAGCGTTGTGGAAAACTTACCATCACCATTATAAACAAAGTTTATAAAGGTAACGCATTGTCTATTATTCCATTCAAAACTCTGTTTCGGCAGCGTAAGAGATAATAAAAAGTTGCTACTAGGTATCCAGAAAGATATTTTCCAAACAGTTATTAGCACATTGTAGGCAACGTTTATCAAAAGCAATTTATTCAATCGACTCGCTACTTTTCATTACTTAAGCTCGTGCTTAGTTCAAATACGCAACACAAAATATAAATTATGAGCAAATACAAGTTGAGTCAATATAAGTAAGGTTCGTTTAAAATTTTGGTATAAACATGTATGCATATTTTAGACCATACTACATATAATTACAAAAGTAAAATAATGAGTACATTAACTGGAAAAATAAAGAAACAAAAAGTCACCTTCAAATTTTTCGTATTTTTTTTTATATTTATATTATATTATAGCTTCAATGCTTTTTGCACCAATTCAAAAATCTATTAGTTTTTGACTTTTTACTTTTCTTGATACTTTTGAGCCACGATTTATATTCAGCAACATCCGTATACACTGCAGGCTTATAAGATGCAGCTACTTCCGAATTCACTTGATGAAATGTATAAGAAGCTATACCTAAAAGAATGTGTTTACCATGCTTATCGATTTTAACCAACGGACTTCCAGAATCCCCAGTAGATATTGTACACACATCCTTTGGACATTTACCGCAAAGCACGTTTATGAATTTCGCCATCTTCAAGCTTTCTACACATTCACCTTTCTTTAACAAGGTAACTTCACCCAGTCGAAGCTTGGTTGAGAATTCGTTATTATCCATCATACCGTATCCCATTAAGATCACTGTTGTTCCCATAAATTAATCTCGTTGCATCTTTGTAGCTACTGTAGCAGTCTGCACAAACGGTGTCAAATCGAATGCTTCTATCAGAAATACTAGTGCAATATCATTGGGTTGTGGTTGGTTTACTTCGATATCGTACTTATGATGGATCGCCACATCATAAACATAACGAATTTGTACATTATTAGATTTCTTATCTAACATCTTATATGATCCAGCCCAAATGCTAACATCACAAATTCGGGTGTTCCAAAAACAATGTGCCGCTGTTAGGACAATATCTTTTTTCAATAAAGCACCCCCACATGTGTGTTCACCACGTTCTGCGATTTCAACAATATACGGATATTCTCCATTGTTTGAGAACTTTTTTCCTCCATTATCAATGTGAGGAGAACCAGCTGGTTTTCCACCGTAAATTAAAGACGTTACATCTTCTGATCCCGAAGAAACTTGTAGTAAAATCACAAGATTTAAAAAGATTACTAAATTAATTGTTGCCTTCGATGTATTCATAGTGAGGAAGTTAAAGTGAACTGTTGCTAGTTCTTTATTACGAATTCGGTTATATATACGAGAGTGGAAGTATAGGTGTAACATATATGTATGTAGAGCTCGCTACTTCTTTACATATTTGTCCAAATGGATCTTGGCGACGTTGTTATTTGTTAATTTTTATTTATAACTATTTATTCAGGTGAAAATTGACAGAATTCTCCAAAAGATTATATAATTTAATTTAAAATCTATCGGGAAACAATATTGTCTCTCGCGCAGTGATTTATTTATGTCTATATAGTTAGCCCAGCCATTTTCGAAATTTTGAAAAATAAAATGTGTGCTGGATTGTGCTCGAAAAAAAATATTAAATTTTTATGATGAAAATAAAATTTTCTAAAAAAAGTTAGCCCAGTCATTTTTCGGTATTGGAAAAATAAAGGTTGTACCGAGTTGTACTCAATTGGTGCTAAGTTGTACCGTAAAGAAAAAAACATTATGATAAAATAAGAATTTTAAGAAAGGTTAGCTAACTTTTCCAAAAGTTTTATTTTCTTAATGGAAAATATAAATTTAGAATTTTTTTTTGTATGTATGTTGGTACGCAACAAAAGTCGAGTACAGTCCACCAAAACTTTTTATTTTTCTTAATTTCAAAATAGTCTGGGCTTACGTTTTATATACAGGGTGTCCCGTATTTGGTGTGGCATCCGAAGGCTACGGATAGGTCAGGCTTAGACAAACAAAAAATTCTACTGGTAGGGGAGGGGGGGGGGGGGGGAGGAAATCGTAACGGTTTCCGAGATAACGGGACTGTAGGATATTCGGGTATGTTTTTATATATCACCCTGTAACTTCTGAACGTTATACCCTATGATGTAAATCATGATTGGTAGATAGCTAATCGTTCCAATGGTCTACAAATTTTTCCCCTCACCCTTTCCGTTTTGAAGTTATTGCGCAACAAAATTAAAATTTCGAAATTTTTACTCCTTTTTTTATTTAACTACTGTTTTTATCAAAAAACACGTCATCAGTACCCATATTTCATATCGGATTTAAGAAGCCCAAAAGCTTAGCTTTAAAATTACTTATCACGCTCTGCACCCAAAATGTAATTCTTTCGGCGTTTTTTGCACTTTAAGCATATCCAGCGAAAATGGGTGAAAAAGGTCATTTCAAAAAATATAATTGCCTACTTTCTGGCACTTATTGAACTTTTTCCGCCATTTTCGCTGGAGATGCTTAAGAAAAAGTGCAAAAAACGCAGAAAGGGTTACATTTTGGGTGCAAAGTGTGATAGGTTATCTTAATGCTAAGCGATTTTTAAATTCAATATGAAAAATTGATATTGATGACGTATTTTTTTTGAAAAAAATAGTACTTAAATACAAAAAAACAGTAAAAATTCCTAAATTTTAACTTTGTTGATCCATAACTTCAAAACGGAAAGGGTGAGGGGAAAAATGTATAGACCATTGGAACAATTATCTAAGTACCAAAGTTTAAATCACCATCATAGGGTAAAACGTTCAGAAGCTACAGGGTGATATATAAAAACATACCCGAATATCCCACAGTCCCGTTATTTAGGAAACCGTTACGGTTTTCTCCCCCCGACCCATACAATTTTTTGTTTGACTAAGTATGACCTATCCGTAGCCTTCGGATGTCAGACCACATACGGGACACCCTGTATATTAGGACTTTTTAATAATTTTCAGAATATATTGATAATTTCAATATATTTGTTACAAATGTAAAACGAGAAAGTCGTTTGAGGCGGCTTACGTAGTAATGCAATGAGTGTGGACGGAGTTGCGTAACTCGAATAATAGCAGAGAAGCAACAAAGTACACTGTCGCTGTATTGACGCGCTAGAACAATTTCGGGTCACTGATACTAAATAACATTTATCGATATTTACACATACACTTTACTAACAGTTTTTGTTCCCAACGGGAAACGGAAGCATTTCGGATGCATTCCGAAAACATTCTGTGGAAGGTATGGAAGCAATACGCTCGGATACCCAGTTCATTTCATTTAATGTATTAATCTTCTACGACGGGAAGGTATACAAGGTGGCTATATATTCACTTGCACACCTTACCTCTGCATGACACTTAAGATAAAAGGCAGTCTTCCCTGTTAATTCTTTGAAAGATGAAATGTAGTATTCCTTATTAATTCTTTGGATGGTGAAAAGATGGATTACTTTTAGATTCACTGAAAGCATTCATTCTGCTATTTCAGAAAAGTGTACGGAACCATTAAGCAAGACCTTTCCGGAAGGTTGGAAACAACCATTCAATTTATACTCTCAGAAAGGTGCTTTCACTAAAAGATAAAGGGAGGAACGTCTCCTGCTTTCTTAGAAAGGTGTAGGAAATAAAATAAACACGTACCAACAGCTTGCCAAATCTTTTGATAAAAGTAGTGCGACCAATAAAATTTGCTGTAGGCGGGAAAAAACGGTAAAAAGGTAATATGATGCCCATCTGATTATTGAAACCGACCCCGACTACTAAACGGAAACGAAGTTGGAAAATATTCGTATAAGTATAAAACTTTGTGAGGATGTTCATTTGAAAAATTATTTGCATGTGGGAACTTTTCGGCATGGATCGCCCGGCCATTACACAGTTTATGGAGGCTAAAAAAAAGGGTTTTTGTCCAAGGTAGTTACGGGAGACGAATTTGGTCATGCACATGTGTGCATTTATGTAATAGATGAATAAATTTGTAATTGCTTTAGTAACATCCACGCTTTTTCGTTCCCTCAATCATTCGGATCTTTCGCTCATTTACTCACACGAACGAAGTACTATTTGATGTCAGGATTCATCAGTTCTGCCATGTCAATAGCATTTCCGATTCGATATTCACCAAACAGGAATTCTGAGAACCTTAAAATATAGTTGAAGTCGAGCAGAACTTGATAATGCCAATTTATATATGTATACATATATATTCTATCGTACCAAATCACGTTGTTGAATAAAAAGGTTAATAAATGATTTTATTTAATTTTTTTTTCTTTTTTTTTTTTTTTTGAAAAAAATTTGTTGGGCTACCTTTTTTACCCCTAAAGAGTTTATTATTAGGTTTTTTGCCAACCGTAACTCAACATTTATTTGTTTTGTTTTTTGAACTTTGAAAACATAATGGATGTGCTAGATCGTGTGTGATTTCTGCCGCATTGTGCTACGACGACGGGACAAAAAAATAATGAAAATCTTTATAAAGGAAACATGATTTTCACAAAAATTAGTTCGCCTATTTTCGACATTTGGATAAAAGTAAAAAGTATACTGAATTGTTCTCTGTTACATCACAAACAAATCTGAAATATTTAATTTGGTATGAAGAATACGTAATTTTGATTTTTAATTAGCCCAATCATGGTGAAGGTTATGTCAAGTTGTACTCAACTTGTGCTGTATTGTGCCACAAAGAAAAATGGTTCATAAAAAGTGTAATTTCCCAGATTTTTACCTTTTCCTTGCGTTAGAAGGTAGTACAAGTTAAACACAACTCGGTACAACCTTGTTGATTTTTGCAATAAAAAAAAAATGGCTAGACTAACTTTTTTTTTCAAAGATGGCTTTTTTTACAGCACAACGTAGCACAAGTTGAGCACAACTCGGCACAACCTTTATTTTTCCAATGGCCGGCCTAACTTTTTTTAAAAAAAATTATTTTCATCATAAAAAATTTAATTTTTGAATTTTTTGATTTTTCTTGCCCCACCCCTTGCCATACAATTTTTGGTTTGGCTAGGTGAGTACTATCACCTCCTGCCCTATTGACCTCCTAAGGGGAAACACCCTGTATAGTTGTTTCGGAGTGTAAGAACAATGTCAGTCCGCCTGACCATCATCCAAGGCCAGATAACGAGTCAGCAGTATTCTGAATGAACTAGCCTAGCTCGTGCGCTGCAAAGTCGGCCAAAGACTGTTCCAAAGACGAGCCCCGTGAAGAAGTTGAGAGCGTTGCAAAATTCGATATTGATAAGAAGGAACACTCAGCATTAAGTGCCTGTCATTGTTTAAAAAGCTGATGTCGGAAAATAGATAGCTGGGACGCCTAGAGTAGATGATCTGATGAAGACAAAGAGAGATTATCAAGTTCAGATAAGGATCTAGAGACATACCTAACAGAGAGTTACGGAAGAGAGAAATGTGATCGTATCTCCTCAATCCATGAATAAAACGGATGCAGTCATTGAAAGCGACATCCAGTTTCCTCCTGCAGATCGAATCCAAGTAATGGTAAAGAATTCTTCCAATTGTGAAATAAGGCAAGCGAAGAGTCTTTACCAGCCTGGAACGGAGAGCAGGAGAGAGAATCCTTGCAGACAACTACAACCTTTGAAGTATTTCATAAATTTTACCTACTGTATTTTTAATGTAGTCGCAGCAACTCATAGAAAAGAGTTGAGGATAATTCCTAAATTTCGAACACAACTAACATAAGGTAAAGTTCTGCCATTCAGAGTTACAGTTGGAATCTGGGAGACATGTAGCCTCTCGCGATTTATAATCAGATAAGTTGCTATCTTGGAATTTAAAAGAAAGTCATGCCGCTTGGACCACTCAGAGATTCTCTTCAAGTCTGAGTTAATTCTCTCGATACAATCGTCAATAACGCCAACCCGCCTATCCAAATATATCTGATCGTCATCCGCATACAAGTGTACTTTTGAGTCTTCCATTATATTAGGCAGATCATTTGTGTACATACTGAACAGTAAAGGCCCCAAGATTGAACCCAGAGGTACCCCGCAAGGGACAGGAAATAACGGAATTTGACTCGTTGGGATCATCCAGTAATAAAGCTTCTGATAAGTGCCACCGAGGATGAGGAAATTCTGATCTTGTATAAAAAAAAACGATAAGGAGCTTGGAATTGCTGACTCTGTCAAAGTGTTTAGAAAAATCCAGGAGCGTCAGCACTATCAGGTGAATCTTATCGAGAGCTCTGCGAATGTCGAAAGTTACTTTCAATAAAGTAGTATGAATCCTGACTGCCATTTGGTGAGCAATTGGTTTCATTCGAAGTAAAGTAAGATCTGTTCGTTCATGACCTTCTTAAGCGCTTTGGACAAATAACACAGAATACTGATAGGTCGAAAATCACTTGGGCCATTTGGAGGTGGTGCGACTTTAGCAAGGGGCAGAACAATCGCGCGATTCCAGATTTTAGGAAAACGCGATGCGATAATGTCAAACTTGCATTAAAAGTATGGAGGATGGAATAAATGAGCCAAGGCAAAATCATTTTTATAAAACGTGGCGATATTTGATCCGGTCCGACTTCCTCAGACTTAACAGCATTAATGACATTAACGACTTGGACAGCATCAACAGAGCTAAAGCTGAAATTACCTTATAGAATAACTCTGTAAGTACCCAAAAAATCTATTACATATAAAAAGACGTTAAAAAACAAAAATAAAAATTCAGTTTTCTCCACTAAGGCAATTTATTTTGTTTTCTTAAAAAATGAAATCAGATCTAGGACATAATTGATTGTTTTTTCATGTCCCTTCATTAATATTTGACATAACACTTTTTAGTGTCCAAATACTCGTACAAGGAATTTTAGACCAGCTCCACGTTGAGATTTCAAGTGAATGGTTACATTTTTAGCAGTGGGTCCTCCAGCCAACAATGAAGCATATCCACCTTTACCGGCTTTCATTAGGTCAATAGCATGAACTGTGGTAATAATGTGTTGTGCAATAACTCCCTAAAAATATGAAATTCAATAATTTCACTCTTCCATTCGTTTTCCACAAGAACTTTTTCTTTTTTATCTACTGAATTTAGATTTTACCTTTGGTGGATATATTATGTCCTCAGTAATAATTTTTAAGAGCTTGCCCGATTTTTCTACCTTCTTTTCGAAGAGAAGAACATCTTTTACTCCAGGCTTACCAAAAGTTGCATTGTGGCTTTGAGGAGGAGCTAAGGCAGCACAACTGGCAACAAGAACAGCAACAGCTAGTAAGAATTTCATCTAAAAAAAAAAAAAACAAAAAAAAACATAACCTCAATATTTAAGTAATTCAAATTAAAAATAAACTTACGTTTTTAACAAAATTTATTTGAACTTTTTATTGCAGAAATTTATTTTACCTTGACGATAAAGACACTTGCGCAATCTTAGACACACTGACTACCTGCAAGAGTCGGTTGGTTTTTATAGAATCTCATGCTCAGATAATTTCTAAATCTGCCAAGGTGTTTTGAAGAGAATGAGCTGATAACGTTTATCAAAATAGCGATTTTCCGATATTTTTCTTGATTATGGAAGTGTGTTTTGTTCGGTGATTTATCATTATTTGAGATCTTTAATCAAATACTACAGTTTTTCAAGAGTTTTGAATATTTTGTGATTAGCGCAGATACTCGAGAGTGAAAGTGATTGATTTTATAGAGATATGGATTTGAATCAATACATTTAGCTTTATACCTATGAAATTATGTGGCAAATATGAATATCGGGAACATATCAGTTAATTTTAAATAAAATTTACTGTATTTTGCTACTAAGAAGGAAAAGATGTTGCACTGTAAATCGTTTTACATCTCTTACCTTGGGCACTGTAGAAGGGTACCTAAAATTTATATGCTCAAATGCGCGATTTCACTGTAAAATAAATAAATATAAGATTTTTTGAGTCTGTGTGTACTGTAGTAGGGTATGGTGATGACCTTTGGCTTCAGGTCCTGTAAAAGTAATTTAAGTGCATATGCATGTCGAATACTATAACAATCTCAAAAATTGTCCTAAGGGACTAAGATGTTGATAGTTGACGGTTTGGAGAAGTTATGTCATGTATCTAGCCTCTCTAGACTTGAATGGGTGTATCTTAACCTTCTCCTGGTCCCCGCTGTCTCCTCGGCGCCAATAAGATCTTAAGCCCGAATGGGGTAACCAGTCCGTTTCATAAAAGGATATCTATATATAAAGATACCACTGCGAGCATCCTTGGCCTTATGGTCATGGACTACGAAACCATACCAATTGGATAGCCGACATTGCTAACATAGACCACGGATTGAGGAGCCCTGGATAAATTATTAGTAAGTGTCAACTGCACAAGGATTACAATATCTTATTGACGTACAGAAAATATATAGTATAGGTAAACCAACAAGAAAAATAAAATAAATAGTGCAGATATGTAAGTAAGTACCTACTACTAATTAGGAGAGTAGAGAAAGAAACTTAACAGATAGACAAACAAAGATTAAATACTGCTGTGTATGTACTTTTAACCCGAATTTTGAGAATTTAATAAATTAAGAAAAGCCCTATTGGAGCTGGTGTTTTGATATGGTAGCGAATTCCACTTGCGGGGAATTTGGACAAAGTAAGATCGTTCACCATATTGTGACCTGCAGCGAGGAAGAAGCAAGTTTAGGTTTCTATTCGATCGTAAAAATTACAGTTTGAGATAAAGATATTCAGGGCATTTGTTGTAGATTAACTTGTGAAGAAAAAATAGGTCACGATGAGTATCTAAGGGGTGTCCCAGAATTGATTTTCGATACATAGATACATGTGCATTACGGGGCAGTTGGTATATAAAACGAACAGAATCACTAAAGCGATACTGAGTTTTCGACTGCAACTTGAATCCATCTTGGAGAAAAGTATGGTTCCATTGGTGTTAGTTATATAACTGCAGCAGGTAAACTTGGAGTTCATTACAACGCCTAGGTTTTTCACGGACCTGAAATAGGGTAAAGTAGCGTTGTTAAGTGAGACAGCAGGCAATTCAGTTGAGTCAATACTTGTTCTATAAATGGGCACATAGATTGACTTCTTAGGATTAAGTAGAAGCTTATTTTCAAGAGACCACTCATGTATTCGGTGTAGATCTTCATTGATCCGAAATATACAATCTTCTTGTAATCCAATAGGTCTACTTAGGTAAATCTGTATATCGTCTGCATAGAGATGAATGGAGGAGTTCATAACAATAGAGGGAAGATCATTGATGTACAGACTGAACAAAAAAGGTCCGAGAATTGAGCCTTGTGGTGCACCACAACTTATGTCTAAGAATGTGGATAATAAGTCTTGGCCCTAAATGCCTGCTGTCTCACAGGGAGAAAACTTTTGAAAATATTAATAGCTGTAGAGGAAAAATTGAAATATGTTTGGAGCCTTAATAACAGACGGCTATGGTTGACTGAATCAAAGGCTTTGCTGAAATCAAGCAAAACCATGACAGACAACTGATCAGAGTCCAGAGACTCGTTCATATCTGAGAAAACCTTTAACAGAGCGGTCTCACAGCTGTGCCGTCGCCGAAAACTGCCATAGAGATAAGAGATTGTTTTGTTCGACAAATCCGTTTGCTTGGTTATATAAAACCCTCTCAAAGACTTTACTAAAGAAGCACAGAAGACTGATTGCTCGGTAGTCGTTAACACCGTTAGGATTACGTTGTTTAGGAATGGGGACAATGAGAGCTTTCTTCCATGAAGTGGGAAACTAAACCATAATACAATAATTAAAGCAAGAATATGAGCTGTGAAGGGTGCAATTATTTTGATAAACCTAGGGGCCAATATATCGTTACCAGCAGCTGTAGATTTGACCTTGTATAATGCCACTAAAACCTCGGAACTATCGACGTGACGAAATGCGAAACCCTCATACTGATGACTGTTAGGTGCGATTTCAGTTGGCCCACTCGGAAAACACCCGGTTGCATTAGTTAAAAGGAAATGTTGGTTTAAACTTTCAGGATCAATATCACATTTATGTGAGGCCTTGCCAGCAACACCTATTTTCCGGATGTTCTACCATGACTTTTTAGTTGGTAGATCTGGATTTAACTTAACTTCGAAAAATGCTTTTTTTTTACTTACGAAGTTTCAAAGTTGTCTGATTACTATTGTTTTACTATTCACCTCAATACGGTTGTAGGCCCATTGATGGAAGCATCGTGGTGGTTATGATAGCCCATATGTGGCAGAGGGATATTGTCAGAGTCTAGCCTGCGTAAGTTCACATACTCTAGGTAATGGAAGAAGTATGTCCCTTGTATAAAATGTATACTGCAACTTAGGATTTGCAGTTATGGTTGCTTATGCATTGCATATACTCAGATATTTGACTTTCGGCGTGTAGGTGTGCTAAATCAGCCGGGTGCCGGGACCCATAGATTAGCAGAGATTTTAGATAGGTCTTGGTTCTACCAGTAATTCAATCAAGCATATACTGGACAAATTGGGACTTATTGGGACAGGATATATACTGTCTCATGAACGCGCTGAAGTAGAAGTTATTTAGTATTGTTTTTTAACTCTTAAACAATTTTATTTTATTTTGTTTCTCTTATTTATTTTTCCCATTCTTTCAACAAACTTCCTTATATAAGGGAGAATCTTTAAGAAATGGTTTAAGTAACCCCACTTACCAGTTTTACCTGAAAGGTAGTCATAAAATTCTTAAATCTACGTTAAAAAAAGCTTCTCTTTCCCTTTCCAAGGATATCTGCCTTGGAATAATTTTGATAGTAACTAAGACAAAATTATGAAAGACAAAATATGATTTATGTATTTACATTCCTCTAATTTTGTATTTAAAAAAAAAACTTTACGCAGACGAATACAGTAAAAGTATATTAAAAGTTAGCATGGAATTTTTTTTTATCGGATTAAACTTGCAAATATTTTATCAAATCTGCGAATCTAGTATCACTTTTTACAACGCTAAATATAGAGCATCACACTTGTAGAGAATTTCAGTTTAATTTAGTAATGATATAATGTGGTGCGGGGAGGACAAATTGAAAAACATACAATTTGAATTTCATATAACGAAACATATTAACTTCCCTCAGTTTCGATCGAATATTGCGATATACACACATATGTGTGTATTGCGGTCAAAATTAAAGTTTCTTATAGTGGTGGACAAGTTTGATAAGCTTGAATTGTTTTCAGAAAGTGAACCCTCATAATTAATGTCACAGACAACGGATAATCTGACAATAAATTCAACACCTAAATCCCACGTTAAACCTGCATATCCATTCTACGTGTTGAGTAAAGCTAAAAACCGATTTTGTGAAAAAATTAATTCTTTTTCCTTTGAGAACACAAGTCTAAATTTGAGTGCAGATAGCACTGACCTCAGTACATGCAGCAACCCGGCAGAGAGCGGGGAAGCGTCTATGCCAACGTCACGAAAGGAATTCGGACGACGATCAGGATGTTGTCTGGGATTATTGATTATTACAAGAAGACAATATGGCAACCGTACAAGTTGACATAGCAAAAGTCAACCAATTGATTTCTGATACTGTTCCCATTTTAACTGGTGACATAGGAATAAATCTAGAGTCGGAAGTAAGCATGTTTATAAACTGCTGCAAACATGTGATAAAGTGTAAGTTTTTTTTAACCTTCCTCCCCACACCTTTTAGAGGTATAGCAGCCATCTCGTTAGAGGGCACACAATTTAAAAATTTCAGCGAATTAGAGACCAAAACCCATAGCAAATTGGTTAACACAAAGAACTACGTGACCTTGGTAAATGAGCTGCATGTGCTATACCAGATGCCTCCATGCAGAGACGTTGACAGATTTTGTGCACAGAATAAAAGTGCTATATAAAAATTGTGTCCCAAAAATTTCTGAGAGTCATTAGGGTCATGCTGCTAAAGCAGTAGAAACAGAGCTTATGGAAACGGCCATATATTGTACTGCATTGTATTTAATTAATAGTGTTATAAAGCTTTTCTATACATACTTAATAATAATAATAATTATAATTCATTTGACTTCTTCTCTATACATATTTTAATTATCGTTTATGCGAATGACTTGTATTAACCCATTCTCAAAAACTTGAATTCTTGATTCTGGTGGTAAGTTATTAAAAAATTGCAATCCCTTGTACATCAAGGAATTTTGGGTGCTGCTTCTATTCCATCTAGCGAATGTAAAATTCTTATTGTGACGCAAGTTATATGGTTGGGACTCTGCAACAGTGACAAGATTTTCTCGCAGATATTCAGGTATAGTATATTATGCTTTATTTTGAAAATAAACATCATTGTTTCGTAAGTAAGACGTTGTCTAACATCCATCCAATGTAAGGTCTCCAGCATAACTCGAACCGGAGTATATATGTTGGGTCTGAGAATCTCCCTCCTGCCTTTATTTTGTAAGAGTTGAGGGCGATCCTTTAACTCGTTCGAACTTGCCTACAGGAGGGTCGAGCAATATGAGAAATGTGGCAAGACTAATGCGTTATATAACATTAAGGCATTGTGTAAATTTAGAGCCGGTATTCTTTTCAGGAATCCTGTTTTTTTAGCTATTTTTTTTACAAATATAGTCCGAATGCTCTTTAAACTTTAGTGTACTATCTATTATCACCCCGAGATATTTAAGGCTTTCCACGCACTCAATACTTGTGCCATCAATACACACTGAGATATTGTCCACGGAGTTCAACTTCATATACATTTGATCTTACAATTAGATAGATTTAATTTTAATTTGTTTGCTTTCAACAATTTACTCATGTTTTCAAGATCCTCATTTAACTGTTCACACATAATTTTCATATCCCTTCCACTTATATATATTAAAGTATCGTCAGCAAACAACGCCACTTTACTGAACTGAATTGCACTTTTAGTATCATTAATGTAGATAAGAAAGAGAATGACTCCTAGCACTGATCCTTGTGGTACGCCAATATCCACCGTCAATGGGTCTGATAATATTTTATTAACTTTTGTTCTCTGTGACCTTTCCTCCAAATACGATCTAAACCATTTAAGTTCCACTCCTCGCACTCCGTACATATGTAACTTTGTTAACAAAATTTCTATATCCACAGTTTCAAAACGGCGTTTAAAATCTAGGAATATAGCCACCACAGCATTGTCATCATCTATTTCCTTTTTCCATTCAAATATTAGCCAATTTAAAGCTGTTTCCACCCCTGAATCCTGACTGCTCCTCTATCAGCAATTGGTTAGCTTCTATGTACTCTACTAGTTGATTCGACACATGGCGTTCCAAAATCTTTTCATACACAGGAAGCATATTAATTGGTCGAAACTCTTCGCAGCTTATTGTATTATTCACATAGGAAAAATCCCTGTTTGTCTAGATTGGTTTATGATTTTCATTAGGATAGGGCCTATTATCTCTATCGACTGATAAATTATATCACAGCTCAAACCACTCGCATCTTTTTTGTTATTGCACCTTTTAATTATATCACAGATTCTAAATTCATCACAGTATTGTATTTGAAATCTAGCAGTTAATGTGGTAGTCGGTAACGAACATTGCGTAGAAGAAATGGAACCGTGCAAATCTTTGATGCTGTTCAAAAAATAGCAATTTAACTTATTTGCTATATCAAATGATTCGTACCATTGCCTTCTTTATTACAGGCCGTGGCGATATAAAATGCACATGTATGAGAAACGTGCTGTTTGAAAGCTTTTAGCATTGCGCATTATGTAAAAAACAAACATGTTTCATGTTTAAAAATTTATGTAAAATAAACAACGCTTCTGGTGACGATAATTCTAACGCCTATTTATAGGTCAAAATGTTTACTTTTAGGGAAAAATATATAATTGTAATTATTTGAACAAAATTACGAAGTGTTTTTGCACTTTCTTAAACTCTACCCAATTCGCTGTGAAATGAGAGTAAAACTTTCGCTCAAGACGAAAGTTAGTTTTTTAAACTTGAAGTCTATTTCCCCTGCAAATCATGAATATAGTTTTCTAATGAATGACAACATCAAATGCATAATAATAAAACTTAAGAATTTAATATAATAATGCAATTTCATTCAATTACATTTCATTTGTTTGTTAGACTTAATAAAAATATCAATTTTACGTTTTTTGATCTCCAATTTGTCATTCTCTAATTTTGAAAACTTGTTTAGAAGCGAAAAGAGAAAGATAAAAAGCTTACGCTGTAATTCGAAGGGAACTATTTTATTTATTTTTATTATGCTTAATTTCATAGCTTTTTACAATTCAAATCATAACAGGCCTAGCCTAGCTTGTGGTGAATGTTTTATTATGCTGTATGGAGGTTACGTTTTTTGATTTTGTCAGAGCTGAATAAACAGAAACGGATTAATGATATTGTTGATTTTGGTAAGTGAACGTTTTCTTACCTTAGAAGTACTTGAAGGTAGTCATTTCATTTTTAGGTCAAGAAAAAGAATTTCATCTATAAGCTGTTATAAAAATTTTCTAAAAAATGCCCAGTGCATGTTGCATTCGGGGTTGCACTTCGAATTATAAAAATTCTATTAAAACCGAAGGCTCTGTATCAGTTTTCACTTTTCCAAAAAGTGAAGACAATCGGGATAAATGGATTAAGGTTATTCCTGGGAAAGTGAATGTAAATAATAGGAGTGTAGTTTTCATAAAGCATTTTCATGCAACCCATATTAAAATAGACAATCAACGCGGAGCTATGAGTGTTCCGTTAAAACATCTTGAGTTGTTAGAAGAAGCAGTGCCCAGTATTTTCCCTGGGTTTACGTCATGTCTTTCAAAAACTCTAATAAAAAAACGCTTTGATCCATCTGTAAGAAAACGTATTGGAGAAAATAGATTGTTGCATATAAAAGTTCAACATGAAATTGCAGAAAAAAGACAGAATTAGCTCATATAACAATTTTTTTAATAATTTAAAAAAAATTTAAATTTAGAGAGTTTTGATAGCAAAGTTTGTGAAAGTAAAGTTTTTATCTATATTGTTAATTTAGCATCAAATGAATTAAAAATTGTTAAATATGTTGTTATAGATTCTGATTTTAAGGTGGCATTTTTCTGTAATTCTGTAGACGTAACACATAAGATCGATGTCGATTCAAACATAATTTATTGGTCCCAAATTCAAAAAATGTTGGATAAATTCTTAAAAGCAGATTTTGAAGCATTTAATAACAGTTTTTCGTACCATCTCGAAGTATGTAAAAAGCATTTACAAAAGACTACTGATTTTTTAGAATTTGAAGATCCCGATCAAAAATATAAAAATAATATTATTTTCATATATGACCAAGTAAAGCTAATGCAATCTAAAAAGAAACTGTATTCTCCTGAGACCATCTTAATGGCGTTTATAATTTACATACAATCTCCTGTTACATATGAAATAATACGTGAAATGAATATCTTAATTTTACCGCATAAGAGAACTTTGCAGAAAATATCAAGTTTACAAAACATTGAACCTATTAACAATAAAAATAACAAGCATTACCTAACAGAAGTTGTACAGAATTTAAGTTCTCTCGAAAAAAAAGTTAATCTGCAAATTGACGAAATATATATCAAGTCCCAAGTAACATATAAATCAAAATCTATATGTGGCTATGCGAACAATGTCGAACACGTTTCCAAGACTATACTGACTTTCATGATCTCTTCAGCGTTTGGTAAAATGAATGAAGTAGTTGCGTTAATACCAGTTAATAAACCAACATGGAAAAATTTATTTGAATACACGAAACAAATAATAACCTTGGTTCAAAGTTGTGGTTTACAGGTTATAGTACTTATAACAGATAACAACAGAATTAATCAAAATATGTTTTCTTGTTTTGCACCCGATAAAAGTTATACATTTGTAAACCCAGACAGCAGCTCTTCAGAAATACATCTTCTTTTTGATACCGTACATATTTTCAAAAATATTCGGAATAACTGGCTAAACAGAAAAGATATAGAGAAAACTTTTACATATCCAAGCTTTGATTGCACAACAATAAAAAAGACTTGTTTCTCACATATTCGAGCATTATACATTAATGAAAAAAACTTAACAATAAAGCAGGCTTGCAGATTAAATAAAAAATCCATGTATCCCTCCAATACAGAACGACAAAATGTTCAGGCAGTAGTAAATGTTTTCCATGACACTACTATTGCAGCCTTAAATGCTGCTTCTACATCCCTTAAAAAGGAATATGAAGGGACTTTAGTCCCTTTTTTTTAATTATAATCCAAAGATGGTGGAATATTGTGAACATCAAATCGTTATTAAAAGGGTATATTAAAAGAGATAAGACAATGGCGCCCATATATGGAGTAGAAGATGATAGTGTCAAATTCTTACGCGATTTTCTAATTTGGGTAAAAAAGTGGCATTCAGTAGAAAATACAAATGACGGTTTAACTAAAGACACTTCAGCGGCAATTATTCAAGCTACAACGGTATTAATTCAATTGATAGAAGACTCATTCAAATATTATGAAATTAAGTACTTTCTTCCAGGAAAATTCCAGACCGATAAATTGGAGCGAAGATTCGGTCAATATAGAAAATTATCCGGTTGCAATTATTGCGTTTCATATCAAGAAGTTGTCGAGTCTGAGATGAAGCTAAGAATAAGAAATCTTCTAAAAATAACTCCATATAAAAAGAGCGATTTAAAACGACATGATGTACTATATATTTGGGAAAAGAGAAATATTGAGAACTTTCAAGAAATTTTGTCTACAAACTATTTGAGTGAATGCAAAGTTAGTTGATGAATCAGCTAACGCATATGTTTCAGGCTACGCTGCTTATTCAATTGCAAGAAAAATTGATCGTGAGAATTGCAGAGCCATTTTTGTTTCAAGTAAAGGAGGTTCAATGCAAGATGATTATTTTGATTTACTGCAAAGAGGAGGCCTTATAGTACCTACCCAGCAAGTTATAGATATTTTGTACCATATGAATGCTATTTTTGACAAAATTATATCTTATAAAAAACACGAATTTTTGTCATGTAGTAACCATAAAGATATATTATGTAAATTATCTTATGAATCTTTACTTGTAAATAACTTTAATATTAATTGTGATATTTGCGCTGTGTGTGGCAATTGTATTGGCAAGTTATATAATATCATATTCTCAACATTTTCAAATATACTTCTAAATAACTTTTCAAAATTAGAGAATGACAAATTGGAGATCAAAAAACGTAAAATTGATATTTTTATTAAGTCTAACAAACAAATGAAATGTAATTGAATGAAATTGCATTATTATATTAAATTCTTAAGTTTTATTATTATGCATTTGATGTTGTCATTCATTAGAAAACTATATTCATGATTTGCAGGGGAAATAGACTTCAAGTTTAAAAAACTAACTTTCGTCTTGAGCGAAAGTTTTACTCTCATTTCACAGCGAATTGGGTAGAGTTTAAGAAAGTGCAAAAACACTTCGTAATTTTGTTCAAATAATTACAATTATATATTTTTCCCTAAAAGTAAACATTTTGACCTATAAATAGGCGTTAGAATTATCGTCACCAGAAGTGTTGTTTATTTTACATAAATTTTTAAACATGAAACGTGTTTGTTTTTCCATAATGCGCAATGCTAAAAGCTTTCAAACAGCACGTTTCTCATACATATGCAAGTAAAGAAAAGTTTTAGCGCCACGGCCTGTAATAAAGAAGGCAATGGTCGTACACATACTCTCTTGGCAAATTGCATGGCTGAAATTTCATTTGTTTTATGCGCATTAAGTACTAGATCTTTAATAACTTTCCATAAACTTCTCTGATCACCTGACCTAGCATCTATCCGCCTCTCTATAAATTTTTTTTTTTCCTTATATATCGCACTCTTATAACAATTTCGTAGGTGTCTGTAACGACTCTACTGAATCTCATTGCCACTGTAAACAGCTTTCCTGTAGGCATTTACTTTTTCCCTTTTATGCTCTCTCCAACTCAGGTGTATACCAGTTACAATTCCCACTTCGCTGTAGTACCTTGTTGATTGTCCATACATTCTTTTAGTTTTGCGTGAAAAAGTGTCGATAAATCATTTATCTCTTCCAACAAGTAAAGGTTTGCTATATGTATTGACTTCATTCAAGAGCTCATCAAATCTAGCTTTATTATATTTTAAGATTTTGATGGTCTTACCCGTGTCCTTCCTTTGTCCTTTAGATATATATTCTACTTTAATTGTTTCATGATCTGATATCTTAAAATCACAGTCAATTTCTACGCGTATATTTCTTGATTCCACTCCTAAAAGTACATAGTCAATTAAAGTCCGGGAATTATCCGTGATTCCCCGTTGGCTGCATTACTAATTGTTTTAACCCCTCATCAGATATAAAATTTTTCATATTTGTTTTATTATAGTCCCTTTGCATCCAGTTAATATTGAAATCTCCGGCCACAATAACGTTTTTTTCATTACTCATATGCTCCAAAAACCAGTTAGAAATAAATGACTTAAAATCACTCACCAGCTTACTAGGGGACCTATATAAAACTACGACTGTCCACTTTTCATTTCCTATCCACACATATATTTTCAAAATCCACACCAGTTTTCCATGACCCGTAACGTTTTTTACTGTCTATTGAATTCCTTTTTTCACATAAATTAACACACCGCCGGTATGCTTTGAACACGAGGTACAGCTTATAGGCACATAGTTAGAAACATTAATTTCCGATTCTTCTATTTCACTTGTGATATGAGTTCCTGACAATAACAATATAGTTGGTATCCGCTTTTTTATCAATAACTCCAACTCCGTTTTATTCGATATAAGATCTTGTATGTTAAGATAGTATAATACCACTGCTTTTTCGTTATTTCCATCAACTAGCTGCTACAACCACCTTTTTCTTTCAATATTCAACTTCCTTTTAAACACTTTACATTCTGAATCATACGCGTGATGGCTAACATCTAAACTCAATTTCAATTCCTCGTTAATTCGGACGCAGTTTACACACCGCAAGGATAGAGCTTTGAAATCTTTACCATAATGCTCTTCGCCACATTTATAGCATATTTTCTTTTCAAACTTACAATCTTTACGTATATGCTTGAACCCTAGACACCTGCAGCATCTTTTAACATAAACCGGATATCCGGCATTACAGTTGTCCCAGCCAATACTAACTATTCCTTCTTTCATTACCATCTTAAAGCTTTCTACATATGTGTTTAAAACAGGGATAATGAACCCTAATTATAAAATCCATCTTATGCAAGATACAAGTCAGGAATTGTCTGCCGTAATCTAGAAGGCGCAAGAACTTGGAGAGATAGAAAGGCAAGCAATGTCGATGTATAATAATCCTTTGGGTGGTCAATTAATAAACCCATTAAAGGGAAACGGATATCCAGTTGCGAATATTTTAATGGGGCTACCGTTGCCATTCTTAAGTAAAACTTGTGTGCAATGTACTTAATGTGCAAGGTTTTTTCTTAATATCATGAGGAAATGCTGATCAATTGGTAGTTTCGTTCAATGATAACTTCAATTGAACATCGGTTTCCAAGAAAACGGGAAATTTGATTATATGTTTATAGATTATCCTGTAACTTCTAAATGCCACACGCTATGATTATAATTTAAATTGAATTCGATTAATAATCAATTATCTATAAGCCTCTCTCCGCCTCTTTTCCGTGTTGAAGTCGAAAATACAGACTTTTAATTAATTTTTTTGTATTTAACTACAATTTTTTATTTTTTTTCAAAAACACGTCATCGACATCAAGTTTTCATAGTGGATTTAAGAAGCCCGAAAGCTTAGCTTTAAAGTGATCACACTCTCCATTCACCATGTAACCCTTTCTGTGTTTTTTGCACTTTTTCTTATGGATATCCAACGAAAAATTTCAATAAATGCCAGAAAGTAGGCAATTATCTTTTGGGAAGCTTTTTAAGCTATTTTCGAAAAATATAATCGCTTAGGCGTACATAAAATATAACTCGGGCATCAAATGAAGAAAGAATTACGAAGAATAACAATTAAATTCTGATGTCTTGCTTCATTAGCATTTCTTGCCCCTTTGATTTTTTGGACATATTGACTGACTGGTCTAATAGAGAAAATGGAATTTGTTTGTTTGCATCAATTTATAATTGTTGTTTGGTAAGAAACTCCCTAGTTACGGTTAAGCTACGGTGGATATTGACACTTTGACGTCAATATTGATAGCCTATTAATATGATTCCGAAAACAGAGAGATTAATGCGGAAGCTCATACAAAATGGCGTGTGAAAGGAGAAAACTAACTTTGGAAACTTATTACTATGAATATAATTGCCATTTACTAATTCCATTGAGTTTCGAGGGAGTCCTTCAAGCAACTGAAGTAGAACCTAGAAGAAAGATGAGTATATGATATGGTAATGACCCCTTGCGCTCAAAAGAAGAAACAATTGGAACAATGAAATATAAGAACGCTGAGTGAAACGTCACGACTAGTCCAAATTGAGAGAGAAATCAGAGAAATATCATGTTAAATTTCTTGGAATCAGCGAAATGAGATGTGCTGGCACAGGTAAAATAGAAATAACGAAAAATAACACGAACACACTGGTGTATGAATAACACTTGTAAAAAGTGTAATGAGTTGGAGCCCAGGTTAATAACTGTCAGAATTCACTCAACAATCTGAAAAAACCAAAATAATTGTGCGATGTTACGCATGAGAAAATGTAGCAAATTAGACGTAGTAAAATATGTCGCTCAAAACGGAGATCGATGGCCAACATCTTTCGAGAATTGAAAATAAGTTCAAGTTCTTAAAACGTGTGTCAAAATTCAATGAGAATACCTTGTATTCTCTGTACCGTGGACCGAAATACTGCTGTGAAATATAATTAACTTAAGTAACATTAACATAATAATAAAAATAAAATGAAAATAAAAAAAAAACAAAAGATCGAAAAGAAAAAGGGGAAAAAAATAATATAAGGTGTGCAAAGAAAAGAATAAAAATAAAAATTCAAACAAAAATAACAAATTAAGACAATGTAACATGAATTTTAAGGTCTGAGGATCAATACCAATAATCTCACTCTAATAATTTGGATTATCTTTGATTAGTTTAGCAAAGGTCAGGCGGGAGCCTATGCATTCAATTATATTTGCAAAAGAGTTCCATTTTCAGACAATTATAGTAAAAGTGTTCGCTGTACCTAGACGCATCACATCTCGGGACGAGCAGTTGAAGACCTCTATTTGAGTGTAATAACTGTCGGCTTATAATGTGAAGAAACATACAGCTACGACTAGTAAAGTAGGCCTTGATAGAGATTCCAAGTATGTGAACGTAACAAGAGCAGTTACATGCGCGCTCCGAAGGAGTCTGTAAATATAACGTATGGTCTCGTTAGATGGGTCACTCACCAAAGATGCAAGCACTTGCATTATGCATTATAGTAAGCCGCTCACAAAAAAAAAAAAAAAAAAAACCAATTGCACTGCATACTCCCAAGTAAAATGATAATATATTAATTATTATTATCATGTCGTTGTCCTATGAATATCTTATTCGGCCATTACTAAAATGCTTGGCGCAAAAGCTGTACATGCAATACTCAAACGAAAGTGGTTGCAGCATACGTCCAGCAAGTTTCATGTCATCTAGCAATTTCTGCATTGGTAAACGGAAAATTTGTGTATCTTTGATGAGCAGGCAGGGCACAGTAACTAACTCTTCTTTTACAAATTGACTCTATTTTAGTAAAAACAAATTTCCCATAGTTAAAATGGAGGACAATAAGGTTTATAGCCAATTTCCTGCGAATATTCACAGGCAGTCACCTACATACAGAGGAAATAGTTAGTTTAATGCCATAAATTATCCCCATCGAAACGCTGATATTGTCGCAACAACTAAATTTAGAATTGAGTTGAATTCCTAAATCTTTGAACTGACTCAACATATTCAAGCGTGGTTTTATTTAACCAAACTATTGGTAAATCAGATTTTTGGAAAGTGCTTCTATGCTCATTAGACATTTCCCATTCGTCTATGTGTACCGAATCATTACTTTGCGTGACTATGATTATTATCGCCGTGTGGACTTTTGAATTCTCTAGAACTTTCTACTTCTAAATGTGCTATGTCCTCCTCATCATCAGTTCTGTTTTTGCGTTGTTTCCTATATTTTTAGGATATTTAAAACAAAAAGACGCAAAGAAAACAAAAACCAATTCCCACGAAATGTCAAAATTTATACACTTCCTATAAGAAAATCAAATTTTGGTTAGATTTTTCATAATATTATATCGAAGTTGTTTTATCGATTATTTTTTAGTAATCAGTCAACGCTAGCGCCATCTCTAGTCTTATACCGAAAATTCACGACGAATCTTCTTCTTTTTAAGTTTAAGTAGAGAAGATTAGAGAAGGAGTTCAATTTTTATCAAATAATTATATTAACTAAATTATGCACCGAATAAAGTGTATTTTGAGCTTAAAAATTGTAATAAATTTTATATAAGCTTCATAGAACTTACAGTGAAAGTGCAGGAAATTCATGCCAGGTGTCAATGAAAGCTCCGAAAAATTTTCAGAAATAATTTCAGTATTGGTTTCAACTTACCAGCATTCGACATTTGCACCTAATGATCCTGATTGACATCTTTAAAAATATAAATCAAACCTAATGATGGAACAAAGGACCCATAAAATGTATGCGAAATAATTTATGGAACTCCTCCATCAAAAGCAGGCCTAGAACATTTTGCTTTAATATGGAGCAGATTCAGCTATTCTAGAACACTGGCCCAAGAAACAAAACTGTGGAAATGACTTAATGCTCATTCAGAATTTATAAGCTAATATAATTTTAAACTTCTATGAAACATTTGAGTGAAATTCATTAGTGTTTAGAGGTCGCTCAAATCGAAAATAGTGATTTTTTGGCTGTTTTGGACTTTCAGAAAAACTATTTCAACATTTTCTGTCATAACTTTTTTATTTGCCAATATTTTTTCTTGATTCTTTGTTTAAACTTAAGGGAACTTAGTTATAATCTGACTGCAGTGAAAGATAATTTAGAAAATTTAATTCTTCTATTTTTTAAAAAAAAATTCAAAACAAAAATTCGGACACGGAAATCCAATTTTTTGAGTTCGCGGTAATTTTTTTGTTAGGAAAAGTGAGGTACGTGATTATACTTTTTCTACTATAATGTAATCTACAATCGATTGTCTTTCTAGCGACTATAACTGAAGGGGATCATGTAGTGTGGGAAGTGTTCCCAAAATGCCATTTGCGAAAATCAAGCATTTTTACAAATGACAAAGAATATGCGCCGACCAATAAAACCATAGACATTGTCACTGTAACAAAATGATTTATACAAAAGAAAAAGGATCATAAAATTCTCTACAGGGAAAATTCTATGCATTTTTTTCCTTCAAGGAGTTGTTTTCGTGTAAATAGCTACGTTTGCCACCACGAAAATTGTACTTGGTACTTTACTCAAAGGTGTTTGGAAAACGAGTACAGCTACCAAATACCAATTCAGAGCTAATCCGTCCACTGGAAAGATCTCTTTTGAGGATTTTATGGTCTTTATATTTGCATACCTAAAAAGGTCTTTGATACACCTTGCCCAGTATCTAAAATATTGAACTCCTGTAAGTATGAGTGTAATTGCTCTGAAAATTATTTATGATTATAAAATTAAGGTTTTAACAAAAATACAGACATATCTTGTACCGATTATCGCAACATCCACTCGACAGTTATTACCTTCCTCACAAATTTGAGTTTATTATTTATAAAAGAAACACCCTCAATAAAACAATTAAGTGGAAAAGGGATTCAGATAATATCCTCTGATTGAAAGGTTATTAAAGAAATTCGTGTATAAATAGTAGAATTTTAGCAAACTTACGAAATAGTCCCGCAACAATTTTCTGCAGTGGATGATTACAAGTGATTAGATTTTTTTAGTACAGTAACAAGTAAGTTTGTTTAAGTGAAAATATGAAATGACTAGTGCAAGCTTTTATTTAGTTGGAAGACTGAAAGCAAACCTTCCAATTAATGGAAATTTGCCCACAGCTAAACAAATGTTAATTAACTTTTTGTACAAACATTACAAATTAAAAATTAATATAAAGTAAAGTTTAGCAGGAGCTGTATTTTATTGTGAAAAAGTGTGGAAAGCCTTTAATATCCCAACAAAATAACTAATAATACCCGCTGACAACTTAAGAATATGTGCGTAAAGTGGTTAGAATTAAAAAAAAAAACAAGAACCAAAAAAACAAGAAACTAAAAAATATTAACTAAAATTGAAAATTATTTAAATTATTCGATAGATCTGAAAATAAAATAAAAGACATTAAGATTCTTGAATTAGTCCAATCTCAAAAACACAAGTACTTGCGCACAATTACTCCAACAAAGAGGTAAAGAAATGAACCTTTTGTAGAGCACAGTCCATTAAGTGCAAGTGGATATTTCTACTTTCTAAGTCTACTGATAATCAATTGTTCGAAGTGACAGAAAGACAACCGATTCGAAAAAGACAACGAATTTTCGATAGTACTGTGACAGCAAACTCTGACCGCTGTAATATTTCTAATACTTAGGAAAGCAACGTTCATCCTGGGCGATATTGCCTCCATGCTAGTGTATAAAGAAAAGGATATAATTTTGAGCAGAACAACAATTCAAAGGACCAGGAACATTAATCGAAAGATTCGTGCAGAAAACATGAAAGATGGATTTTTAAAACAATTCATTAATTTTGCATTGGGATACGAAGTTGTTTAGAGAAATGGAAAAATCTACAGATCGAATAGCCGCACTTGTATCTGGAGAAGGAAGAAACCAACTTTTAGGAGTTCCAATAATTGAATCAAGCACTGGGAAAAATCTAACAATTGCTTTAAGTAATATTTTAAAATTAAAGGATTATGTTTTAATACAACAGCTTCAAATATAGGTAAATAAAATGATTGATGCGAACAAAGGTGAATCGTCAATAATACCACCACGCAATTGTGCATGCGCTCAAATTGACAAATATTTAGGAAGAAAACTATTACTTCCGTGCAGACATCATATTTTCGAAATTATATTGTCAGTTGTTTTTAATTTATTAGAAAAAACTAGCGAAGGTTCAGGAATTTTCAACATAGCTGGGAAAATATCGATAGAAGTAAATTTGTAGTTGGATTTCAGGACATATATATAAAAGTTGCTGTCCAACATGAGGCGGATGATATCATAAAAGTTCCAAAGTACCAATTAAATGTAAGACATATTTTAAGATTTCATACTAATATTTTTTTCGTAGAAGAAAACAACAAGAGAAGACGATCGAGAGCTGATTGAGCTCACAATCATTTTCTTGGACGGAATTCCTCACAGAGTAATTCAAATATTAAAACCTGAATGTGTAAGTCGAGCCCGATGAATGGTGCAAGATGATATCGGCGAAACGTTTGAAGATATTTGTCTGTATATTGTGAAAATTTACATCAAATATTGGCATAATTGTCCTATGGCCCCTATCGCACTACGCAGCGATTTAAGTATGCTTGAAGACATTAAACAGTAACTAAATTTAATTTTTAAACATTATAGTTATAGCAATATATTCTTTTTAATTTGTATAGAGCTTTAGAAGGATTAACGATAACATATCTAGCTCTTACTTATAAAACTGTTTTCTTATATTTGTTTCTCTGTATCGGCAAGAAACTTGATTGTATCCTATTTAACTGATCGCTTTCAACAAGTACGGTGTGGCCACCTTGGAAAGATTAACTTTTGGGCAACTGATAATGCTTTGCTTCTCAATGCTAACAAAACTAAAGCAATTGCTATATATATAGGTATGCTCTTGACACATCTTGTTTCCCAAATATCACTCTGAATGACACTACTATCCAATTTTGTGATAAGATAAATAATCTGGGTATAATATTTAATAAGGACTTCTCCTGATCAAGTCATGTCGATAACGTTGTTGGGAATGTATCTGGAGCTCTACGGCGCTTAGGAATATCATCATCTTGTCTGCCTTTAAGTACCCGCCTAAGATTGGCTAAAGTTCTACTTTTTCCTATTATTGGCTATGGTTGCGAAATTTATGGACATCTTGATTCTCTTTCTACGGGTAAACTGATTGTTGCTGTAAACTCCGTCACGCGTTTTGTTAATGGTCTTACATAGACGTTATGATCACGTCTCGCCATACTCTAGTCAATTGTTAGGTCTTCCATTTAAGTTTTATTTTCCGTACCGTCATCTAATTTTATTGAATAAGATACTAATTAGATCAGCTCCTCGATACCTTGCTGATAAAGTCACCACTGCTCAATCTGAACGATCCTTAATACTCCTAGTACCAAGACATTCATGTTTAGCTTCTCAAAGGCAGTTATTTGTGCAGGCTGTCAGGCTATGGAATTCCCTACCTCTCCCATTATGCAGACAACACGAATGCAACAGTTTGGAGCCGGATGTCATTACTTATATCAGTCTCTGCTAATAAAACTGTTGAACCCTAGCAACGTGTCATTTATTTGTAATACAAGTTATCGCTAAAGTTTGATAAAAGAAACAATCTTATAACTTATTAACTTGTTCAAAAGAACTTTTGAGCCGATAGGAGAAATCAAGAAAATCTGCCTATCTATGACTGCATTGAGGATGACGCTTGGGGTTCAAATAGAGTCCGGTGTATCAAAAAAAAAATTGTTTTCAATATAATAATAAAAATAATTGAAAAGTGTTTTATATTTCATAAAAAAATATTCGAATGTGACGTATATGCATTTTATATATTCTATATTATAGAATAAAAGTAGATTTTACTCTTTAGGTCTTTTTACCGGGGAAAGCTTATATTTGTTCAAGAAGGATTTTTTTTTAGATTCTCCGTTATATAACAAAAGATAAAAATGTTTTCAATTTGTTATTTCATCACACAACCGATTATATTTTTGGTGGCAAGTTTCAAGTCTTGGTGTGACTCATCAACAGGTCCCAAATAGCGAAATTGAGTGATTTGAAAAACAAATGAAAAAATAGAATAAAGAAAAGAAATGAAAAAATGAAAAATATTGAGAAAAATAGAAAAAAAAAATTTTTTATTATCTACAGCAGGCAGAAAACCAAGCTGTAGGTACCGATGAGTGTAAGGTTTTCTGCTAGCACGAAACGCTTCTTCTTCTTCCATTTTCTTTTTCGTTTTTTCAGCCCACTGCGGGCGTATAAACGTTCGATTCGTTTCGAATGAATCTCGTTTTTTAAATTTTTTTAAATTTTTTTAATAAAATATTTTTTTTCTATTTTTCTCAATCTTTTTTCATTTTTTCATTTCTTTTCTTTATTCTATTTTTTCATTTGTTTTTGCAAGTCACTCAATTTCGATATTTGGGAACTGTTGATGAGTCAAAATCAAGACTTGAAACTTGTCACCAAAAATATAATCGGTTGTGTGATGAAATATCAAATTAAAAACATTTTTTAACATTTGTTATATACCGCAGAATCTAAAAAAATTCCTTCTTGTTCTATATTATGGATAATTTAGCTAGAAAAAGTTGTTCACAATTTGAACGATTTTCTCTTTGAGTATCTTAAGGGGTTGTAAACGGGACCTCATTGTTCATATTTGTTCATAAGCTCTGCGCATACCATACCTATACATGATTAAGAAAATTGTTATTCTTTTTGTTTTGTCATTTATCAGGTCAAGTATCGTAAATTTAAAGTTTCATGTAAAAATTACCCCGAAAATTAACCAAAATATTATTTAGTTCATGAAACTTCGATCACAGCCCATCTTCACTAAGCTACATCGATTTTGGTTTTACGGATTTGAAATACGATGTGCCTTTCACTCAATTCAAAATGCCGCCAGTGGATATTTTACGAAACATTATTTGGACTATTATCGTAAAATTTAGTTTTTATTATAAGTACACAAAAATTTAAAAGAAAAAAAAAAACCAACCACCACAAAATACAAATTCACATTTTAATTGGAAAATTTTTACTGGAACTGCTGCTAAAAATAGCGAAGCTAAACATTCTTAATACTACTGGCGTCCAAAAACTTCAAGAATGTAATGAATGTCATTTCCGCGTGATGATAGGAAATTTATTGCAACATTTTTATGACCAGGCCCTCCATTAATCAAAGTTGGATATCCACCATTGCCGTCCGTATGTTGATCTGTCATACGCACAGCAGTAATTGTACGTTGCTCAGTTGCGACCTTATTAAAAGTAAAGGAAATGATAGAATCAATTTAATAGCAAGCATCTACTGATAGTGAATAATTTCACCAAAAATTCTTTATACTGATCTTACCTCTAAAGGATACCTCACTTCTGCAGAAACAATTTCTCCAGGAATTGCCGCTTTTGTGACTCGATATTGATACAGTAAAATATCTTTAGCTCCGATTCCACCCCATAAAACATTGTTTTGTGAAGAAACATTATCTACGCAACCAGCCACTAATAATAGTAAAGCAAAACACCCAATAAGTTTCATCTGGAATAAAATTATCAAACAACTATTTAAAGTTCTGTAGTATCTTTTATAATTTTTAAAGAAAAACCTGGGAGCAGTCGTGTGACTTTGACTCCACTGGAGCGGCTATTAACAGCTCAGACTCCGAGATAAAATGGGGGTATGAATAGTAGGAGCAGCTGTACCGCTTAGTACTCCTATGTGGAATAATACACGACGGTTTGTAACTTTCTCGATGAATCAAGAGAACTGAATGAATTCAATTTATTGATCGTTCTTAGCCTATATATACATAATTAGTAACCTATGGTACCCTATTCTTACTATTCTAAATGCTGACGCTGGGCGAGTAAGCAATGTGCATAAAATTATGATGACATGCATTTACGCGTGAAACCCCTTGACGATGAATCGTTTGGGTCAGTGGTGCAATCGCTTGCTTGTTGCAAATAAATGTATGTCATTATTATCATCAATTATTTTCGATTATGAATGGTGTTGTAATAAATTTGTGCTGATTAATTTTAGCGTTTTACATTTGTTGTGAAATTTGTGTTTACAGCTTTTTAGTGTTGTTTGTATTTATGGTATTAAATGTATATCACACCTTTCCCCCTTAGGGAAAAAAAAAATTTGTGTTTACATAAATTTTTTTTTTTTTTTTTTTTTTTTTTTTTTTTTTTTTTTTTTTTTTTTTTTTTTTATAGTTTGTTTACGTTAAACCTTAATTGTTTGCTCGCCGCAATGAAGCATTTTATCGCTTATGTATACTAATAGTTCATATGGTATGTTTTTGTATGTAGCTGATTATAATGAGTCTTAATTCCTAGTCGTATTTACATATACCTACTTATATATAGTTTATTATTATAGCTCTTAATTGCTCAATGGCATTAGTAATTGGGATCTTTATTGTTTACGTTTACTTATCTAGTTGATTACAATAATTCTTATTTGTCTACACCGGTGTGTAATCTAATTTAACATGTTAGAGATAGTTAGAATAATAGTACATAATTTTTAATTTTCTATCTTTCTTAGCCTATTCTTATGTATTTTGATTTTGTTCTTATTTATATCTTCGATAATGCAATTTACGTTGTCTATTGATTTAATTATATAAGGTCCGTTGTATAGAGGATCTAGTTTTCGTCTATTTTGTACTGTCATTAGTACTTTGTCGCCTACTTTGATTGATATTGGTTTGCAATTAGCATCCTTGACTTGCTTTCTTCGCACTTTAGATGCCTGGAGGTATTGTTTTGCCTTACCTATGGCTTGTTGAAGTCTGTATTTCATCTCTTTACTATACAGGTCATAATTATACACGGGATCTGGTCTATCAATTGTGAGTTCTGAAGGTAGGTCTATATTTTTGGCAAATATGAGTTCGAATGGTGTGTAGCCATGTACGGTGTTTGGTGTGGTGTTGTAGCAGAATGCGTAATATGGAATCCATGTATCCCAATCGTCTCTATTGTCATTAACAAAACATCTGAGATATTCATTTAGGCACTTGTGGTTTCTTTCTAGTGCTCCGATCGTTTCGGGATGTGCGGCGGTCGCGAACAGTTGTTTTATTTTCAGTATATTACATACTTCCGCAAAGACCTGGTTTTTGTATTCCGTTCCTAGATCAGTTTTAATTTTGCTCATAGGTCCGTATGTTAGTATGAACCCATTCACTATGGCTCTTGCTATGGAATTTGCTTCCTTGTCCTTTGTGGGTATTATTACTATATACTTGCTTAGATCGCATTGCATTGTTACTGCGTATCTGTTATCGTTGGTGGTTTTTGTAAATGGGCCGACTGTGTCAATGGATACAATGTCGAAAACTTTTGTTGGTGTTGTAGTTATTTCCATATGCTCTTTATTATGCTTTTGGTGCTTATTTTTCGCACAAAGCTCGCATCTGTTTATATATTTCGCTATTGTTTTCCTCATTTTCTTCCATTTGTACATTTCCTTCAGCTTTTTATACAGTCTTGATTGACCCAGATGTCCTCCTGTAGGTGTGGAGTGATAGTTATGTAGGATTTCGTTTATTTTCGTTGTTTCTGATATGTACCGTTGCGGTTTGAAAATTTTAACGTTTATATTTTTTAATACTTTGTTTCCTAGGATTTTAAATGCGGTTAAATTAATTATTTTAAATATCTCGCTTTCTGCAGAAAGTTTCAGAGTCTTGGTCTGAAATTGTTTATATATATCATTATCCAATACTTCGAGTACCTGCTCTAGTGCGGGCTCTACTGGTTGGTTGTTTTTTATATTTATATACCGCTTATATTTTATTTCATACTTGTGCACTATATTTATTTCTATTTGTGTTTCTTTATTACTGCAGTTCTCAATTTTTACTTTTAGTTCAGGTAATTTGGCTATCTTTGTTGGAGATGGTATCTCCCAAACGCGCAGTTGATCAGGCTGCGGGACTATAGGAGTATTTTTCATTTCATCGGACATTATGTTTTGTTCTTTTTGTTTTTTCATTGCTCGGGTTTGGACGCGTCGGACATTTATTTCCTTCAAATCATTAATGTCAAGTTGTATTCTTGATAACGCGTCGGGTCCGTTATTTCCTTTTCCTTTAATGTATTTGACTTCGAAATCGAATTCCTCTAAATCTAACCTCATTCGTGTTAGTTTAGATGATGGGTTTTTCATGCCAAAAAGATATGTTAAGGGTCGATGGTCTGTTCTTATTGTGAATTTTCTGCCATAAACATAAGGCTTAAAATGTATAATTGCCCAATGTATTGCTGCGAGTTCCTTTTCAATTACTGACTTATTTTTTTCTCCGGCAGTAAATGTTTTACTAGCGTATGCGATTGGGTGTTCTGTTCCGTCGACACTTTGTGATAAGATTGCTCCACATGCAGCATTCGAGGCGTCTGTGGAAATGGTGAATTGGGTTTTGAAATCAGGGTGCTGCAGTATTATTGGGGATATCAAACTTGATTTGAGAGCATCGAAAGATTTTTGTTGGATTTCTGCCCATTCGAATTTTGTGTTTTTCCGGAGTAGTTTGTTTAACGGTAGTGCTATTTCTGCAAAGTTGGGGATGAAACGGCGGTAATAATTACAGAATGCTACGAATCGTCTGACTTCGTCGGCGTTTTTTGGGATAGGATAATTTTTAACTACCTCGTATTTTGAACTGTCTGGGCTTATGCCTTGTGCTGATATTCGATGTCCAAGATAGGTGACTTCGGTTTGGAAAAATTTGCATTTTTCAGGATTTAATTTGAGATTACGCTCTCGTAATCTGTTAAATACTGTTTGTAAGTTTTTTATATGGTGTGACTGTGAACATCCGACGACTATGATGTCGTCAATGTACAGAAAGGCTATTTCCGGTGGTAGACCCGTCATGGCGATGGTCATCATCCTTTGGAAACTATTTGGACTTATATTAAGTCCGAAAGGAAGTCGTGTGTACTGGTAGTGACCTTGGTTAGTTGAAAAAGCTGTGAACTTTCTAGAAGATTCCTCTAATGGTATTTGGTGGAATCCGGACATAAGGTCAAGTGTAGAGAAGTATTTGGCTCGGCCCATTTGGTCGAGTATCTCTTCTATACGCGGTAAGGGAAATTTATCTGCCAGAACTTTTTTATTAAGATTCCTAAAATCAACTACTAAACGCCATTTTTTATTTTGGTTGTTGGATTTTTTGGGTACTAGTAGTATTGGAGAATTAAAGTGAGAAACAGAGTTCTCTATTATTCCGTCTACTAGCATTTTGTCTACCTGCCTATTAATCTCGGTTTTGTGTGCTTCTGGTATTCGGTAGTTTTTTGTGTATACTGCTCTATTATCAGTTAGTTCTATATTTTGTTTGTAGAAGTTATTGGTTGTTAGAGGTTCACTTTCTAACGCAAATATGTCTTCATATTCTCGGCATAATTCTTCGAATTGAAGTTTGGCGTAGTTTGGAATGCTGTTTAAGTTTAATTTGGAGATAGCTTGTTCTGTTCTTTTTGATTTTATTGTGTCTGTATTAATGACGTTAAAGTCTGAGAGGTGTTGTGTTATTATGTCGGAATGTTGTAGTGTGGTGGTTTTGTTTGTAGTGTTTAGTATCCTGACTAGTGGGTAATTTTGTGAAGTTACTGATCCTGCAATGAATATGCCTGGGTGGATTTCTTGTCCAATGATTACCATATCATTGGCACCTTCTTGTTTTTTAACCTTGAACTTTCTTATTATTTCACATCGGGGTGGTATGATAATAGAATTTTCGGATGGACCATTCAGTATTGGGATCTCTGCCGAACTTTCAGGTGTGTTTAATGTAAGGGTCCACGTATCATAATCGATAGTGGTCTTGAATTTTGTTAGGAAATCTAGTCCTAAAATTGCATCAGCCCCGAGGGAGAAATCATCTTCTACTATCTGGAATAAATGTTCGACCGCAAACTGGTCGTTAAAATGTAATTTTGTGTATGTTGCCCCAATCGACTGCCTCTTAGTATCCGTAACCCCTTGGATAATACAAGTGTTTTTAGGATAGTAAAGTTGGTCTTTATTAATTTTTCCCCTCTTGAATATGGATATTTCTGCCCCTGTGTCTACAATCAGAGTACATACTGACCCGCACATGTCGACATACGCTTTAATAAAGTTTGTTAAGGATAGGTTTAGGCAATGTATTCTTGGCTTGAATTCGTCGCAGCCCCCAACCGTGTTGTTTCTTCCTCTGGTTGGGGGGCTTGATATTCCCCCGATTCGAAGTAGTTTACATTTCTTCTTTGATTATAGGTATTATTATTATTTGCTCGCAGATTATTCTGGTAGCGACTACTGTTATTTGGTGCAGCATCACCGAAATATCTTTTATCGCGGTGGTTATATTGATTTCGTGGGTGGTTTTGTCTATTATTGGCTGCCATATTTCTATTGTACTGTTGTTTGGGCCAGCGCTCCCTGTTCCTGTTAAAATTATTTTGATTGTTGAACCCTTGCGTATTATTATAATGAAACTTTCTTGATGGGTTGGTATTATAATGCAGGACACTGCTTGGCTGCGGCTTATCTACTGCTATTGCCTTCGCTGCTAATTCTGAAAGTGTTCCTAGGCTACTAGCTTTTAGTATAATCGCTGTTTCTGTATTGGCAACATTGTTCATAAATGACTGTATTGAAAATTTTTCGGCCAATTTTTCAGCTGCTTCTCCAGCTGCTACTTTCTCTGTTATAAAGGCTCTAGTCAGCTGGCCTGATAAATTTTCTATCTGATTGGAAAAGTCTGCAAGTTTTCTGTTACCTTGCTGGCATGATCGCAGTTGTGCCAGAATAGCATCTGACGATAATTTTGCCGAAAATTTTTCTTTTAATTTGGCTTTGATCGTTGATACTGTATTTGTGCCCTCCGATATTACGTACTTGGCTTTTCCAGTTATACGTGTCTTGATGAATTTGATCATGATGGTTTTATGTTCGTTTGCTGTTAACTCGTCTAGTAGTTCCATAGACTCGATAAAAGAATCAGTTTCATCCAGCTTTCCATCGTAGGGTTGTATGAGCGATGTAGCTGTTTTTATGTCAAAACCCATCTTTGTTTGTTTTTGTGTATTTATGTTTTCTAAGATTTTGTTTGCTATACTTTCAATTTCTTCGTAGATAACTTTTATCTTCAATATTGTTTCGACGTCCGCTTGTTTAAGTGCGTTTTCTTTTGCCTTGGCACAGAGTTGATTTGTTAACTTTTCTTTCTCTTGCAAAGTTTTCTCAGAATATGGACGGTTTTTACTTTTCTTAAAATTGTCCAGAATATTTTCTAGTTCGTCCTTAATCTTTATAAGTGCTTCCATTTATCAGACGGTTGATATGTTTAATTTTGCTGGGGTACTGAGGTATCTTTTCCTTAAACCCCTCCTATGATCTTTGTACAGTATGTATACAAATTCAATGATTTTAATTGCAACCAATATGCATAAAATTATTATTATCTGATTATTCTCGACCGAAACTGTATCCTCTATAATTAGATTATTAACAATTTCCCCGTTGTTATCTGAAGTTTTGGATTGCGTTTTACCCATTACTGAAAATGTTTCGCTTATTTCCAACAACTTCAAGCAAACAGCAAAAGAAAAATTTTTTTTTTTTTTTTTTTTTTTTTTTTTTTTTTTTTTACATATTAATTATTTAATTATTATTATACCTTTATACTACGCTACTTCTACTTTATATTTTAAAAAAAAAAATAAATTTTAAATTAGATCATTAAACCCTTATCTCTTCCTTTTGATGACGTTCAGTTGTTTTTTTGTCAATATTATTAGTTTGTTGTATTTTTCCCGTTCCTCCTCAGTTGCTGCTAACTCGACAAGTACCTTGTAATTTTGAAGTTCCTGTGCAATTTTTTGTCTCTTGCCTCCTCTTTTTCGTGGTTTTGTCTCCTGAGTTTTTACACTGCTTGTGTTTCTGCTTCTATACTCCTCGATGGTGATTCTTTTTGGACCCGCTTCGTATGGTGGAGGATTTTCGTTGTCCAGCCTTGATTTGGGGATGTACGGCGTCGGCTTCTTATTTACTGGATACAGTGTTATGCCTTCTATATTCCTCTCTGGTATCTTCTTAGTTTCTTCAATAGTCTTGAAAATGTGATTGAAGATGGCATCTATCTCGTTCATACTAAAATTTCTTCTGATTGGTACTGGTAGTGGATGTAGTCGTCTTCGCAGTTTTTTGGTGGTTGTTACTATGTCACCGTAAAAGTTTCTATTATTTATGAAAATTCCCAGCTGCACTTTTGATGATGATATTATGGTCTGCAGATTCGCAAAGTTACAAATTTCGCAGTTTCTACGATGTCACGGTCGCCATGTAGTATCTTTTATAATTTTTAAAGAAAAACCTGGGAGCAGTCGTGTGACTTTGACTCCACTGGAGCGGCTATTAACAGCTCAGACTCCGAGATAAAATGGGGGTATGAATAGTAGGAGCAGCTGTACCGCTTAGTACTCCTATGTGGAATAATACACGACGGTTTGTAACTTTCTCGATGAATCAAGAGAACTGAATGAATTCAATTTATTGATCGTTCTTAGCCTATATATACATAATTAGTAACCTATGGTACCCTATTCTTACTATTCTAAATGCTGACGCTGGGCGAGTAAGCAATGTGCATAAAATTATGATGACATGCATTTACGCGTGAAACCCCTTGACGATGAATCGTTTGGGTCAGTGGTGCAATCGCTTGCTTGTTGCAAATAAATGTATGTCATTATTATCATCAATTATTTTCGATTATGAATGGTGTTGTAATAAATTTGTGCTGATTAATTTTAGCGTTTTACATTTGTTGTGAAATTTGTGTTTACAGCTTTTCAGTGTTGTTTGTATTTATGGTATTAAATGTATATCACAGTTCAATGAGCATGCGCACTTACTTTCTTTACTTTTACACCTTCCGCAGTTTTATAAAAAATTATTATTTTTCTTTCAATTATTTTTCGAGCTTCTAGACAGAACAGTTCACGGATACTAATTTGTTATATGAGCTAGTAGCGGCTATTTTAGGTCGTTTTAAATTTGCACAATTTTTATCGAAATGCTGATAGCGTTCTGAGTTGAAATTGAAATGAAAGTGCAATGCAGTGTGTTAATCTGTTTCCTTTCTTATCACAAGTTGCGTCATTTTTATAGGAAACTGTGCCTTTTTCTTAATTTTAGATTTTGATTTTAGTTACCTAGTGATAAACTTTGATATTTCTTAGATTTAATTGTTGGTAGCTGAACAAATATTTTTGTTATGAATCAATTTTTATTAATATTTTTTTTTTGTGACTGGCTGCTTCTTCAAATTTGTTGGTAGAACTTTTAATTGATGTTAATGATAATTTCTTAATTAATAATGCTTAATTTACCCAATTTACTCAATTTTGGTTGACCTAGGGTGACTCAAAATATAAAAGTGTTAAATTGAGAGAGGGAGTGCTTACCCAAAATTTGGTAAATGAGATCTAGATATTGTTTTCTTGTTGTCTATTATCGATTTTAATTATTTTTATACTTTTAAGGTATTAAATGCAATGATGAAAGTTAGAATTTTGATTTTGAAATTTAACTCTCCGATTCTACATAAGCGACTTTTAAGAAATCTCTTAACCTCTTAAATTTAGCACGTAAGAGATTTTAGCAGAATTAGTATTCTATATAATTTTTTTTTGAGAAATTTAATAATTTTAAATTGTTAAGTGGCTTTGGAGAATCTAAAAACTCCCTCTTTTTAGTCAGCCCAGCTGTTGAAGATAATTCACCTTGCAAGAAGGAAGAAGAAGAGGAAGATATTTTTACCGAGTCAATGGAGGCAACCACACGTAGCACGCGCATTTTGCTACATGCCCAGACATGTCAAAACAATCATTTTGCTACGCTGTATATGATTGGCGAGATTAATTGTGTGCGTGTTTAATAAAGTACAATTATTGATTATTGTACGATAAATTCACAGCACCTAATCATAATTGAATTATTATTTTATCACCTAAATCCAATAGGATTTTCGTATGGAAAATTCTGAAATTAATTAAAACACGCGCTTAAAACTGTCATTGTATAGGTAATACAAAAGCGGATGACTCCATGAGTAAATAGAACTGAACTGGCAGAACAAAATACATGCCACTGGCACAGAATACTGAAGTGACAGTAACAAGGTATAACTGCTATGAGCCATGGTCAGCCATATTGAGCGTCACGGTCAAATCAAATCAAATCAGAGACTTTCTTGCGCAATTAAAATATATTGTCCTTAATGTGTGGTCCTAACTTCCTTGTTAGGATTTGTGGCAGGGTAGATTTAACACTCAGGCTTTTTATTTTGGCCTTGATTTCACAATTGTCTTTTTTTTGTCTTCTTTTGTTACATATATTGAATAAAAACTTTTATGTTTGCTTTGTTTTGGTTGGTTATTACAGCTTCGCGCGCGACACTAAGCTGTTTCCGTGGCGGTTGTTTGTTAGATATTGTTTAGGAGGGTGAGACGGGAAATTGGGATGGGTGCGGTTGAGGAGGATGAGGAGCTCTGGAGCTTAGACCAGGTATCCTTGTGGGGGGTCTTCCTTCTCAAGGCAGTTCCTATGTGGGGCATCCTGCTATGATAACGGTGGCTGATGTTCCGGAGATCTATCCTCGATGGTGGGTACCTTTGCTGCAAAAGAAAGTAAATCTTTCGCCAGTATAGTAAATGTCCCTACTCTCAGGGTCAACAAGTTGAAGAGGTGATATATACCTGAATTCTGCAGGTGGAGTGTGTGCAGGCAGGTTGAAGATGAGAGGGTTTGGATGATGAGGAAGTTTTTCCATTTGATGTTGGGCTTGCGAGACAAGGTAACTGTCTATAGGGAGGATTTTTGCTGCCTCGTACAGCTTTTTGTTGGGGTAGTAGTTATTGTCTGCCCTTCGATGAAGGCCAGTGCAAGAACGGAGTACTTTCCTCTTCAGATTTCCGAGGTTTTTCATGTAGGTTGGCGAGATCGTGTGCCATATTGGGAAGCAGTATGTGATGGTTGGTCGAATTAGTTGCTTATAAAGCAGGAGTTTGGTGGGGACTGACAGCCCATTTTTGGTGTTGAGAAGTGGGCTCAGAAGGCTATAGGCAGCTTTTGCTTTTCTTAGAGCATATTGTGCGTGAGGGTTAAACTTGTACAGGTTAGAGAAAGATATACCGAGGTATTTGGTTTTAGTGGAGGGTGTTATTTTTTGGTTATTGACTTCAATGTCAATATTTTTAGCCAAGGTGGCTATGTTTGCTCGGCTAGTAGTAGCTGGTTTGCGTATTTCAGATTTGGCAATGTTAATTTTTATACCCCATTTCTTGTAGTAGGCGTCCAGTTTGGCAATATGCTGCTCCACTTTCCTCGCAGCGAATGTTGGCGATATTGAGCGTGCATATGTGAGCGAGTCGTCTGCGTAGAGTAGTGAGATGGAATTGTAATCATTTGGCGGTTGATCTGACGTATAGAGGTTGAACAGGATTGGGCGGAGTACTGAGCCCTGAGGGACTCCCGCTTCTAGCGGTAGGGTAGCTGAGTTGCAGTTTTCAAGTTTAACTGCGAATTTCCTTGAAGACAGAAAGCTCTGAATGGTGGTGAATGGTGGGAAGTTTAGTTCTAACAATTTGAAGATGAGGCCGTTTTTCCAGACAGAGTCAAAGGCTTTCTCGACATCCAGGAAACGGGCTACTGTGCACTCGCCTCTGTTGAGAGCTGAAGTTGTGTCAGTATGAAATTTGAGTAAAGCGTGTGAGGTTGAGTGTTGGGCTTTGAAGCCGAACTGGGAGTCTTGGTGGATGCCTACATCATCGCATGTGTTCACGATTTGTTGACGTAGGAGTTTTTCGTATAATTTCCCGATGTTGGAAAGAAGAGATATGGGTCTGAATTCCTTCAAGGCTTTGGAGTTGGGCTTTTTTGGTATTGGGATGATGTTCGCAATTTTCCATGAGTCTGGAAAGTAAGCGTTATTCATGCAATTGTTGAAGAGTATGACCAAGAATTTGATTGCATTCGAAGGAAGATTTCTAATGATTTTGTTTGGGATCTTATCAGGTCCTGAAGATTTCTTGCCCTTAAGTCCACTTATAAGTGCAGATAAGTGGACTGGGTTTGTGAAAAGTTGCTAGTCTTGGGGGCTTGAGGCAGGGTTATCAGCGTGGAATGTGGTGAGATGTAGGTGTTCATTTTGGTGGATGAATTCTCTTACATTTGAGTTGACGTTTGTGCGGAAGTCCGGGCTGCTAAGATCTGAATGATCTTTGAAGGTGGATTGGAAGAATTCTGCGAATGCATTGCATTTCTCAAGAGGTAAACTAAGGGTGTCTTGGCCATTTGTGATTATTTTAGGAAGCTTTGGTTTACGATTACAGACCTTATTGATATTTTCGACAACCTTAGGGCCAGGGTGGATGGATGAGAGTTTCCTTCTGAATTTTTCATCAAGAAAAATCTTGGTCTGTTCGTCGATAATGGTGGATGGGCATTTGATTTGGGAAAGAACTGATTGGTAGCTTTGGTTGTGGGTATTGTAGTTTCTGTGGAAAATCCTATTTAGGATTTTCCGAAGCTTTTACCTGTATTTGTACAAATTTTGCAAGCGAGCTGGAAGATGGTTATATTTGTACTTGTGGGGCGTGACATTTTCTGAGAAATGTTCGATATTTTCCTGAATATATCCGTTAAGGAGTTCGATGTGATAATCTATTTCCGTGTTTGAGAGATTGCTGTGCTCGTCAGGGATGCTTCCTGCTAAGTTCTGAGACAGTCTTGAATAAAATTCTGTACAGTTAACGTGTTTTAATGTTGAGATTTCTGGAGAAGCTGGATAGAGAACGTCGAAATGTGAGTTAGGAGTGATTGTTAGTTTGATGGCCATGTGATCCGATTCCGCAGTATGAGCAGTACAGGTATAATATGAAATTTGTGGTAGAAGGTTTACGAGATTAGAAGTCGCTAGGAAGAAGTCAAGAATAGACCCAGAGCGTGGAAATGTGGGAGAGTTTTGTGAAATCGCTAAAAAGTCATGATCAGCGGGGCCGTTTGTGAGCCAGTTGGCCATGCATATTCCAGCGCCATTGGTTAGTGTGTCGTTCCAGAGGGGATGTCGCGCGTTGAAGTCACCGCCTATCACCGTGTAGGTGTAATTGCTAGCTAATCTTGTGAGAGTGTTCAGATTTCTCCTGATTTCAGAATTTTGGGCCTGGCATCTCTTATAGATGGAAATTAAAAGAATTGTTACGTCGTTCTGTAGATTGAGGGTTATAGCTGTGCATTCCATATTGGAAAGTCCACTAACTCTTACTTCAGTGAAGCTGAGATCCTTTTTTACAAGGATAGCAGTGCCAAGAGTTGTTTCCGACTTATTAGTGCGGATAACTCTGTAATGTTCGAAAGCAAGAGTATGCTTGTCGAGAAGATGGGTTTCAGAAAGGAACATCACAGTTGGCTTGTGATCGTGGGGGAAGAGATTTAGTGCAGCTCTCCTGCTTAATTTCACAAGAGAATTACAATTGAGAGCCATTAGCTTTAGGGATCTTAGTTGCCTTGACATAATCCAAAAGCGAACTGAAGATATGCGCATTGTCTCTCTGGACTACTAGAGGTGAGCCTCCGGTACTTCGGGAGAAAATTGTTGATTTTACCCATTAGGGTGAAAAGATTACATCCAAAGAGCGAATTAGCTTATTTGTTGCAAAAATTGTCGGCGTCTACTTCATGGGCTCTAGCCGTGGAAGTAGGCCTTGGTGACTGTTTAGGTGGGTTGGGGGTACCTGTTGAACCTTTCGAATTAGATGCATTTACAATCTGAGCAAAAGATTTACCTGGCTGGATGAAGTTCCTCGTTGACTCTATGATGAAGTTGTCCCTTTGCCGCCGTTCCTCTTGTCGTAAATTTCTCTGCTTTCTCAGTTCCTTGTATTTAGGGCATCCTCTGTAGCTAGCTGGATGTCCTTCCGTATTGGAATTTACGCAGAAAGGTACTCCTGCATTCGCGTCTTTCCTCTCGCATTCCCCTGGCTCATGCTTCTTGTCGCACTTAATACATCTATAGCTGACGGCACAGTTGCTGGCGACGTGTCCAAAACGCTGGCATCTTTTGCATTGAGTTATACCTTTATTGTGGTACTTTTCCCAATACACAAACATTCCTAGGAGCTTCTTGGTTTCCATAATCTTTTTCGCTTGGTAGAATCCGTCGAAGCTGATAACGAAAGCATTGTTGTCTTCCTTGGCTTTCCTTGTTTTCAGTTGGGTCACTGCCTTAATTTTGATTCCTGGTAGTTGTCTTTCTAGAGCTGCTTGCACGTCCTCAGGTTCATACGAGTGTTGTACCCCTTTTATTACGAGGGTGGTTTTCCTTTCACTCTTCGTGGTGAAGGAGTAACTTTGTACTACGATTTCCTTAATTACACTGAAGATCCTTTAGTAGTCCTCTTCAGTAATTGGCTTCAAAACGCATTTTGTACCTCGCATTGTTTTAAAATACAATTTTGGTCTAAGTTCCAATTTGTTGAGTTCTTAATTGAACCTTTTTATGTTGAGGTTGTAACATATTATTGGTGGCGGCTTGGCATCAGGTTTCGGAGGAAGTTGTTGCTTTACGGGAACCTTCTTCGGCATCTCGAAGTCATTTCCTCTTTAGGGCTTCCTTCGGCGGAGACTTGTTGTTTTTCCTTTTTCCTTTGACATAGGTGTAATCACTTCCTTCGCTGGATCCTATTGATTCAGTACCGCTCGTGCTGCTGCTGCTTCCGCTGCCTCCGCTGCCTCCGCTGTCTTCCTCAGTGGATTCCTGTTCGTCGGTCAGCATCTTTGTCGACTCATTTTCAATTTTCCTTGACCTCATTTCTTCAGCATATTCAGCCAGTTTCGTCACGTAGACTGGGAGCTCAGTTACCCCGTGTTTATCTGCCAGTGTCTGAAATTTGTTTAAAATTATATTTAGCATAGTATTACTAGCATCTTCAAAGGATGAAGACATTGTCCGTAATTTTACTATTGCTAAATCACAAAAATAATCAAAACTAAATCACTAAAAGTGTCTTTCATCACTCAGGTGTCCTTTTCACCGCACTTAATTTGCCGCTGTTTTGCACTTTCTTGTACACGTACATACATGCATATACAATGCACACGTATCTCTCTTCTTACACACAAATCCGTTGGTAAAAAATACATTTTACTTGCGGTTCTCGTTTTCACGAAATCCCGTCGGCACTTTGTACGTTTATTTATTTGTCACGATATCCTTGTTCTGCTCGTTGTTCACTGTTCATCGGCTGACGAGTGAATGAATGAATGAAAGCGTCACGGTATCACATGACTGTGCTTATATAGGAGTGTCGTCAGGGTTGGACACTGGTTTGACTTTTGACCACAACTTCCGTTTAAGAAAGAATTTGGTGAATCTAAGCAAATTTTTGGAAAGGTCTGGGAAAAAGGAACACTTTTGCTGAACATTGCATTTAAAAAAAAAGTGAAATGCTGTCAAGGTTGGCTAGTGTTGTCTAGATTGGCCAGTCGACGAAAAATGTGCTTAAATGATTGAAAATGACCAGAAAAAATTTGTTGTATTTTTCGGTTTTTTAGCAAAATTTTAATGGCACATTATTCGAAATCGCATTTCCGGCAAATGTCGTTATGTTGACGCACTTCAAATGCATTTCTCTCTTGCATTGTCCGAAGAGGGTTTTTTCTGCGCTTTTTTTGCAGGCGTCTTTCTTTAGCCGGTGTTTTATTGGCGGACTTCGTTGGGATTGGTACTGAACGTTTTTGGGCATCATCCAAGCACACAATCACAGTGGGCCAACCCTGACTACAGAAAGTGGCCAACCTTGACGACAAGCGCCATTACCGCAACACGTGCCACCACAACCAAACATGTTACAGGATTGAATTTTCCTCTTGGTTTATTTTTAAGCATTAGTCACACAATATAGTCACTATGCTTGCTTACCTTGATGATTGCATACTTTTTTTTTTTAATTTCAAACCACTGAGTGTACAGCACATACATTGCGTTCATGCTCCAAATCTGCAATGTCACGAAAAGTTCGCTATCAGGGAGAGAAGTTTTTCCTCGCTCGAAGATTGGTGGCACTAGTGGTCAAAATTAAAAAAAATTGCAAATGGTCGACCTAGATGACAGGCCAATCCTGACCACATTCCCCTACATATAAAAAACAATAAAAAAATATTGAAATCGTCATATGAATTGATGCAGTGACGTCACTGCATCACCTATCAATAATCTAGTAAGTACACCTTGTTAAGGTCATTATACCCACTGGGACGTTACAGAGAATACAAGTATTTTTTCTGGAGAAAAAATCAACTGCAATGTGTCAAAAATTCAGATGAAATACATTTCATTCTCTATACCGTGGCCACTGGTATCTGTCGGAATATATGCCAACTTATAAGTATCAATTAACTACCAACTTACCGACTGAGACCTTCTGTAATTCCCAAATATATAAAATGAGTACTTTGGGAAATAACAACACGATTTATGATTTGCGAAGATTTAAACGTTATAACCGAAATATTTTTGCTATTAATTGTTTCGTTGTAAGCGAGTTCGTCCATTTCAGCTCTTAAGAAATGAACTTGAACTTTGCGATTTCACCGTTTTAAGCGAAATGTCGTTGTAAGCGAGGTCCTTATAAATGAATTTCGGGATCAGTAATCTTTTATTCTTTAAACCTGAGGCTCAAAATTTACTGCATTAATTACAAGACCAAGGAAATGACAAAGAAAAATACTGGACTCTATCCAACGAATTTGAACTCCCCGAAATGTAACAGACTGCTTACTACAATACGTTTCCACCTCTCTGTAAGAGAAATGAAGTAATTTCCAGTTGAATGTTCATACCGGAAATGATATATCAGCAATCGTTGATGAGGTGATTTTCTTGTTTTCCTTCTTCACTCATCTTAAGAGCTCGTCACCTTATTCTATTATCAGAGGCTCTGCTTCAGTTTGTTTGAATCATTTTTGTTTTAGGTGATTGGCATGCCGTATAACAATTCAATGATTAGGCTACCATCTATTGATTATTAGCAAAAGCACATAGTTTTCAAGGAAGCTCTTTAGTTATTATCACAGATGTTGTTTTTCTTAAAGCTTTCACTGTGACAAAAATTGTTTATAACTCGCAAATATATTTCCGCTTCCCTGAAGTATAAATTTTGGTATTTCTGGACCAAAAGATTGATAAGGGAATTTTTTTGAGTGGTTGGGTAATAGTAGGTAACATAGAAGATATATAATTCGGAGGGAATCTATTTAATGTGTATGACTATGTCGAGGTTGGATTCTAACCCACGGATATCTTCCATAGTACCAACTGAGTTATGAAAGCCACAAGGTGTGATGATATTGATTTCTATATAATAAATTTAAATTCGAAGATATTCGGTGGAATGAAAATTATTTTCTCAATAATTTTATGTAGGGATCCGTGAACTTGATAAAAGTTATGTAATTCATTAAAAATTTATTCATTTTCCATATCACTTATACTTAACGTCCAAAAATTTCTACCAAAAACTTAATTCCATTTCCGCGTTGTGATTTTAAATGAACTCTCACATGACTATATCCAGGTCCACCAGCAGTAAGTGTAGCATATCCACCTTTTCCATTTGAATATTGATCAGTAATTCGAATACCTGTGATAAGGCTTCCTCCGATCACTCCCTAAAATACATATATAAAAAAATTTATTTACATTTAAAACCAATATTTAAGAAGAATTAAGTTTACCGGCAGTGGATAAGTGACATCTTCAGTTACAATACGTAACAATTTTCCTTTTTTGGTAATTGCATTTTGTTGAAGTAATCTATCAGCTGGTCCAATGCTACCCCAAACTAAATTATGGCTTTGAGCATATGAGCTAGCTACACAGGTAGCAATAATTGCCAAAGCTAAAACTCCAAAGTATTTCATCTGTCATAAAGAAAAAAAGTTAAGAGAAATTTTAATTAGTTTTAGACTATGAAAAATCACTTTGCTTAACTTACTTTTCACTAGATTTTCCACGACTAACAATGAGAAGAGAATAAAATATTTCTAATATGTTGGTCCCTTTTATAGGTGACAACTGCATCGATTTTGTCATAATTTTATCAAAAATTATCAATTCTAGCGGTGATTTGTCTTTTCTTGTAAGAGGTACTCTTACAATCTTCCGCATTTGCTATCATACACGAGTTGTTTGTTTTTCTCTCTAATAAACGATATCTTCAATTTTGTAAATTTGATCGAAATTTTGTTTTTAATTTATATATTTTTTGCTATCTTCAGACTTCATTGAAAAATTTCTTAGAACCTAATCTTAAATAATATTTTTTCAACTTCTTTTGAACGGAAATAGACACTCGTTGAAGTTAATCATTTATATATGAAATTTTCAAAATTTGTTTTACAATTAGAAATTATCCAGCTGATCAGTATTAAATTTGAAGGTTGTCTATGAATCTAGAAGAAAGAAAGAAGATCTAATTACATGATAGAAGAAAAAGGTAAGCTACACTTTCGTTTATAGTAGAAAACAGCTTCTGTGGGTAATTAAGCAATTGGCAATAGAGCGGTGTATATTGAAGAAAACCCTTGAGTCAGACAATTTTCTTGGTGACAGAGAAGCAGGATCTACTGCCTGAGGTTCAGAGCAATATTCGCCATCCTTTAGGTATTGATCAGTTCTTCATGCATAGGCACAAGTTTCAGGGGAATTTTTTTTAGTAGTTTTCAATTAATAGTGTGTGTTTGATTTAGCCGCTCCATATTGGGAGCTCTTAAAAGGTGGGTTATAGCAAATAAGGCTGAAATACAATGAATGCGGCATTTCCGCTGACAATTCAAGCCAGTTGAGTTGGGTCTCGCGTTATGTGACGGCTTCGGAATTTTTTTTACTTATTTGAAGAACAAGTAGAATTGTACATAAAGTTTATACGCGATTATGCCCGATTAAAAAAAAAGAAAAGCAAAAGGAAAGGTGGTGGGTACGCTAAATCTATCAACAGAGAGACAAAGTTGAATTTTATGAAACAGCCTTCATTTTTATGAAGGAACGAGATCCGGAGATGTTTTTTAAGGTAACCAGAATGACTCCTACCAGGAAGTTGATTCTGATCTTTTGTCGTACTTTAATGTCAAAATATACGCCTAAGTGAAATGAACTTTTTTTCGTGTTTTTATCCAGCTTAGCAAGCCTTGCATTACATAGATTGAACTGAAAATGACACTTTGCATTACAAATTCAAAATATTATCTCGAATTTAAGCATTTGTATTGCTCTAATTAGATGTAGATTATAAATTTACTACAATATAAAATTTTTGTCACAGCCTCGGAAGCAGTTGACTAATTTGTCGTACTTTTAGGCGTGTATTCTGACATTAATTCATGCAAATTCATTTTAGTTTATTCTGTGGTTGATGAAAAGGATAGATTAAAATGAATATGGTGTATATAAAAGTACGACAAATTTGAGGTGAAATGTCAAAATATGTGACTAAAATATACACCTGAGCTACGACAAAGATATCAGAATCACCCCCCAGGAGGGTGATTCTGATCTTTTGTCGTACTATTTAGGCGTGTTTTTTGACATATTTTGTCGTATTTTTTTTTCAACACAGTTCATTTTAAGTCTTCACTATTATCTACCACAAAATGAACTATAATGAATTTTCTGTGAACAAACGTCAGAAAACACGCCTAAATATGCGACAAATTAGTCAACTGCTCAAGAGGTTGTGACAAAAATTTTACACTGTGGTAAATGGAAACTCTACACCTAATTAGAGTATTATAAGTGTGTGTGAAGAGTCATTTTCAGTTCATTTTACGTCATGTAAGGGTTACTGACCTGAATAAAAACACGAAAAAATCAGTAGAAAAGTTCATTTCATTTAGGCGTATATTTTGACATTCAAGTACGACAAAAGATCAGAATCAACCTCCAGGTTGGACTTTTTGTTAAATTTAGTTAAAGGAAAATTAGAGAAAAATTCCATTCGAAAACCAATTTTAGCGGACTTGTTTTGACATTTATGTAAGGTTATATAAATAAGTAATACAAAATTAAATTAATAACTTCTTTATATATGTATGCAGATATCTTGCTCATAGACGTTCAACGACAATTTACGCACTGAATTTTCTGATGGATGTATCTACTGTTGGCCGTAATTTATTTGAGACTTGTGATATTCTTTAGGATGAATTGTTGCTCTACTTACCCCAGCGGAATGGTGCCAAATAGCGGAGGAATATAAACCCCGGTGCGGTGGGGACTCCCAAACTGTTTAGGAGCAATTAACGGGGAGAGCATGTTTTCATTGTTTGTCCTAAAGGAGGAAGGTCACAATATTACAGCTACAAAGATCGTCACACTATTGTTCTTATGATTGCTGTTCATATCGGCGCCTACGGTAGTCAACGCCATGGGGGAATATTCAGTCATAGTTGTTTTGGAAACTAGCTGATGGACGCTATGCTTCAAATACTGAGGCTGAACTTCCAAATTCCACTATTAAATCTCCTTTTTACTTCGTTGGTGATGCGAAATTTCCTCTGATGGTATCCATTCACTTACAGTCCGCCTGCAGGCCGTGGACTGTTAGATATAGATGAGAGCTGATGTAGGCCACACATTATTCAGTTTATCCGTCAGCTCAAACCTGTAGGCCATATCTGTCAGGCCGTGGCCTGCAAGCAAGCTGCAATTTCGACACACACTATCAGTTCGCCTGACAATCCAACTTCAATTTTTAAAGCGATAAAATGACTGCTTCACGGAAAAAGGAGTTCTGCTTTTTGTATTTATAATGTTTTTATTAAACAAAAAAAACCGAGAAAAATTAAAAAAAAGATTTTGGGAGAAAAATTGGCACCTGAATGGGACAAATATTCGCATAAGATGCTCGTGAAAAGGTTAAGAAGCAGTAACACGGATGATTTGAAGAATTATGTTCGTATGGATGACCGGTGTTTTCCAATTTTACTGAAGTTGGTTAAACCTTACATTAAAACAAGTAAAAAAGCTAGAATTGGTCTAAGACTACCCTAGATGAATACCGTATGTAATTCTGTATGGGCGGTCACCCATTTGTACAAGATTGATTTTTGAAGTGACTTTTCGGATATATTTCTAGAATTTCTTAGAATTTCGTTTACTGAAGAAGCGTTCAGTACTATAAAAACCTCTAGGACTGTTCACAGTCTACGTAAAAACCTTACATTTTTATATGGCAACACCAAGAAGAGGTTTCCCATTTTTGAAACTATCTTTACTATTTTTCAACTCTCTACATTGACGCGTTATTAGCAAGTGTCCAAATAGGTAGTGAAAAACGAAGTTGTGTATGGCAACCCCACGAAGGAGATACCCGATTTGTACCATTTTCGAACTTACATTATTTTTTTTTTAAAAGTCCATGAGCAACATTTCAGCTCTATAAGTACACGCGTTCTGGAGTTTTCGCGTACTTTTAAATTATGGGGGTGTGTTCTCCATTTTGTTCTAGCAGTGTTAAGTGTACGCGTTACAAACAGAATGACAAACTTAAGGTGAAAACCCAATGAACACGGCAGGCGTCGCGTCGCTTTGGCAGTTCTCCGCTGCAGACGCGTGTAGGATTTGAGCTAGGCCCAATGGACGCGTCGCGTTGGTACTCTTAAGATTTATTTATAAAAATAAAAAGTAATAGAAAAGCTTGAGTTATTATTTAAAAGTGAAATAGGGGATATATCAGAGTTATTAGATGTGGCAGTTCTTGAATTTGCAGCTCACCAAGCATATAAACAGTTTAAAATCAATCAAAAGAAATGTCAAAGCGTCTGCCGCGCGTTAAAAGTAGAACATTGCTCTACTTTCGCGTCGAATCCGGCAAGTGCGGCAGCTATTTGGCCAGTACGATATTAAACACGTATATTCTATTGAACTGTCAAAGCGACACGACGCCTGCCGTGTTCATTGGGTTTTCAGCTTTAGATTATCCTATGATTTCAACCAGGGTATAAAAAAATACCAGATTAAGATAGATTTATCGCATCCTTGAAATTTCTAGGCAGTGGACCAAAAGTTCCAGACGACATGGCCGCGGACGACGATACCAAAGATAACCTAATATTAAGAAGATAGAACACGGCCGAACAAAATCCGAAATTTTTCGTGTTTTTTAGACCGAAACAGGTAATGTCATATACTTTCGTTTTTTACAAGAATGGAGGAAAAGAACTTGGCTATGCATTATTGTAGGGCGACTGATCAACACAAAAATCGAGAGAACGTAGGATTACCCGAAGATTTTGTGATCTTATTGAATACCTTCAAAATCCTATCAAACTATTCATAATATTGAACATCAGATCACACTACCTCACTTTTTTAAGAACAAGATAAATTTCGCTATGGCCAAGGTGCTGAAAGGAGATATAAAATTCCTCTCAAATAAAATTCGCATTTTTCCTGAAAATATCAGAGAATCCAGCATGAGTTTCTCCCACATAATCTCTTCAAAGCAAAACGAATGTAAACAAATGCACGTGCTGTTCAAATATCATTGGTTTACAGCAACAACATGTGACCAAACTTTGTTAATATTTCAGCAAAAACCGGTTTTCACAAAAGCCCGGGAACATTTTATGAGAGTAAGCCCTGAAAACTCCGCCACTTTTCATTAATTTACGAAAATGAATTATTTGCCATTCTGTTTCGTTTCGAGTTTGATTTTTTTTTCTTGTTTCTTCCTTTTCTTGCCGTGTGCATTTTAAATGTAAAACACTCGGAAATATCAACAATCGGACAACTCTTATGTGTCCTAACTTGTCATTGAGTTAACTTTGACGTTACTGCAACACACACAGTCAGTTAATTATCAGTTTTGTTGGATTGCAGACCTGGATATGTAGCCGGCTTGTAAGTGTATGGTGGAAATCAGCCGACATGCCATTCACTCTAAGTCAGAGTTGAGCAGAAAAATAAAAAGGTTTTGTTGGTACCACAAGTTGTAGAAAACCTACCCTCCTACATCCCTCACACAGAGGAACTTAGTTACAAAAAAGAAATTTCAATTTATTTCGACATTGGAAGGTAATAGACAGGTGTACCTCAAATATGAAATTTTTTTCAAGAAAGAATTTTTTGGAGATTCTCCGGTATATAGCAAAAGCTAAAAATTGTTCTAATTTGTTATTTCATCACTCAACTCATTAATTTTCGGTGACAAGTTTCAAGTCTTGGTTTGACTCATCAACAGGTCCCAAATAGCGAAATTGGGTGATTTGAAATACAAATGAAAAAATGAAAAAAAGAAGAAAGAAATGAAAAGTTTGAGAAAAATAGAAAAAACAATTTTTTTATTTATTAAAAAAATGTAAAATTTTTTTTTAAGAAGCAGATTCATTCGAAGCGAATCGTACCTGTATCCGCCACGCAGTGGGCTGAAAAATAAAGAAGAAAAAGGAAGAAGAAGCGTTTCGTGTCAGCAGAAAACCTTCCACTCATCGGTGCAGCTTGGTTTTCTGCCTGCTGCAGACGATTGAAAATAGATCAAACTGATCTCTTCTCATATAAACTCAGAATAAATTCTGGCTGCGAATTATATGAGGAAGAAACACTCCTATACGAGCCCAGGAGGAAAAATAAATAAAAAGATTACTCTTTTGGACTTTTTACCGGGTTAGACTTCGCTATTTGGGACATGTTGATGAGTCAAACCAAGACTTGAAACTTGTCACCGAAAATTAATGAGTTGAGTGATGAAATAACAAATTAGAACATATTTTAGCTTTTGCTATATACCCGAGAATCCCCAAAAAATTCTTTCTTGAACAAAATTAAGTCTAACCCAGTAAAAAGTCCAAAAGAGTAATCTTTTTATTTATTCAAGTATGAAAAAAGTTCAATCCTCTACAACAAAAAGTGATACCCTTAATCGTCCCAGGCGATTCGCAGTTTTTCACATTTCTTACGTTTCCCCAACCATAAGTGAATTGGAAATGGAGAATTAGGGAATTCTAACAAAACGACATTCTCATCTCCCAAATTCGTAAATTCTCCGTGTTACAGAATTCGGCCCCAGCTATACATAAATCCGTTGACTTTTAAATTTTAAAGAACATTTATCGAGCTGGGTGAAGAATTCTAAAAAGGAAACCTGCCCATATCTTGAATGCTATTACAGACAGATGAAGAGGAACTTAGTTTGTTTCTTGACAATGTCACATAATGAAGTAATATTGTCAGTATTACAACCGACTGAAAAGGTTACATCATTATTCATTTTCAATTTTGTCATCATCCACAGATGATCGTAAGTACACTTTTGGGCCCAATTTGCAAAATTATGCGGAGATATGATGCAGCAAATAGGTTTTGTTTTTGTCATACATAATGGTGTCTTTCCCAATGGATACTGGACGCGAACGAAAGGAAAAGCTCGCGAAAACAATCTGGTAGTAAGATTAAGGACCCTGCGACACCGAAAATAACATAAGGGGGCATGTTCAATGAATGCATTTATAAGAACAATTAGTTTGCACGTTTGGAGAGTAAAATTAATAAAAAATCGGTTTTTTGTTATTTTTTTATTACTCTCTCGTTATGTCTTGTCTGGAGTAATTACAGTATGTAGGTATTAAAGTGTACTTCTAGGCACCCGACTCTTAAACGAATAAGATAATCACCAGTCGTTCTTATCTTTTTTATATGCGCCTTCGTCATCTTTGTGATATTTGCCATCATCTTCGGCGTTCGGTGCCTTAAACGAAGAAAAATATTATTAGATGTACTTAGATATTATTTAAGGATATTTATTTCTTACGCTTTCGACTGCAGATCCCAGCAACAGAAACACAGCAAGGACAATCATGTAAAACACCTTCATATTTATTAGCGTATTTTTTAATTCACTTTTCAATCTCAAGCTCAATTAGTAAAGAAAAAGATCAAAACCTTGCTTTTATAGCACGCCAAAAACAAAAACCGAAAAAATATTTACTTTAGGTGGTTCTGCTGTTGTTTTCATTCAAATGTGCGTGTGTAATTTTTGTTTGTAATTCCCCATGTCCATAATCGTTAAAATTGTTACAAATTACAAAAAATATGTATTTAGCAAGCATTTTCAAAGATTTACACTTGTGCAAGCACCTTTTTTATCATTTATTCTTTAAGCTTTTAACACCAATCATCAGATTTCCATTACTCTGAATTTGTTTCTATTCTATTTTTAAAAAATACGAACAAAATGGCAGTCAATGCTTTTGAGTTTCTAAGTTTTTTTTTGTTTTTTTATTTATTTATTTATTAGCATTATTATTATTAGCCTTAGTTACATTTCCTTAATATGTACACTTAAGCCTAGTGCTGTCCATGTATATATCTTCTTTTTCTTTCTCTCAATCGCCCTTTCAGACAGCTTAGCTGGTTTAAGAGAGAGGTTGAAATTCATTTAATTTAAGTTTAATTAATTACAATCTACTTATTCCTTGTAAGAATAGGATGCTCTAAATTCAACTATATTTCGTACTCTAATTTCATTTATATTTCATGCTCTAAATGCAGCTACAACTTAGCTATATTTCATGGAGACTACATATATGGTTTCTTACTTTTTTTGTCAAATAGTAGTCCATTGAAGATCTCACTAGATGTCGCCAAGAACCTTACGAACACTTTCTATTCTTGCTGCTATCACTCTTATATTATTTCTCTGTATTGTAGTGTGAATATGTTGTTGCCGTAGTGATTTTGAGGTTTGTTTAAAAATTTTCACTATATATTTGGACACTGCCTACCGCGTCGACATAGAGAGCTGAAATGTTGTACATAGGCCTTTTTAAAAAAAAAGGCAAATTTAAGTTCGAAATTGGGACCAATCGGGCAACGCCTTCGTAGGGCTGCCATACAAAAACTTCGTGTTTTACTAAATATTTGGTCACTGCTTGAGAACGCGGTCACATAGAGGGCAACACTCTCCCACAAACATGAATGCATGGACTCACACTCATACATACGTGCACACACACACACACACACACACACACACACACACACACACACACACACACGGAGAGAGAGAGAGAGTGAAACCCTAAGGTACGGAATCGCGCGATCGACTCAGATAATAGCTGAGATATTATGCATCTATGACCAAACCCAAACCCACCCCCACCCATCTAGGTATCTATATTATCGCCGGGCAACGCCGACGGGCTCCTTCTAGTACTACGATAAAACACATGGTAACTAACAATAAATTCTACGCATAACAACTGTTTTTTTTTATCAACTTTTTAGCAATCAGCCTTTGATGAAAATTGATTAATAAATGATTTTTTCAACCTACTTTTCATTATACTTTAAGTATGCTCTCCGGGAATCAACATACGAAACGTAGATCTATTTGCACAACATTTAATGGAATATATACCAACATTATCCACCTACAGTGAAAAGGATCTCCAACTTTGCCCTCCACCTACCATCGCTGATCACTTTTGCAAAGAATCGCATCACTCATCGCACTCCCAACGAAAACAAAGCATTCCTTCCTGAAACTGTTAAACAAGGAATCAAAATTCAACGGCTAAAGCTATTATTTTCTAAATGTGGTGAAAAGGAAAACGGAAATATCTTCTGGCCTTGTCGACAGATGGAAGAGGTATAAGAAATAGTCGACCTTATATTTTTGATAGTTCTTGAAGAAAGCCATCCGCATCTGTTATATGAAAAACAAATCAAAAAATTTCGGAAGAAAATTATTCTCGTTAAACTTTGAACTTCGGTTATACCTTTCTTGGTAGTTAATCATTACCTACTAAACAACGTAGACTCGTAATGTACTTGATGCAAATTTAATTCATTGATGCACATCAAGAGAAAAGTCTTAAACTGTTACGTTTGTTTCTCCAAAATCTTTCGCACAACGGATTGTATGCCAATCTGGGCCCCATTCCACAAAACTACAAGTGCACAAGTCTAGCAACACTTGTTCTAATATTCTTCTTCTATTAGTACTTGTGTGCAACAAAAATTATTCATATTCTTGTAGGAAATTTTAAATTTCCCTAGGCTTGTAGATTCAATGTACAAGTCTAAAATATTTTCCGTACAAATCGGTATGTAGGTTATTGCATGTAGCAAAGAATAAATTCTGTCATATACGCTTGTATAATGGAAATATACTTAGTTTATTAAACACGAAAAATAACTTTTAATAGATCTAACCTTGGAAGTAGCGTATAGACTTTCTATGACTCGAACATATAAAATCTTAGGAATACAAGGAAAAGAAGCATGGAACTATACGTTGAATTTAACAGAAATCCGAGAGCTTTTTTGCATTTCTGAGTACATTTTCGTTAAATCAACTCGAACAGGTCCTCCATGTAACGGATTTGATATGAGGTAAAAATTAATAATAAAAGAACGGACATAAAACATGCAACCTAATAAATAAATAAATAAAAAAACAAAAAACAAACTTAGAAACTCAAAAGCTTTGACTGCCATTTTGTTCGTATTTTTTTAAAATAGAATAGAAACAAATTCAGAGTAATGGAAATCTGATGATTGGTGTTAAAAGCTTAAAGAATAAATGATAAAAAAGTTGCTTGCACAAGTGTAAATCTTTGAAAATGCTTGCTAAATACATATTTTTTGTAATTTGCAACAATTTTAACGATTATGGACGTGGGGAATTACAAACAAAAATTACACATGCACATTTGAATGAAAACAACAGCAGAACCACCTAAAGTAAATATTTTTTCGGTTTTTGTTTTTGGCGTGCTATAAAAGCAAGGTTTTGATCTTTTTCTTTACTAATTGAGCTTGAGATTGAAAAGTGAATTAAAAAATACGCTAATAAATATGAAGGTGTTTTACGTGATTGTCCTTGCTGTGTTTCTGTTGCTGGGATCTGCAGTCGAAAGCGTAAGAAATAAATATCCTTAAATAATATCTAAGTACATCTAATAATATTTTTCTTCGTTTAAGGCACCGAACGCCGAAGATGATGGCAAATATCACAAAGATGACGAAGGCGCATATAAAAAAGATAATAACGACTGGTGATTATCATATTCGTTTAAGAGTCGGGTGCCTAGAAGTACACTTTAATACATGCATTACTGTAATTACTCCAGACAAGACATAACGAGCGAGTGATAAAAAAATAACAAAAAACCGACATTTTATTAATTTTACTCTCCAAACGTGCAAACTAATTGTTCTTATAAATGCATTCATTGAACATGCCCCCTTATGTTATTTTCGGTGTCGCAGGGTCCTTAATCTTACTACCAGATTGTTTTCGCGAGCTTTTCCTTTCGTTCGCGTCCAGTATCAATTGGGAAAGACACCATTATGTATGACAAAAACAAAACCCATTTGCTGCATCATATCTCCGCATAATTTTGCAAATTGGGCCCAAAAGTGTACTTACGATCATCTGTGGATGATGACAAAATTGAAAATGAATAATGATGTAACCTTTTCAGTCGGTTGTAATACTGACAATATTACTTCATTATGTGACATTGTCAAGAAACAAACTAAGTTCCTCTTCATCTGTCTGTAATAGCATTCAAGATATGGGCAGGTTTCCTTTTTAGAATTCTTCACCCAGCTCGATAAATGTTCTTTAAAATTTAAAAGTCAACGGATTTATGTATATGGGACGATTGAGGGTATCACTTTTTGTTGTAGAGGATTGGACTTTTTTCATATTTGAGGTACACCTGTCTATTACCTTCCAATGTCGAAATAAATTGAAATTTCTTTTTTGTAGGGGTAGTGTTTGAAGGATGTCGGAGGGTAGGTTTTCTCGAGTTTTTCTGGGATAACGAGAGAATGGAGAGAAGAAGGAGAATGTATGTGGTATAAAAACTAATGGGAGCTAAGGGCGAACAAGAGAGGTGGAGGAAATGTGGCGGGAAGAGTGCGGGGTAGAAATGGGTGCTGATTATAGGAAATTAAAAAAAATAAAGACAATATCAGGAGCTGCAATAATTCGCAGGAGTAAGCTCAGGATCTGTAAGCCCAATAAAAAAAATAAGAATTCACTTTGGTAATTAGGCTAAATTTATTTCGATTAACGGTAATTTGCAGATTTTAGGGACCTCGGCGATAAATTTTTTTGTCGCAATATTCATGGGCGCCTAACTCTGTGTGGGTGGGCTGTAGAGTATTGCGGGTTGTTATGGTGGATTAAGGGTTTAGAGTAGAAAAATGCAAGTGACAAATTTTTGGGGAGGGTGCTTTGGGGGTTGGGGTCGTACCACCCCTCATAGGAGGTTGTCCCAACTACGTCATGTTTGACACTAAATTAAAGAGGGAGGAGAGGGTAATCGAGTGGAGTAGTTTGTTTTTGATCGTTTTAACGTGATAGCTGACTTTTGACTGCCGAAAAACGGTTTTTTGTGCAGTAGTTTCATATGCACCCGAGTTCCAATATTTTGCATATATTTTTTCCATTCTTTGTTTCACATCCATTTGTACTCCGTTGTGAACATTTTTGTCATGGGAAGTGTATATCCAGAACTTAACAGTTCTTCGTAATGATGAGATGAAATTATGTCAATTTTTGAACCAAAAATGGCCATTTTTTCACCTTAAAAAGTACTGATACACTTCTTTTACAGTTATCTCCAAAACCGTTTATCGGATTCAAAAACTAATTATAAGTTGATAAAAGAAAAACAGTTGTTATGTTTCACAAAAATTAAAATAATTTATTCAAACGATTTACACTACGCCTAAAGTTTGTGAAACATAACAAGTGCTTGAATTTTTCTGTTATGAAAATGAGGTCTCACCAAGTGCTAAGCAAAAAAAATAATAAATAAAAATGACTTAAATGAATGAGAACAGTAGGTTAAAAAAAAATAAAATAGCCAAATTAGGTTAAGCTGATTACTATTCAAGAGACGCTTTAAATGAGCATTAGTCATATGAAAATCTATTTCATGCCAATGAGCATTAAAAGATGAGACGTCGAAGCAATGGAATTATTAGAAGTGTAATTAGTACGACAAAACGGCGGATGAAAAAGTCATGGCTTCTCAAGGAGTGACAAGGACTTGAGATATTTAGGGTGACAAGCTGTTCAGGAGAATGAATTGTATCATGCAAGCAATCGTATACGATTAGAATCCTGGAGATGCTACGTCTCTTCTTAAGGAGCCAATGGAAAGCAACTTGTGTCTATCAGCGTAAGTCGGTAAGACTGTGGCTACGAGCTTATTTCCTATGGATACTGCGTATACCCATCATCATTATAGTTAGAAGTGGCGGAACCTGGAGGAATGTACACTGTGATGACAAATACATTCTTTTACTGAAACCTCAGAACAATTTGTGATAGCTTGACATAGCCGTCTGCATGTCCTAAACCGCCTTGGGCAGCCTTGACGAATTTGTAGGGTTTTCGAAAGTCACTTTGAGAATTGGAAAAGGTTATGATGGTAATGTTCGGAACAAAAGCAAGAACGTGCGACTCAAACAGTCATAAATGTTAATTTTTATGGAGTAAGAAATCATGCATGCATTTCCTAATGAAAAGAAAAAGAAGTCCAAACAATTTGCAATTGATGCTTTCCTTTGCAAAATATATAAATTTGTTTTCAGAGTTCCTTTATTTGGTTGCCTTCAGATCGTAACAAGAATCTACTACAGAGACGACTGCTAGCGTAGCTACTAAGTCTTACGTCAGGACGATTTTCACAGTCCAGCTGCTCCACTATTATTGCTGCTTTCGCCACTTTGACATAGGGTCCACTTGGCTATCGTTCGCCGGGCAGTTCAGTACCCACATCCGTACCTCGACTCCTCAGCCCACAAACCTCAAAGGCGCATCAGTTCGACGGGATCTGGGCTCTCATCTAGTGTGATTGTCTGGGGCTTAGAAACCGAACTCATTCGACGTGCTGAACTGGTGCACAACCTCCAAGAGAATTTAGATTCGGCTCGATCCGACCGCTCATCCAGGCTGTCATTGGGACAATCTAGTCTTGATTTATTCGACAACCCCAGTCTCACATCAGATAGACTATTGGGGGCTTCTATATATTTCAGATACAAGTACTGACCTGATCGCCTAATATCAGGGGATCAAGATACGTCTAGGCTGTGCCTCAGCTCTACGAGTCTCCAATTCCTCCGCGATAAGCAGATACTCCTGCTGTCACGATGAGGAGCATCTTCAAGACAACGTACCTGGCCCTCAGGAGTACGGTTGTCTACCTCAGACAGAAGTGATCTATTCTTTAGCTGAAGACAATCGACTCTGCTAACAGCTCCGCTATCAAGAAATGACTTTTGCTGTTAGTCAATCTTAGACAGAAGTTCTGTATTCCTTCTGTTGAGGACTCTCGAAATTCCTCGTAGCTTGTTCAACATTAAATTGGCCCATACCACCAAAACCCGTCAGTACGTTAAGATCGTCCTCGTTGGTAATATAAAAAAAAAGAAAATGCCTCCACTGATTGGAGCATCCAGAAATCCCAAGTGATGATCGTGAATGGATTTCGTTAATGATAGCACTTTATGTTCTTCGTTAAATACCTCATATTGAGATAGTTAAAGTTGTTAATGTAATATTATAATGGCATGTGATCAGTAACGCACCCAGGGGGGGGGGCATAGGTGTCCCAACTCTAACGGATTGGACAAATAGGGATCTAAAGTCGCTGCCTACTCCCATCTGAGCACTTAAGAACTTCTATTGTATATTTAAAGGTTTTATTTTATTTTATCTGACTTTGTAATTATATACAGGTTACATTTTATACATAGTTTTTTCATTTCACTATTTATTTAATTTTTATTTATTTAAAATTGTATACATAAGTGGGCACCTGCGCATACATACATTTTTCCGTCCATAAATTTCCCATATAAAATTAAATCCATGACCGCGTTTTGACTAAAAATGTACAAGTGCGTGATGCAAATCTGGTCATCCAGAATTTAGCATAGGCCTTCCACCGGTACCATCAGTTTAAAGTATATTGTATTTATACGAATTCCCGTAATTAGTTCATACCTATACTGAAAATATTAAATAAATTTTCATCGTCAAAAGACATTGGTAATAAATATCAGCCCCAGTATATTTATTTTTTCTATAAATCCAGAGGACACTAATTTTGGGAGGAAACACACACACACAAATATGTTAAACAAAATTTTACCATTACCGGAAACGCATAATATATGTTCCATTTTGGTGTTTCCAATAATTGCGGCTAGATGTGTGACGCATTTTCAATCAGTCGGTGAGCAATGATTACGCTAACAATTTTCAATCATTTGAATGCTACCTATACTTACTTACTAACAATGGGCCGCCTTGTCTCCAGTGCTTGGGATCTTTCGTCCTCCTGCCGCAAATTAAAAATAATAATAATAATAATTAGCTGCTGATGCAGCGGTGATACTAAGTGAGTTTCCTAACCGCTTCCATATGAACTTATTGTTTTGTATGGTTACTCATACGCAAAATTGGTTTTAATCGCATTGGTTAAGAAATTTCAAGAACTTTACAAAAATATTAAATTTCAAAAGAAAAATTAATGTTTATTTTGTTTTTCATAGCTTTGACGTCAAACACAAATTGAATTAAACTCTATTTTTTTGTATTTTGATTTGTCGACATTTTCGACATTTTAATCACAATCGATATTTTGAAAGTTGGCATCTGCTATCTCTTCCTTTCGTTTGCGAGCTTAGTCTCAAGAGAAATTCAACATAGCCCTGCGAAATAGCTATATGTTCCAAAACTAGTTTATACATTTTTATTGGAAAACCCCTATCTCAATTAAAGTTTGAATACCCGGAAATGTTTGCTGTTCATGCATTGAACAGTGAGGTTCTTGAGTCTATTTTTCAAATAAAAGTTGCTTAAGCATAAAAAAGCTATTAAAGGGTACGTACAATGTTATTTTAATAAAATTAATCATAAACGCAATTGTTTAGACCAAAATGCCATTGTCTAAAAATGAGCGGTTGCGCGTTTATAGCCTATAGGGAATCGGGTGAACCAGTCATCAAAATAGCTGACAAACTCTATTGACAACTCTAGTCCAAGAAATTTTTGTGGAGAAACAGATCAAAAGTTAGAAGCGTTCAGCGCACCCCTCCTGAAGACCACTGCAGAAAAATTACAGTAGTTCCTCTAAATTTTTCCGAACAAAATGATTCGCTGCGAAGAAAATCTATTCTACTGCAGTTAATCATTTTGTTCGGAAAAATTTTGAGGAACTACTGTAATTTTTCTGCAGTGGTCTTCAGGAGGGGTGCGCTGCCCCACGCCCCATTGCTAAATCCGCCCCTGGTCGGACAATGCAGCTACACATACTCCGCGGTACACTAAGGACTATTTTGAAAATCCAGAAAAATATCGTTATAGTAGTGGCTTGCTTTTAGTCCAGATTTAAACCCCATGGAAAAATTGTTGGGTGGAGCATACTTTCCTAACAGGTCTACAATAATGGACGGCAATGTGTTACCTTGCCGGAATTAAAATTAGTTATTCAGGAAGAATGGAAAAGAATTTGATATCTCTGTCTATCTATCTATCTATCTTCTGTTTACCTTATCTGTCAGAGAGTCTTCTATCTCTAAAAAACCGTAAGCGGTCGTCATAAAATATCGTTATACAGGGTGTCCCATAAGTGGTGTCATATCCAAAGACTACAGATAGGTCATGCTTAGACAAGCAAATTGAAGGGGTGGGGGGGGGGGGGGGCTAGAACTGTTTCCAAGATAACGGGACTTTAAGATAATATTTCGGTATGTTTTTATAAATCACCCTGTAACTTCTCAACGTTACACCTCATGATGATGATTTGAAACTTGTTCGAGTGACAATCGTTGAACCTTTCCAGTACTGTAAAAATTCTTCCTCCCCTCTCCTCCGTTTTGAAGTTCAGGTTAAAAAACTTAGAAATTTCGGAATTACAGCTCGGTTTTTTTTAATTAACTACTATTTTTATCAATAAAACGTGTCATGAGTACCCATTTTTATACCCTAGATGAAATTTATAGGGTATACTAAGTTTGTCATTCCGTTTGTAACGCACAGAAATAATGATGGTAGAGCAAAATGGATTGGACATCCACGCATAATATTAAAAGTTATTTTGACTTTTGCATGTCCGTCCGTCCGTCTCTGCGCACGATAACTCGAGAACGCATACACTTAGAGAGCTGAAATTTTATACACGGACTTTAAAAAAAAAGTAAAATTAAGTTCGAAAATGAGATAAATCGGGCAACTCCCTCGTGGGGTTGCCATACAAAAATTTCGTTTTCCACTATATATTTGGACACTACCTGAGAAGACGTCGACATAGAGCGCTGAAATGTCGTACATTATGTTTTCATAGTAATAGGAAATAAAACTTCAAAAATGGACTAAATCGGGCAACTCATTCTTGGTGTTGCCATATAAAAATTTTGGTTTTATACATGTACTTTGAAAACGATCAGTCCTAGACATTTTTATTGTACGAAAAACTTCTTCAGAATAAGAAATCCTATAAAATTGGTTATAATCATTTTTTCTGTCGGACGAGCCGTTCTAGAAATATATGCGAGAAAGCAATGCAAAAAATCAAAATTGCTCAAATGGGTGACCATAGGAAATTTAATACGGGCATTCATCTAGTCTAGAGTATCATAAGAATTGGTTTTACACCAATTCTAGCTTTTTCACTTGTTAATATTGGATTTACGAAGCCCAAAATCTTAGCTTTAAATGACCTATCACACTCCGTACCGAAAATGTAACCCTTTCTGCGTTTTTTGCATTTTTTCTTAAGCATATCCAGCGAAAATGACTGAAAAAGGTCATTTCCAAAAGATAATTGCCTACTTTGTGGCACTTATTGAGTCTTTTCAGCCATTTCAGCTAGAGATGCTTAAGTAAAAGTGTAAAAATACCAGAAAGGTTTGCATTTCCGGTACGGAGTGTGATAGGTAGTTTTAAAGCTAAGGTTTTGGGGCTTCTTAAATCTAATATGAAAAAGTGGTATTCATGACGTGTTTTTTGATAACAATAGTGGTTAAATAACAAAAAAGAACGATTATAAATTTCGAAATTTTAACTTTGTTGAGCCATACCTTCAAAATGGAGAAGAGGATGGCAAAAGATTATAGACCGTTTGAAAGGTCCAACGATTGTCCATAAAATGTAACATTCAGAAGCTACAATGTAATCTATAATCTATCTCGGAAACGGTTCGGACTCCCCCCCCCCCTGCCCTATACAATTTTTTGCTTGTCTAAACATGACCTATCCGTAGTCTGTCTTTGGATATGACACTACTTACGGGACACCCTGTATACACTATTCATGAAGTATTTTTAAACCTACTAATTAAAGTAAATTCTAGTAGTGTGTTAGTTGAATAATTGTAATTAATCAAACGCTCATTGTTTTAATTAAAAGCAACTTAACAGCTAAACCTATATCTACAGAGAACACACCAATTATTAAAATTTAATTGTATTCTGTTTATCTTTATGTACATGTCAAATGTCCCTTTTTTAACTGTAAGCGGATTTAGGCGGTGCAAAAAGGGTGAGTGAAGCGCAGAGCTGTCATGAGAGGATACAAGACATCTGATTTCTGAAGATAGTGCATGTACCTATTGAGGCCTGCGCATATACGACCCAGTATGCACGTTTGGATTTGAGCCTTGGTATGCAATAAAATTACTGGCTGTATTCTCAAGCCTCTCCTAACTTGAAGGGCGGATCATAACCTTTCCGTGGTCCACTGCTGTCACTTTTTAAGTGCTAATATGATTAAGCCCGAACGGAAGGTACCAGTAACGTTTAAGGATCTGCATGCAAGGTCCACTTATGATCTTATGGTCATGTTATACGAAGCCATCCATACCAATTGGGTAGCCGACATTGCTAACTTGGTACTACTGGGTTGAGGAGCCCTGAATAGCGCTGCACTTAGTAGCAATATTCGCCTCAACATGGAGAAGGCCCCCCCTTGTGGGACCATCGTAGTGGTTGTGGTAGCCCATGTGCGGGCAGAGAGAGATTGTCTGAATCTGCATGACTTAGGCGAACATTCTTCTCTGAATTGAGTAGTTTGTTCATTTGTTATAATTGCATACTGCGTCCGAGGATTTGAAGGATGGTCGCTTATTAATGTATGCTTAGAGGATTGGCTTTCGGCGTGGAGTTGCGCTAAATCAGCCGGGTGCCGTAACCGAAAGATCAGAACAGATTTTAGGTAGGTCTCGCTTCGACCAGTAAATTCAATGTCAAGCATGCACTGGCATAAACTGGTACTCTTGAGACAGAATATAATATATTCTGCCTTTTGAGGGCGCTGATTGTCGCTTGTCTACTAATCCGTGTATGTATGAAGAACTCCGTGAGATTAAGCCATAATGGCAGGTGCTCACGTAAAACCCTGACAGCTTTCTGTAAGCGGATTTAATTATTTGCTTTGGTTTTAGTAAAAACGACGATTTTAATGAAAATATAGTAAACGGAAAAAATAAGAAGGGTAACACAAGCTTTTACTATCTAACTTCATTTAAGATTCTTAGCAGTCTTATTCAGAAACAGCAAGTATTACAATAACGCCAATATAATTAAGTTTATTATTTCATAGTTCGTAGTAATTTAATACGGCGCACAGTGGTCCCCAAACCCCGAAAAGCTAGCCAAAAGTCGAAAAAATATAATATTTTTTCTAGGAACTTTCAATGGTTGGAATAGTGGTAGTGGTACCCCTAGTATGTATTATGACCGTTAAGAAAGGGGGAGTGTCCCTACCTGGCGTGGGAACGTATTCCGTTCGTGATTGTTAGAGCAGCTGCATCGTTTACTCGTCGCGCGTCGAAAATGAGGCAGAGTTGAGGCACGTGTAGAATCGCGAAAAGTGAACGGATTTTGATTCTCCAAAATGGATTCTTCTCCGGAAAGTAAGTACAATTTGAATGTGTTGCTCGAAATTATTGTTAACAATGTATGAAATAGTAATAAATTAATAAAAGTAGTGGTATTTTTCTTGGTTATGCTCTGAAAAGTCGTGTTAGAAAAAGCAATAAGTCAAAACCCTAATCGAATCCTGCTCTGAAACTAAATGGAAACTCTTACTTATACATTTCTTTAAAACATATCCAAAAATTAGCTGCATCTGGCTGCGACAATTGTATCGATTAAAAATAAAATAATCAAAGGAATATATTAAAAATATTCATCGCCATTGTAATACTGATTAATTACTGTATTCCAATCCTCTTCTTCCCAAATCTTCAAATGTCAACTGTCATTACATTTTCTATTTCATTTATTCATAATCATAATTTCTAAATTTCTCGAGTACAGACTTTTACCCGAATTGAATACGTTTTTGAAGAAATTTTCCGCCATATTGGATCCGCCATTTTGTTTTTCTACATTTTGACTTCGAATTCGTAATCAGTGACCCCGAAAACCTCCGAATTGAATACGTTTTTGACTTTTGGCCAGCTTTTCGGGGTTTGGGACCACTGTGCGGCGTTGTGTTGAGAACCTTAATTAGTTTTGTTACGTTTGTAGTGAATATATTGTGAAAGATCACCGAAAATTGGCAAGTGATACTGTGCACCGTTTGTATTTTGCTTACTTCAATATTAAAATTCGTAAACATCTGCGACAGTGAGCGAAAGGTACAAGAAAATCTTTGAAATTTGGAGTATGATTAAAAAAAAACAAAAGACAAAAAATAATCACGACGACTGTTAGTTCTTTACGACAAATGCCCACTATCATGAACAAAATCAATCGCCATAAATGGAAATATCTCAATATTTCTTCAGGAAGATGACCAATCCCTTTATTCAGAAAACGTTCCAGTACAAAGTTTTCATGAGCTATCTCAATTTCTTTCTCCAATTGATAAGCCCAGTGCTTCTCAAGTAAGTGAATATTGTAGAAAAACATCGAATCCTAAAACATTTTCACAAACTGACTTAGCTCTTTCAAAAGAGCGTGCCGAGTTGCTATTTTATTTCGTGCCGAGTTGATATTTTATTTCTTCATAAGGTACAAAAGAACGAAAGTTATTGAAACTTAGACTCATCAGGCAATTGATTGGTGTCTCCTCATTGATAGCAGTAAACGAGGTCTAAAACTTCCACTTTTACATAATCGTAATGTTCAAGCAAAAAATTTAATTTTATATACTAAACTTTTATAATAATTCACGAGCAGTTGGTCGATCAGACACCTTTCGGACTATAACTCAGTCCAGACTGTTCACTGTTTTTTTGTTTTATTCGTATCATTACAAGCTCTCATTCGGTGTAACTCAGACTCCATTTAAAAAGGTTCACATATAATGGAAAAATTGGTGGGAGGTAACAACATTTTCATAACGTGATGAAATGTGGGAAAAAGTATAAATAGCCTTTTTCAGGAAGGTCAATATTATTTACATATATCAGAATATTCAATGGTGAAAGATTTACTTACTACTTAAAACTGGCGAGCTTAAGATTTTCAAATAGGGTGTTAGCGGAAATGCACTTCTTGCATGGATTTTGGATTTTGTAACGGTAATGCTTCTCAAGCTGTTGCATAATACCGTAGTAGGTATCCGTCGTGGAAAATTCCTTCGATAAGGTTTTCTTCTAATTTGCACGCGCGCTTATACGAAACAGGGAGTTTTCAAGGTCGGGCCGAAAGACCATTCATACATACACCGGAAGTACTTAACATCGTGGAAAATGATGCGGGTGTCAACATCAGGCAAAAATGTAATACTTACATAAATAATTTTATTTATTTATTTGCCTACTCTTGTAACTTCGCAAATAACACTTGCATCCGTATAATTATCGAGCTCTACGTCTGAGGGAATTCTATGGTAGGCGATTAGAGATAACCATACTGATGAGACCTTTCTGATCTCTGGGTCGAAAAGTTCGATTTTTTCTGAATTTTCAATGCACATAGAAATTCATTTCTAGAGAGGAGAAATTGTGAACTTTTAGCCTCGAATGGTATTTTCGCGGTGGGTTTTATAGCATAGGTCTTCAATAGCCAAAATTATATGGACAAAAGAGACCACATTTATAAGGGATGGTGCGGTAATTTATCACAATGTTCGTCACTGGTTATCATCTAATCCACATTTAACAAGAACTACCCACTTTCAGAGAAGATTTGAATCTATTGATTGGACCCTTTGAGCTACAAGCAAGATTATTCTTGGAGAATTATTTATTATTTCTTGAGGAAAATCTACTAGATCTTCTAGATGAAGTACCCGTCGCAGTGAGATAAAGAATTTTGTTTCAAAACGACGGCTCTCCCGTTCATTCAAGCAGGCGAGTAAAAGAATATTTGAATGAAACTTTCCCGATCGGTGGATATGTCTCGGCGGTCCTATTCCTTGGCTTGTGAGATCGCCGGATATAATGCCTTTGAATTTTTATTTTTGGGGACTCATAAATGCATTAGTATAAGAAAAAAATAAAAGCACGCAAGCTGCTACTAGGAAAACTTTATTTGCAGAAATTCTTAGAAAAAATAAAAGATCTTTAATGCGGAGGGCACAAATGATAGCAATAAAAAGGGAGAAAATTTTGAACAGTTCTTAAAATAAATTCGAACGAAAAAATTTAATTTGTTTTGGTTTTCTGCACTATGGTTGAGTTTTTACTTTCAATGTAACTACTATTACCTGAATTTCTTAAATTCAAAAGAACTTTTTTTTTTACCTTTTTCGAATCTCCTTCATCATATTTCACCTTCACTAGAGGTGTCAGTAGACGTACTCTCAGCAGGTAAAATCAAAATTGTTTTGGTAAATACCGTTAAATGGAAAATAAATTTTGTTTATTGCAATTTTAGAATTGTGACAATTTTTGCCTCAGGTAAATTGCTTCTTCCATCTTTAACTCTGGCAGCACTTAAGGTAGACTAATCATGTTTGACTTTTATAAATGGTAATAAATGAGGGATGCTTTCTTGACATGGCTACTTTTCGAGATTTATGACTTTGAAAACAAATGAATTTTTGATAAAATAAATGTTTCGGCAACAAATGGCCAATTTTTCTATAATGTGTGAAGGTTTTCTAATGGAGTCTGAGTTACACTTAATGAGAGCTTGTAATGATACGAATAAAACAAAAGAAAAGTGGTGGTCTAGTGAATAGCCTGGCTTGAGTTATAGTCCGAAAGGTGTTTTAAGGTTCAAAATTTCGAACAAAATCGAAAATCGCTCATAACTTCGAAAATAGTTGCGAACTCAAAAAATGTGGTATAACTTTCGAGTCTTAAAATTTGTTACCATCTCGACGGACACCCTGTATATGTATACAGGGTTTTCCAATAATAGGTGTTATTTTGATATTTTCCAGTAAAAGAACAATGGTTTCGTTGCTTGTATGGCACGTAGCGCCGTCTTGTTGAAAGTAAACGTTGTCCAGATATAGAATACCATCCAATACCGGCCATAAAATATCATTAATCATCTGTCGATAACGCTCCATTCACCGTAACTGTTGCTCCAGCCTCATTTCGAAAAAGTAAGGTCCAATGACCCCGCGGGACCATAAACCGCACCAAACAATCACACGTTGAGGATAGAGAGGCTTTTCAACAATAAGTCTTGGGTTTTCCTAGCCCCAGATGCGACAATTTTGCTTGTTGACGAAGCCATCGAGGTGGAAATGGGCCTCATCACTCAAGTGAATTTTAGTGAATTTAGTGAATAGTGAATTTTAATAATTTCAATGCGTTGCTGAATCGTATATCGTTCCATTTTTATTAATGGCGTAGTTTCTTCTTGTTAAATCTCAAAAAATGACAGCTCCAAAAGTGACATCTACCGAAATAGCGGACTAATTAAAATAACACCTCTTATTGGAAACCCCTTTACATATGTGGAACATTTTGTAAAAGATATCCAGTTTTATTATAGTCAGAATCGTGTAATTGCCTTCTGCTAAATTCTCTGCTCCAATCTGAATTAATTTTTACATACTGGACTTAGCGTTTTCTAAGTTCAAGTACCTACTACTCCCAATTCAGAATTAGTGTTTTCTAACTTTTGGGCAGGCAATAAACATGCGTCTGTTCCCATTTCAATACTTTTACGGAAAATTAAAATATGTATGTTGAATGGGTGATATATGTTGACCTGAAAATGATTAATTTCTTGTTAGGTCAGGAAAGTAGCTATAGAAAATACCCATGTTTTATTTGTTTCTGGGGCAGTAGAGCTAAATCGAGATACTGGATACAAAATAAAAAAAAAAACGGTCTGTCAATAATGCTTTGGTCGTTGGTGAAAGAAATGTCATAAATTAGCCTTTAGTTCTGCGAGAGAAAATCATTCTTCCAGCCTTGCACGCAAAACTAGAGCTAGTGTAGCAGAATGTTATAGCTGATCAATGTTTTCATTTTCATTGTCACAAATTTCCTGGATTAAGTACTGAAAAATTAAAAGCAGACATTTTTTATGGATTCCAAATATGTCGATTAATTAAAGACTTCACAAATTTTGAGGCATCTATGACTCGTGTTGAACGACTTTCAGAGGTTGCACAAAACTTTCTCGGAAATTACAAGGCTGAAAACTATGTACAATTAGTTTTCATGAAATTCTTGCTTCATCATTTAAAAAATCAAAAGTTGTAATACGAGCATAAAAGTACACACTAGCTCTATGATCGTATAGATCACTTTCAACATAACCTAGCAGATCTTAGCGAAGAATAAGGCGAAAAGCTTCCAGAAAGATATAAAAATAAAGGAGGAGAGGTATCAAGTCAGATGGGGTGTTCAGATGATTACTGACTATTGCTGGGGACTTATGCGAGATTTCCCAAGCCAACTTTACTCTAGAGAATCACTTGTAAAAATTCATTGTTTTCTTATCTTATAAACTGGAGCTGATACAAAAAAAAAAACAAAAACAAAAAGACAACAAAAGAGTAACATTTTTGACATCACCTTATCAGACTTATACTTAAAATCATCAGGTCTAAAACTCTTGTGTAATTTTTTGGGGTTTTTTTATTACCACCGTTAGAATTAATTTCAAGATATTTTATTGTCATGTTGCAAGAAATTGAAAATATTGGTATGCACTAGTTATTTCGTTGGGTATTCCTTTTTTATATATTTTTTTGTATTACTTTGACAGCATATTCTGAAGTAAAAAAAAAAAAATACACACACTCCCACATAGCTTACTGTAAAGAATTCCACATCCTCGGTAACTATTCCCAAAAACTTTGAAGATTTAGTGAAAATGTGTCGGGTTAAAAGGTTATCATCCTGAGTAATGATGCCCCACGTTATATTGTTGCTTTGGGCATAGGTACTGACCACACAAACAGCGATTATAGTTAAAGTAAAAATTCCCAGAAATTTCATCTAGAATTAAAACAAACACGCTACAAAATAGGTTCAACAGTTTGAATACGCATTTGTAGCACCACCAATAGCGTCACTTACTTTAAGAAACTTCCGCGCAGAGTTTGTTTGTAACTTATAATTTCCAGGTGATTCCAATTTACTTCTTTATATGTAGACGACTTGGTTTGATGCGAGAATTTTTACGGCATTCCGTTTGTCAATAATGTTGATATCAGCGAAAGAAATACGATTTTCCCAGTAAAACAATAACTTGGAGCGCGTTACAAATATTTGTATGTCAGTTAACATACAATATTTATTGTTTATGCATTTCTCACAACTTTTTCATAAAAAAAAATGCGCTGTTCAATAACTCACACAATTGTGTGATGATGTTATTGAACTGAGGAGCTTGCAGGCTTGAATGATTGTAAAATGGAATGAATAATTTTATTTATTGTTTTTTTTTTATTCTATTTTTTTAAATCAACTTAAACAGTTAAATGAAATACGATAATTTTAGAAGAATATTGTAACATTGGACTAGACCTGCCGACAGAAATGTTGGGGCTCATTAACTTTTTGTCGATTGATTAATTTGAAATAAATATAATTTTAAATTTGTTTCAATATGAATTAAATGGACCCCAAAATTTCCGGGACCCTAAATAGATGTGGCCCGCATTGCAATTTAATCCTTGACTCTTCCCATATTTTTATTCCTAGTATTTGTACTAATGTAAATACAGCCCTATATGTCGCTGCTGCCTGAATTGGGAGCCTGAGATCACCACACTTTATGGGTGTTTGTTCGGCATTTGCCCGGAGCAGGCTTGATATGCCGTGGTATGCTCTCCAATCTATGGACGAACTGAAAAACTTACCTCATCTATACCTGATGCGCTTCATTAAGACGACAGGAAGGTTTTGGTGAGAGGGTTTCTAGCAGGTTAACACAACGGGCGACGCTGGCCTTCGCGTTTCAAATCTCTTGTCTCCCTACCTTTGAAAAAAAACGATCGGTGTTTTCCTGAAAAAATACCTGAAAATCCGTCATCTATATCAACCATATCAAAAAACGTAAAAAATCAGCTGTAAAATCAGCATTAAACTCATATTTGAAAACAAAATATAAATATCGTCGTGGATGTACTTTTCCACCCCCAAACAAAAAATCAGAAAATAACTATGAAATAAAAAAATATTCAATATGTAATTAAGATAAACGTATACAGAAGATACCACAATTTTTAAGACTTATTCTAAACATCGAGTCAAACTGAAGTGGTCTTATATATGTGCCTATAAGAAAAGCTTTCGATAAACTTAATCACTACTTATAGATAAGCTTAGAAGATCATTGGAAGAACCTCCAGCGAAAGTTCTGCTGTGGTGAGTATATCTCTGATATGTTTTTTCTGTATGTACTGGTGTACCGCAGGGATCAATCCTAGGCCCTTTGCTATTTCCAGCGTTCATAAATGATATATTTTCAGTTATACATATTTCAAGACCGCTTGGATTGATGAAGCACGCATGATCATTTCGCTTAAGTTAATCAATCATTCTATGAAGACTAGTTATCCTCTGCTTTGTTGTCGTTTGTTTCAAACAAGGGTTCCTCTAGAACACTTCTGATGTGCGAGCTCATAAGGAATTATTATACTGACTTGTATCGTGGCCTGCACAAACGCGAAAAATAACTAGTAAGTCTTCATATCACGATGATAATTAAGGATTAACCATGACATTAACATGACCTAGACGCCCCGCTCTTACTTTTATTTTGTTAGGTCGTTGCATAGCTAAAAATGTCTCCCCCATTCACAACATTTTGTATAATTTCGTGACTTAAAATTTTTCTGTTAATGTTTTTAAGTTCTTCTGGAATCCGGCCTCAATATAACTGATTAGAACCAGATTTTGACCTATTCAGCTATGATTTGGTTTAAACTCTGCTTGTTTATTAGGACTGATTTCATATGTAGCAAAACCGAACTTGATTTGGAAAAAAAAAAATCTTGTATCAGTTTATTTATAAAAATAATCAAAACAAAAGTAATTCAGTTAGAATTTTAGGCTGTAGAGAGGCTTTAATTTTAGTTCGCAAGCTGGACGAAATATGAGCAAATCTGACGCTTTTGTATACTAAGTGTGAAGAATTCCGGATAAACTTGGAGGACATCCTTGGGCTATTTTATCGGAAATATGCATAGTCCCAATAACAAAAGTTGGATGTCATTAGTTTGGTTATCTTTTCTCGTCATAAAAGTCCTTGTAGCGGAGTTTTTTTGAAAATGTCTTATTTAAGGATACTTTTTGGCCACATTTATAAATTTTACGAATAAAATTCCTCTCTGTCCCTGAATTCTTGAGAGACTTTCTATTATTCTAATTATACACGCTCTCGCAGAAATTTTCTATTTAGTATTTTCCTTCCATTTGGAGTCATCTATGTAAAAAGTAGGAGTGCCATTAATGCAATGAAGCACGAAGTTTGAATTCCATTTTAGAATTGTTAAAATTTTCACCCAGAACCTTGTAGTGTTGGTCAATTAAGGTCCTCCTTAAGTCGGTGCGTCGGTTGGTCAGGAATTCCATTGAATGACGCCTTATGGTGTAGACCAGATGTCTACTTCAACCTGCGATAAGCAATGTTCGAGTCATTCTGCTGATAACATATTACTTTTTACTTACAGAACCTGCCTCAGATGCAGATTTTTTTATTGCAAAATGCTGAGATGACTTTTTCTCCGGTGCCGTTGATTAGAAACCTTAATTTTTCCAACGGCGGTATCGTACTTTGAAAACATGTTTCTATCTCTCTCCTTCTAACCTTCAACATCGTTCTCTCTATCAAATTGAATTTCTATATCTCCCTCTAACTCCCTCTCCTTTCTCTGTAAACCTCTATCTATTTCTGTTTTGCTATAACTATCTATCTCTTTATCTCTTTTATATTGGTTTTAAGTTAATTACTGTAATATATATAAAATAAGCTGAGCATAACTTGACGCCCTTATCAAGTTAAGGAAATTCATTTAATTTGTACTGCTTTGCTTTTTTTTACATTTGAAGTTTATTTCTTTAATCATTTTCTGATATTTAACGAACATAAATTTCCATAATAAACTTATATCCATGCCCACGTTGTGATTTAAAATGTATGGTTACATCTTTATATCCTGGTCCACCATCCTTAAGGGATCCATATCCACCTTTTCCATTTTTATACTGGTCTGTTAGTCGAATTCCAGTAATGATGCGATTTCCAGTTATTCCCTAAAATTTAAAGAGAAAAAAAAATGTTTTTAAAGTTGCAATTTTGAAATTTTATAATTGTGGATCATTAAGGACAAATTTTCCATAAAACTCTTTAATTAGTAAGGTGAAAATTTGAATTAATGAAAAGTATATAAATTTCAATTACGATGGAAAAGATTATTGTTAAAAGATATTATCCGCCCCGTTTTAATGTTTACTGGACATTTTGATAGTGATGAACCAAGGTTGTCCTGTTCTTACAAATTAAGCTGAACCAGTTCAGTTTAGTGAATAAAGCACGCAGCTACTTGCTTAAAAAACGGATCAATTATGGGTTATAGAGTGCATCGTACAAAGATTACCAAGGCTCAGTTATAGCCTTCCAGAATTGTGTCAATTGTTGCAATTTCGCTCATTTCAATTGCAATTGTTCTCTCCAAACTAATTTTTTTATTAAATATTATTCAATATGAACACTACAGAATTCATAACGTCTCACATTTAGTACGAACTACGAAGGGCCTAACATAAGTTTGTGCAATCACCTAGTTTCCAGTAGGATAGGGCCGCATGTGAAAGGGTATAAAACCTTGGGTTGCTCTGTAATTTAAAAATTGTAGTGAAAAATTAAGTGATTGCGAAACAAATCGCGCCACTCAGTACGGAAGAAATCAAATATTTCATCTTATACGGATTTCGACGTTGACTAAAACCGATTTTAATACACAAGGGATTTCAAGTTGCTTATGATGAACGCTGTCTTGCCTACTATGCAACAATTCCTAAATGATACCGAAGCTTTCAGATAGTATATTTCTTCATACAGGACGAGCTTCAACTGATGAGCAAAATGAGGATACTCTGTGAAGAAAATAATTAGTGAGCAACTGGTTGTAAATGAAATTAGGGATTCTAATTTAAAAATTTTGATCTTCAAAGCTATTGACATGCTCTAGTAATTATTATTATTTTTTTTTAAGCCTCAATAAATATCTATTGAAAACTGAGAAAGAAAAAGAAAAAGAAAATAGGGATCTTATAGTGTGAATACTTCCGCCCCATTAGTATCCTTTGTTTCTGGAAAGGCTAATACAAATGCTCGAACATTTGGAGGCAAACAAACTACTCACGGAATGGCAGTCTGGCTTTCGCTCCCAGCATACCTGTGAAAGGTTACTAACGATCTGCGAGTAGCTCTTGATAATAACCATGTAGGCGTCCTGGTGCTGCTCGAATTTTGAAAGGCATTTGACAGTGTAAATCATAACATCCTGCTGTCTAAGTTATCTGCTCACTTTGGTTTTTCGTCTTCAGCCACTAAATTTATATGTAGTTTTTTATGTGACAGATGTCAGCAAGTGAAAGCGAATAATGTTATATATAACCTTCTACCCATCCGGTGTGGAGTTCCATAGCGTTCTATATTAGGACCTCTATTATTTAGTGCTTTTATAAATTACCCTATATAATATTGTTTAAAGGCGTGAAAATTCACCTGTATGCTGACGATGTGCAGCTTTTATTTTAGTAGACCAATTGGACTGATGGAGGATTCCCTAGCAGGCATAAATGATGACTTTAATAGAATATACATATATGGTCCTTCAAAACAATACTAATTCCAACATCAATGATTTTCCTGGGATGATGCTAAATAGTTCTATCCTCTCACGAGTGTACCGCGTCAAGAATCTGGGAGTAGTAATCAACTCTACTTTGAGCTGTTGTGACGACATCATATTAATCTTGGGGAAAATATATTCAGGCCTTCGTTAGCTGTGGTTATCAGCTGATATTTTATTGATAGATATACATATGAGACTATTTAAAGCACTTCTTCTTCCCTATTTCAATTTTGGTAGCTTAATTTTTCTTAAGCTCGATAGCTCATACGCTCACAGGATCAACGTCGCTTTTAACGACTGCATCCGCTTTATTTTCGGACTTAGATGCTTTGATCAGGTTCAACATTTTAGATCCAATCTCTGCTGGGATGCTCACTAGATGACCATCGTGCGATGAGGATGCTTGTTTCTTTGTACATTCTGATTCACTCTAGGACCCCACGTTATCTGTATGCTCTCGAAACCACAATCTTGTCATACCTCGTTTTCATCGATCCATTCTGAAGCGCTCTTATTTCGTACAGGCTGTACGCTCATGGGAATGAGCTACCCGTATCCATTCAAGGTGCCGGTTCCCTAGACAAGTTTAAATCAATTTAAAATCACTTTTCTCTGGTGCTTAATTAATTTCGCATTGTCATTCGGTTCCAGCTTTACTAGGTACTAAGTAATTACGTTTTATTGTTTAATATTGAAACTCTGTCAAATCTTTATAGTTTTGCTTTCTTATTGTGAAAATTTTCTTATTATTATTTATTTTTTGTATTCTTATTGTTTATATATTTTATTTTTTTACTTCCTCCCTCTTCGTTCTTAGCTCCTTTACGTTTATTTTATTTAAGTTTGATTTGTCTATAGTATTTTTATTTATTTATAATTCTTTTAGCATGTAAACCACAAATGTTGATTTTTTTGTACTTTTACTTTATTTTTTATCTTTGTGTGATTAGTTTCTCATTTCTTTGTTTTTGTTTATTAGCTGTTGAATCTTAGTTTGCTTTCTTGCTTCATGATATCGTAGTTGATTTAGGATGTAGATTCTTGTTTATTTTTATGCCTCAATATTTACTTACTTTCCCCATTTTTTGTAATGTACTTATATATAAGATATAACAAATTGTGTACAGTAAATAAATGATAATTCTAATTCTAATACTTCTACAACTTTAGTGAAAGTCTAACTTCAGGAGTGTAACAAACAGTAAAGTTCAGATGTCTTTTCAGGTAGTGAGTATTTTCTTATGATCTAGAAGAACTTTTTACTCGGAAAGAAAAGCTCTATCGACAAGCAAAATGTTACTTCCACTGGAACACTCTGTATTTTGAATTGACTTGAATTAAAATGAATTTAATTGAATAAAAAAAACATATGCTGCATCTCCTTTCTTCTAAAAGGTGAAAACTTGTAAAACCTGCCCTTCGCTACTACTACAGGATTATTTCAGTCGAGGTTTTGCAGTGCATAAACTACTTCGAAAATTAGAAAGTTAACATTAGTAAGATAATATTCACTCATAATTTTGAAAATTTGATAAAAAATTTCGACATTTTTGATTTGAATTATAGTTTATAGCACTTATGGATGTCATTTTGGAAAGGGGACATAATGCGCAAATTTTTGCATAGTTTTGCCAAGTTCATGCAATGGTGTTATTTCGAATAAATGTACACTGAAGCGCGACAAAAAAATTTTGGTGAAATAAAAAATTCTAGAGAAAACTGTTTTTTTTTAATAATTGAAGACACAATTAAAACTTGTTATACATTCTTAGAAGTACCAATATGTGTTCTTTTAAATAAAGTTTTGAGTGTCACAATCCATTACCTACAATAGAACTTAGAACGAAATTACTCTGAAGAGGTATGCAAAATCTCGAAAATCGGTATTATCGATTTACTCGAAAACCCAGCGGAGTTCGATATAAAAGTATTTAGACTTTTTTGACCCAAATGACCTCTAATTTCATCCTTCTAAAGGATTCAAGACATTTACGGAACACCCTGTATACAGGGTATTTTTGGTTCCCCGTGCCGAATATTACACGGGATAGTAGATCTCGTCCTGACAAGTAATAAATTGTATAGGAAGGGTGGTTGTAAATAAAAAGTCTTTGCAGCCTCTAAGTTCAAAGATCGCTACATTTTCATTTGATGTACTTCACGTACCAATTTAAAAGCAAATGCAAGAACTCCATGAATGAGAAAAACCTCAGCGAGTTCAGTTTTGTCGCATTCTCATGGATTTTTAATTGGACGTTATGAATCTCAACTTAAGCGAATGTGGTGTCTTCAATTACCACAACGAACACAACTGGACTGAATATTTTGTGTAAATTTTTGGACCGGAATACTTAGAAGCACTCTCTAATAGGTGTTCACATTTTGTATGGTGCTCTTAATCAGCATATTTATATGCTGGAAGATGTACCTCTACTAGCATTCAGACGAAGGATGATTTACCAACATGATGGAGCAACTTCACACTTGACTCTCGTCATGAGGAATTACTATCTCAACAAGACTTTTAACTCATGCTGGATTGATCGATTTGGTTCAATTTCAAAAGTTGGGATCTAACGCTGTTGGATTTGTTTTTGTGGGTATGCTATGAACGAAGATGTTTTTTCCGTTAAAATAACGTCCCGAGCTAATTGAAAACATAATGGTGGAAAAAGAAAAAAGTAAAGCTCCAGGAAATGGACATTTTAAGTTACTTAACTTAAGTTACGAAAGGAAGACATTATTGTATGCATAGCAATGTGACTACCCATTGAATAATATATTCAATAAATAAATAATGGTGAATGATTGCAATATTTTGATAAAATAATTTTTCCTATTAATTTATAGATTTAGTTCTCTTAATCAGTCAAAAAACATACCACTCACCCGAACAAAATCAAAAAGAAAAAAAAATATTGTGTTATCTGACAGATCATCATAGAAATATTAAATTTTGATAATATGCACTAATCAAAACACCACTAGATAATAACAGTTTTTAAAAAACCACTTGAAGTTGAGAAAATCAAGAAAATATCTTATCATCTGATAGGATTTCCAAAATTTTAGTAAAAACTACGTGAAAAGTCATATGAAATAAATTTTACAAAAATTAAACTTACTTTTGGTGGGTATCGTACATCTTCAGAAACCACAAGCAAAGGTTTGGCTTTCTTAGTAACAAATTGGTGTAGAATTAGTACATCATTAGGACCAATGTATCCCCAAGTTATATTATTACTTTGTCCATTAGAGATAGATAAGCAGGCAGCAAGCACTACTAAAACGAACACACAAAAGTATCTCATCTATGGAAAATGGTAAAAAAATAAAAATAAAAGTGTTTTCTACGATAATTTGTCTTACTCTGATGACGTACCGTAATAATGTAAATATTTTCACAAACTACTTATTTATGGTGATTGCAACTTTCCGTTACTGAAAATAGACTGATATCGCTCTAAGCAATCCGGTACTTTTTATACAGCGCTAATCTATTGGAATTGTTTTAGTACCTACCTTCGGTATCTAATCTCTTTCTTAGATGAGCGTGAGGGTAAAGATAAAATATAGATTTATTTATTTTTTCATGATGATTGCTGGATATTTAAAGTATTGCGAGTAAATGTTGGACTTGATAATTTGTTGTTAAAATATTAATAAGCTTCTTGGCAAGCAATTTTATGGCATCAGCAAGGTTGGGGTGATCAGATATTTTTGCTCAAAAACTTCACGGAAATGCAAATTATTCATTATATACTCGTACTACTCAAAATAGTTATATGTATGTCATAAGTCTATTAATTCTTATCAAACCATTCCAAATTATATAATTATCTACCAATTGTTTGTCATTTTTCCAGTATGTGTCAGGAGCCTATTGCATTTATACAGTAGATGGAACTTCAAGAAGAACTAGTGACGAACTACCACAATTAATATAATTGGATTATCTGCATTGAATTATGTAGTAAAATAAACACGAAATGATTACAATAAGTTTTGTAGTTAGGCTGAGAGTAGAGATAGATAAAACCAATTTCCTGGAATTGTAATTTATACTTGATATGCTCAATTACTCAGTAATGCACTGTATACAAATTTTTCAATTCCATTACAAAGAATTGTACTTCTTTCTTACATAAAACTCTAGAACGCATCTGCGAGTGGGAGTTGAGGCTCTCCATTTCTAGAAGCAGACTGCTGTAACATCAGCACGTGTACCTATAAAGGTAAAGTCTGCTGAGATGGCCCTGCACGAAGTGATTTACTCAATAGAAGGGGGTGTCCCCTTTAAACAATCTACATTGGTTGCCTTCGTTTAAGTAGAATGCACCTTCAATAATGTTCTTCTGAATAATTTTACTGAAATGCTTACAAAACATGGAGTGAACCAAAACCCTCGAGAATACTTAACAAACCATAAAACAGACTCCCTCACTACCACATGAGAGCCCCAACGGAGTCCTAACATTCTGAAATATTTGCAGTGATCTTATGTAAAACTGACAAAAGTTTGATTTGTTTGATTTGAATAGCTTCTCCGCCCTAAACTACAATTCATACAGAAAAATGGTGCTGTAATAATTTTAAGTTTTCTTTCTTATCTTCCGAACCGAAATAAAATTTTTATACCTTTCCTAAGAAAATTATTTAAAAAAATTCATCTGAATCAAATGACTACGATTCCTCAAACAAAAACTCTCAGCTGAGTAATTATTGTATGTGACACAGTGCCGTCTGGGGGCTGATGATAGCGAATGTACCTCCCTACAGATTCGGACTCCGGCTGCACAAACACACATGTAATTATTACTCAGCTGAGAGTTAGTAAGCTTAAAATGGTAAAGTTACTTTGTAATCAAAACTATTTTATTATTTTGTTAAGTAAGGCATATAGTAAGTGTAGCCTTTGGGAAGGTAAGGAACCAAGCTGTAAATTACTAGAAGACTATTTTCCTGTTTGGATAGTAGTTTAGGTTATATAGCAAATATTAAGTCAATGTTTGACACTTTTCCATAAGTATCAATATAGAACATTTTAGAAAACAGACTCTCAACGCACCCATAGATATCTGTTTCATGGCTTGGGAAGTATTCTCGTTGGGTCTTGAGTGAACCAATCTTGAAAATATTGGATCGCACACATGTTGTATAATAGAACTGTCTTTGCGGACATGGACTTGGCAAGTAGAATTAAAAGAGCTCACAGGGGTACCCCGCAAGGTGATATCTTATCACCTCTTTTATGGGTGAGAGAGCCAGACAGCGACATAGAAAGTGTGAGTGTGACCACTTTGGTTTCCTCTCCGCGTCCTCTGTATACAACGTTCGCAACAATTTAAAATCAAAGGAAATCCCTGAGAAATGAGTTCCCAGTAAGACTTGACTAAAGGCTTTTCAGGGTTGGCTTGTTAAAGTCTCAGTAGCGTTTTCGTTAACGTTGAACTAAGTTTTCTCCTACAGTTCTGATGTAGTTCATTTAACCAACGACGACTGTCTTGGGAGTCGATTGAAGCTAAGACATTTGAGGTAAGGCGTTTTGGTGCAATCGCGATTGTGGACGAAGATGCCTCCGAGACTACTACTAGATGAGCGAGCTCGTCGGTCTTTCCGTTTCCGCTTATATTGCTGTCACCTGATACCCATAGTAACTCGGAGAGTTTGGGAGATGAACATTTTCGTTTTCCCCCAATAAAACTCCTAACACTTCATTCGCGATTTTCTAAAATACTTGTGGAGTTAGGGAAAACCTGAGAAGTATCGCAACTCTGCTAACTCTGTGTGGGAGTGTCGTAGAGAATTGGGGTTTTTTCCTTCGGATTTAGGTTCTTAGAGTACAAAAATATAGATGAACAATTTTAGGAGTAGGGACCCCCCCCACCCTTTGGGGGTTGTACAAAATACGGCATGTATCAAATTATAGATTGAGAAGTGGGTAAACGAGTGGTTTAGGTTTTTTTTTGATCATTTTAACTTCATAAATGACTTTTTACCGCCGAAACACGAGTGTTTTGCACTTGGGTCATATACACCCCAGTTACTATATTTTGTATATATTTCTTCCGTTCTTTATTTCACATCCATTAGAAAGTGAATTTCCAAGCTTACCAGTTCTTCATAATGGTGAGTTGAAAATGTGTCGACTGAATCACTTCTTTTCCGGTTATCTCCAAAACTAGTTACCGTACTCAAAAACTAATTACATACCTAATTAATGGACGAAATGTAGATGCGATTTAATCCTACGTACAAACTTTAACGTGCATATTTATAATTTTTTAGCATCTCTTCTGTACTGGAAGACGACCAAATTGACCATTTTTCGCGCGAATTACAATTTTTATGGGGTACCTTGAATCACAAAAATCCTTATTTCTTTGAAAGTATTGGAAGATTTTCCATAATTTGTCTTTGTGAACATAGCCAGGATATGCAGCAAATTCATAATTCAATTTGAAAATCCTAGGTTCATAGGTACCTTCACAAAGGGCAATAAAAGCAGACAATACTGTCAATTGAGAAATATTTTTCTTACTTCTCCACAACTAACACAACCGAGAGAGTTTTGTCGAGTGGAATAGAGAATTTCGTAATACAATTTCTCCGAGTTACAGAATTCCGAGTGGAGAGTTAAGTGGCAAAAGAACTCTCATCTCCACAACTCCACAACTCTCCGAGTTAGTGAATCCCGCCCCAGAACCAATTTGGAGAGTGGTTGATGTATAAGATGGCTTTGCCAGTCACTTGGCTGTTCAGGCAATCGCCTTGTGTCTTGTAAATAAGTTGAGATAATGGTGTTGCTAGGATGGATAGCGTTGATAGAGATAGGTGTTTTAGATGTGTTTGTTTTTTTCAACACGATGATTTTCACCTACTCGGGTGCATTCTCGTAATCTCTTAGATTTTTTTTTTTGAGTCAGGGGAAGATAGATCCCAAGACCGGAGGCCAAGGGGGGCCCATTGTGCTAACTTGCTAAGTAGGAGAAGCTATAAAGCTACAGAAATTGCCAGGAAACTAGGTGAAAGTATAGCGCGGGACCGTGTCAAGGTGGGATTCAAACCCACAAACCCTGGGATGGTAGTCAGCGCGCTTACCAACTGAGGTACCGAGGCCACATTCTCTTAGACTACATTTAACTCAAAATTGAAAAAAAAATCAGCTCTTCAAAACTCCAGGGCTGAAAATTGTATGTAATCCGCAATTGTCGCCAACTACGATATTGATCTTGTTGGCTGTACATATATCGTTGAGCATAACTAAATGACGTTTTGAAATATTGTACTAAGAGTGCAGGATTCAGAATTTTTTAGAAACTTTACTAAGGTTAGGAGAATTTTATCTTTTTCATCCTAATGAAACAAAAGTCTTTCTATTTCAAGTCTACCAATAACTTCGACGGAAATAGTTTAGTACTAATTTTCCTCAAAATTCCTTACAACCATCATTTAAATCCGGGTTAAGAATAAATATTTTTGAATTTTTGCATCTCTGCATCCATGTATTTCAGCGACTTCTTCATTTAATGTCAAAAATTCCTTCGATATCTAACTAAAGAATACTCACAGATACATACGTTTTCGCTATAGCCGTTAAGAAATTTGAAAAGCTTACGTTTGTACACTTGGATAAACACTTAATATGATTTTTATTAATTCTGCAAAAAAATGCTTGTATTTATTTGAAAATTTAAAAAAATGCACTTGAAAAGCATGTTCCATTGCTGTTAAAAGCAATACCAAGTCTGACCGTGAACATTATTTACTGCGAAAAACAGATGCTGTTGGTGCTAGTAAAAATAAAAGTAGCGTGGCAAAAACAAAATATTGAATTGAAATGTGAAGACTATTGGAATGCACTTTGTATCAAAGTTATTTTTGAGCACAGTTAAAACAAATTCAATTCAAATAAAGTTCGAAAATATAAAAAAAAATTTTTTTTTTATTCTTCAAAAACAGTTTCGAGTCAACAACATCTACATATGCATATAATCATCACACAAACACCCACTCAAATACAATTTAACGACCATAGATTTCCAAAATAAAGTTATATCCATGTCCTCGTTGTGATTTAAAATGCAGTGTTACATCTGTTTGTCCAGGACCTCCGCTCTTAAGGCTAGCATATCCTCCTTTTCCATTGGTGTATTGATCTGTAAGTTTAATTCCAGTGATTTGACGATTTTTAATCATACCCTGTGGAAAATAATCAAAAAGGAATCTTTAGTTATACAAGAAAACTCTCTATACACTGCTGCAAGTTCAACGTACCTCTGCTGGGAATTTCACATCTTCTGATACAATTCGCAACATTTTTGCTTTTTTAATCACATACTGATGATGGAGTCTAATATCCCCGGGATAAATCTGTCCAAATGTTGCACTATGACTTTGAGCATATGAGCTTATCACACAGGTAGCAATTATTGCCAAAGCTAAAACTCCGAAGTATTTCATTTTTAATAAAGTGCGTTTAAGATTACTTCACCCTCTGAGGTTGTTATTTTCCAATGAATTGCCGACTTTAAGTCTAAAATTGAACTGTAGTTTAAGAAGCTTTGTAGCGGTCTTTTTATAAGTATAGCTTTACAAGTTTCTCACGTCTGTAAGTGCTCTCTATATCTTATCTAGTTACCTTCTTTGTTTTTGTCTTGAGTATAGGTGATAAGCAGTGAATTGATTTCATAAATATTGTCTGGAAATTTTTCATTTTCGAAAATGTACTTATTGTTTTTCAAAATTATCAAGAATTTAGTTTTGATTGAAGATTTTCTGTGATCACATCCGGAAATTGATTTCCACTCTTAAGAAATATGAACAGGGCTTTGTAATCCTCTGGAATTGTATTGTTTCGATGATTCAGACAAGAGATAATGATGATGAAGAAAATAGCAAGTAATGTCCACTCCATGAAATGAGATATGAACGTTAACGTGTGAAGAATTAGAGTTGCTAAGAGTATCGGAGATTCTGAGAAAAATATATTTAATGAGAAATTATACAAGAATTTAGCTTTTTCGGTATTGTTTCAATCTAAATATTGCTTACACAACTTCAACTCTAATTCAAAAACACATTTGCTTTGGCTCAATATTTAACATCTACTTTCAGTTATAAATTCATGAGCCCTTTCGAAACAGCATTTTTAATTTAAGAGCCGAGTCAAAAACTATTTTAAACTGCAAAACTAAAAAACAAACAAACAAGAATAAAAAACCAGTAGACCAAATTTTTTTTATTCAATTAAAATTATAACTGCAGAAATCCTAGGTTGTTTCTAGACGATTAAAAACTTAGTTAGACATTTTGCAACTATTTTTGGAACTGTCTAACTTTCTTCAGAGAATTTTTAAAATAGCTTCTTCCATTGTTAGATTAGATTAGATTTGTGGAAGGGTGTACAAGCGTTAGCTTCGTATTCCCTGAGATCTGTTGTGAGTCCCCGTTCAATTTACTCCATTTCTAGATTTAGTCCAGAACCATGCTGGAATTGAGATTCCACACGTAGTTTGGTGGAGAAAAAGCATGTTCGAGGTGGAGTAATCTGAATTTTAGATTATCCAGTCGAAAAATTTATTTTTTTGGTGATAGTAAAAATATAGACTCTTTAAATTTATTATTTAAAATATATCTTATTAACAATAAATGTAGAGATTACTCTTTAGGATTTTTTACCGGGGTAAACTTATATTTTTTCAAGAAGGAATTTATTTGGATTCTCCAGTATATAGCAAAAACTAAAAACACAATCCATTATATTTTTGGTGACAAGTTTCAAGTCTTGGTTTTGACTCATTAACAGGTCCTAAATAACGAAATTGAGTGACTTGAAAAAACAAATGAAAAAACAGAATAAAGAAAAGAAATGAAAAAGTGGAAAAAATTGAGAAAAATAGAAAAAAAAATTATTAAATTTTATTAAAAAAAACACCAGATTCATTCGAAACGAATCTAACCTGTGGTCTGAAAATATAAAAAAGAAAAAGGAAGAAGAATTTAATTTTTTTAAATCTTAGTAATTTTCTTAATAAAAAATGTTTTTTTTTATATTTTTCTCAATTTTTTTCATTTTTTCATTTCTTTTCTTTATTCTGTTTTTTTCATTTGTTTTATCAAGGCACTCAATTTCGCTATTTGGGACCTGTTGATGAGTCAAAACCAAGACGTGAAACTTCTCACCAAAAATATAATGGGTTGTGTGATGAAATAACAAATTAAAAACATTTTTTTAGCTTTTGCTATATTACGGAGAATCTCATTATCAATGTGAGATATATATCTGCTCTTAAATCAACAATAGTAGAAAATTATTTTAGGGACTGGAACTGTGCTAATACATAAATAGTCTTGAACGTGGTTTGCAAGAAGAAAAATAGTCACTTAAAAATGCGATTCCCGGATTAATGTGATTTTATAAATGTGCTCCTAAAAATGAATCAAACTCACTTTACTTTGGACTTCTAAAAAATTTAAATGTTTTCATTGCCCCTTGATAATATTTGGGTCATTGATCCATAAAATATAAAGCCGTTTTTGTATAATAGTTTAATGGACGCTATTACCCTTCGAAAAATGTTCCTCCATTACTCTTTTTGATACAGACAATATTTTACCTATCAAGCCGTCCCTCTGTAAGACTCCTGCTAATTAATGCACTGATAGATAAAATATATTCAGAAGCTCGCTCATGTTGATTTACACAGATTCACATTTTCCAGTTATTATATCAGTAAACACTTTTATTGGAAAATGGGAAAATGACAAAATCCAGAAGTGACAAAATAAAAAAAATAAAATAAAAAAATCCGGAAATGAGGAAATCCAAAAAGACAAAATCCAGAGTGACGAAATCCAGAAAGACAAAATCCAGAAGAGACGAAATCCGGAAGTGACAAGATCCATAAGAGACAAAATCTAGATATGGCAAAATCCAGAAGGGACAAAACCCAGAAGCAATAGCGCTTGTTGTCAAGGTTGGACAATTTCTGTAGTCGGGGTTGGCCTATCGCGATTCTCTACCTCGAAGACGCCAAAAAAACATCTAGCACAAATCTTAACGAAGTCCACCAATAAAACACGCAAAAAAGCGTAGAAAAAGCCCCCGTTGGACATTTCAAGATAGAAGTGCATTTGAAGTGCGTAAATATAACGACATTTGCCAGAAATGCGATTTCGAATATTGTGCCATTCACATTTTGCTAAATCGAATAAAAACGAGGTAAATGCAACAAATTCAACTTTTTTTTTCAGGTCATTTTCAATCATTTCAGCACATATTTCGTCGATTTTTCGTGATTGGGCATCAGCTTTTAACTTTTTTGTTTTAACAGCTATACTTTTCATTTTTCACCTAATCAATTTGAGATGTTCAGCAAAAGTGTTTCGTACTTTCCTCAGACCGAAAATGTATTTGGATTGAAAAAACTTCTTCCTTAAACGGAAGTTACGGGAAAATATCGAGAGAATGGCCTACCCTGACGACATTCCACATATATTTATGTGTACAGTTGCGAACATAGATAATTAATAAAAATGTTAGTCCTCGTTTTTAGGTAACTTTTATCAACTTACAAGGCCCTGACTAAAAAACTTTGTGTCTGAGCGCCTAAAGTGCCGTTCGTGACAAAAGAGTGTTAGGATAGTAAACGTTGATGGATTTAGATGGGATAAAATTTTCTTACGTTTTGGGTGATTGGGGGGGGGGGGGTGGTGGTAAGTACCGCCACCCGAAGTGGCCCAATTTGGGCCTTGTGTGGTTTGAGTGGAGATTCGAGAGTCAAGAGTCGAGATTTGAGAATCGATATACGAAAGTCGACATTAGTCGAGATTCAAGAATCGAGGGTCGAGATTTCAGCGTTGAGATTCGATAGTCGATAGTCGAGATTTAAGAGTCGACATTCGAGAGTCGTGAGTCGAGAAAGTGCATAGAATTTATGACTAAAAAGCATAAAATAAGATAGGTATATCAAAAAGCTTTTGTAAATAAAATGCACTAAAAAATCAAAAATAATTGTTTTCTTTCTCAGTAATATACACAAGAACAGTTTTATTGCAAAATTAGAAATGCTACAACTCAGATTAAATATTAAAAATTTCGGCATGAGTTGCAGTTAGATAATTGTGATTATAGTTATGGATGCCCAAACTTTTAAGATTTAATGTGACTTCTAACAATTCTTATTTTGCAATGAAGTTTTTCTTAGGCCTCAGTTGCACTTTGCTATTGTGTTCCCTCAGCCCCCTCATATGTGGTTCTATTGGAAGTTCGAGGTTGTAATTTTGAGGCTCTCAGAGGCTGTGCAGTATTAAGTCTGTGCGATATTAGTTATGGAGTGTGACTCTTTAATATTTAATTTTTATTTGTATTTAGTTATAGTTTTATAGTTAGTCAGTTGTGATATTTCGAACGTCCTTCTAATTCGAGTTCTTGGAATCGGATGTTGATTTCGCCATTTATGGTACTGATGTGCGAGGTTATATGTTTTAGATCTAAACTCTTATCATCATATATCTCTTTTAGTGTTAGTTATTAATCTGAATGAATAACTATTGGTCTCATTCAATGTGTTAACCGTAGTATTTATTTTAAATTTTTATTTTTATTATTCTGTTTTGGTAACCTTAAGTTGCTGCTGTGGTTTATTGAAATTTGTTAACCGTAGTATGTACCTCAAATTTTTATCTGGTAGCCTTAGGTTGCTGCTTTGGATAACTTAATATAGGTAACCATGTAATTAATTATAGTAGCCTTAACTTTGTGATAATTGACAAATTCAAGATCGGCATTTGGGGCGATTGAAGTTCTGAATCTGTGAACTATATAACTTTTTACTTTAGTTTATTGTTTAGCTAGGACTGATGGGATTGCCAGCCACTACTGTTTATTGTTATAATTCTTAAGTTAATTAAACCTTCTTTATTATAGGGCTTAAGTCTCTATATAATTAATTTTATATGTATGCCTTTAGTTGCCACACTGGCTATTAGATGTGTTATCTCTACTTACTTGAGTACCTGCTCAATCACTTTAAATGTTTGCTAATTACCTTCGTTTTTTTTTATTTCGCTAATGTATCTGTTTATAATTAAGTAACCACTGTCGATTTATGTACGTGATCTCGACCAGGGTCTTTCTATAAAGCATATTTCTAATGTATTGTATTCTGTGTATCATTAAGTAAAAAAAATATTTTTTGTTTTACTTGTTATTGCATTTTATTCACATATTTGATTGTAATTCAATCTTAAAAAAAAAAATGGTTACACATGTGACCTACACCCAGAGAAATATCTATGTAAATAATAAAAAAAATGATGTTGTCATAAAAAAATTTTGTTGTTAAAATCCACTTCCCCTCTCAAGCAAGAAATATTTGGTCACTTAAAAAAAGTATTTTCACCGTTATATTTAAGTTCATTTCGACTTTCTGAATATCGAAACTTATTTAACAACAATTTTGTTAAATTTAAAACATTTTCCATATTCTACGAAATATATTTTAAAGTAGACAAAATATATTTTTGAGTGGAACAAAATTTTAATTGCATATTAATTATAATTAGTTAAATAAAAAGATATTGTTAAGCTTTCAGTTTCGTTTTGTAAATAGTAAAAACCGTTTCATTTCAATCAACAATGCTGTTGTTTTACTCTAAACAACACGTTCTGTGAATCTCACAATAATATTTGTGGCTATTATTGACCACTGTCCCAATTTTATTAGGACTTTCAGGATTGATTTCGTTAGTATTGCATGATGCTTAATCGACTACCAAAGAAATTCAACCATTACTTAAATTCTAGTATTTTTCATATTTTGTCAAATAGAAGAACATTGTACATTGTAGGAATGTAGCACACTGTTTTGAATATGCTCTGATACGTTCACAACCTGTAAACGAATTGTGGAGGAGGAGTAGATTATGAAATAAAAAGTTATACAATGTTAAATCAATAGTTGTAATTTTTAAAATTTTCTCCATTATTAAATTAATTTCATTATTCATTAATCTTCGTTTTTAGCGTTGGCTTTTGGCGTTTTAGTCACATTTGAAATTTTTTTTTTTTCATTTTTATGGTTAATTTTATAAAAATATTTTTGCAAAAATTGCCAAACGGAATAACATTGCAAGGGATATTCTAAATGAAAAACTTGGAACAGTGTGAAATAAGTATCCATTGTCTTCAAAACCTTATAAAATTTGTATTTTGTTGCATCAAAATATAATAGGATATCTGAGGGATGGGTCAAAAATTTTCCAATGATAATCACAAAGTGTTGTAAAAAGATTTTTGGGAATCTTTAATTGTATATTTTATAACTGATTTAGTTCCATCTTCATCACGAATCACCTTTTTTGTTGATGGTACCAGAAGTCCATGGAGAACGCAAAATATTCCAGCATTATAACCATCTATAAATAATTAAATTAGATTAATTTTCAATTTCGTGTTTTCACTTAATAATACGTCTAGATGGTTCATAAAGTGTCCCATTAACATTCCACTATAAATAATCTATTATTCTATTAATTTATGTTTTGCGAAATAAGGATAATATTAATAAACGAGTTGGAGCTTACTTTCTGTTAAATTATCTCTTGAGTTCTTTAAGTCTTCCAATATGTGGCGACTGTTGGGATCTCTCACCTTTTTCACAAATATTTTGAGGATTTTACTTTTGAATTCCTCCCATGTGTCATAGAGTATATTGGTCTCAACAAATTTATCACAATAGTCAATGTTTAAAAAGGTAGTGGAAATAATGATAATATTTTATATAATGTTTATTTTAATATTTACCAGTCTTGGTCCAAATGGTTTTTCATAATAAGGCCATTTATCCATTGTTTCTGCAGTGCTGTTTATAAAGTTTAATCTGGAACTTAGACATCCCTTCCAATGTTTCTCAAACTCATCAGGATTCAATTCTTCAAATTTTAAGCATCTCACTTGGTACTCAGCATCAGATTCAGAATCTTAAAATAATTAAAATAACTTGTTCGAAATTAATATAAAACCGTACCTATTTGTTTATTTACGGAAGCGGATATGTCTTTCGAAGTGTCATCCGATAAATCTTTATTTGATAGAGGTAAATCAAACCGTAGGCCCCCATTCCGAAGTTTTGTTTTATTGTTATGAAACTTATAATATAATTTTCCTTTTGTCGCTGCCTTATTGCGATGGTGAAAGTAATATTCCTAAAATTTCAATTACACATTTCATTTCAATTTCTCTGATAACAATAAAAAAACACTTTCGTCGACAATTTCAGATGGAAAGAGAGAAACTATTTTTTTACTTAAACGTGAACACAAATCTGTTGTCATATTGATTCCATTTGAGATATAATGTCGTAAAATAGTATCGACTAAAATTTGCCGATTTTTGCCGGTTAAACAATTATTCACTTTGTAGTAATTACTAATCATTCTTCGTTCTGATGAGTTATTCATAATTGTATTTAAATCAATTGAAGGATCACTTTGCACTATTACACAATAAAAACACAACAGTTTCTCCTAAAACGTGACCGTCAATTACATTAAATCGCACTGTAATGAAGATTGAATGAGAATGGTTGACGCAGAAAGAAAAAAGTTCATTAGAATATACAAATAATTCATTCTTTAACAAAATTAATGTCAATAAATAATTTAAAAAGGGAAAAAAAACTTTGTAATTTAACGAATTGAAAAAGATAATTTTTATTTGAAATTAAGTTATTTTTCTCGTACATAATAAATTTTTAGTCAACACAAAATTATTTTTGCAACACAAATTTGTTAACGGAAAATATCCTTTCTTTCTGGGGAAAATATTTATTTTATATTAACGAATTTTTTTAAGAAGTATTTCCCTATTTTCAACAAAATCTAGTTTATGGGATCAAAAAGTTTTCGTTCTTTAACGATAATTGCTGCAACAAAAGCTTAGTAGTATTAACAAACATTCTTTCACGTGGACGAAACTTTTATTCTCAAGCTTGACAAAACGTTTTTTTTTAAATATTACAATAGAATTTCTCTGAGTGTAAAAACAAAATTCTAACTTGTTCCCATTTATACATTGCACTTATAAGTAAATATTTGAAAGCTAATCGTTTTGTTCTAGCCTTCATTTTAATTTTAGCCCTAAGGTATAAAGCATAAAAAGCCAATTTTGCTTACACCAAAATGAAATCTTGAAAAAATTTATCCGTGACGTTTTTCAACTACTTAAGATCAATTAAGGTAGTTAAGAAAAGCTCTGACAGTATTCATTATTCTGAAGATATTGTTTTAAATGTCCATTAAGTTACCCTATGAAGTGGAAATTTTCGCAAATAGCAAAAGTCTTTAACTTTAAGTCTAGCTTATAATTTTGAGTTGTTGCGGTCAAACTTTATACTTTAAATAAGGGCCAATTTCAAGGTATGCAGACACCTTTGCTTTCATGAAATTTTCATTATTAGAGAATGTTTCCTTGTACGATGTACATCATACATTATATATGTAGATAGATATAACCACAGAATATATTGCATACAGAAGGCTCGCAACTCTGTTAAGCATCAGTAAAATCTTAAGAGCAGGATTATAATGGCACGTTCTTCTATAATATTCCACCGAACTTCTTGTCTTGGCAACTTTCTTAGACCCGCCAATGATGTGTTGTTGGGAATTTCAATTTAATTTCGAGTTGTCTGTGATGATGAGAAATTCATCAAGTGGTTCATGGGTTGGAAATAATTCTGCGGTTTCTCTTGAAAGTCTTACAGTCATCAGTCAGTGCTTCTTTAGATGATGCCTACTATGCCATCTTCCTCCACCTCTCCCTCTACAGAAGAAGTCGTCTATAAAGAATGGGGCTATATCCCATGCACACACACACACACACACACAGAGAGATGTATCCACAATTCCATCTTATAGTCTTTTACTGTTGCTTCCGAGATTCCTTATGTTCCCCTTTGACTTTTAAAAGGCCTCCCTGTACGATATGTATCTAGCCTACCCCGATATATTACGTTCCTTAGAGTAGATATATTCACGGCGAATATTTTAGTTTTGGTGGCAACAAGGAATTTTTGATGTGATTTCAGGAGGACGTTCTGGAATGAAGGGAATGTGATAAGACGCGACGTGAATAACTTTTGAATACCGAAAGTGTTTCTTTATGTGGTTGGATAATTTTGTCTCTTGTGATGCATCACAAGTCGAGATTTGAAATTACTTTGATATGAGATGATCATATTCATGATGGATACAAGCAAATAAATAGAATTTAATTATTTATTACCTATAGGATTGGAAAGGAAAGGAAAGGAAAGATGTTTTATTTATATTCATTTATTATTTCAAGTAAATTGAATGAAATTATTGGCCGTAAATTTCTAAATCATAGTCATAACCTTTTCCATGTTTTGCTTCGAAATAAATTAAAACACTTAAATGACCGGGACCACCAGTTACTATGTCAGCTTTTGAACTATCTCCATCATTAAGGTTGTCGGTAATTTTGACTGCAGTTATTGTTCGTATTGGATCATCTTCGATGCCGCCCTAAGTATAAAGAAAGATTTGTTTTTTTTTTTTTGTAAATATAAAAAAAAAAAAATTGCATATTGACTATTTCTTACCAATCCAGGATACTGAACATTTTCAGAAGTAATATACTTTGGGTTTCCCTGTCTTTCCACTTTAGTTTTATAGAGTAAGACATCATTTGGTCCCACTTTTCCATAATTTACATTAGCAGCTTGCACAAATGAATTTGTAAAAAATGTGGCTACAGCTAATAGAACAGTAAAAGCTTGGAAATGCTTCATCTATAAAAATTGCATGGTCAGAGTAATTAACTAGAATTCTAGAATGACCTCAAACTTACCGTAAATATGTTTTCGTATGAACTGTGTTTTTTTTTAGAACAGCAACGTCACTTTCTTAGAAGAACTAACTGGCTCTGTTTTGCAATAATTTTCTGCTTTTATATCTCACATCAAAAGCCTTTCTTTTCTGTTTGTGAAGTTTATTTGTTCAGTTGGTTTGATCATGACTTTCTAAAGTTTGTTATTTTTTTCTATTTGAGCATCATATGACGTAATTCTTATACAAATAATTTACATTTAAGTCAACTGCTATTTTTTTCTAATTTCTACTGTATCTGTTTATTTTTTAACGTTCAGAAAAGTTCCTTAACACTGAACAGACAATTGTGCTGACGTGCTTGGTGAAAAATAATCCAGATAGAAAGTTTTTATTAAATTTTAATGCATGGGAAATAATTCCTAGAAAGTTTCCCGCCCCTCCCCAATAGGGGACTCCGTAGATCATAGTATATTGCTACTGACAAACTGGCTTACTGACTTAACTGACAACGTTTGGCACTTACACAGGCTCGTGTAAGCACCCGTTAACTACTCTTTTTTACTGACCAGTCTGTACTTAAAAGATTTCTGACCAGTCAGTACAAACTAGTCAATAAACTGTCAAATGTAAAATTAAGATGGCGGAATTTGAAAATAAAACGTAAATGGCAGTGGAAATTTCTAATCTTCTCTTTTTGGAGTGGGAAATGACTGAAAAGGGTTTAATATACATTTTAATCTTTATTTTGAAGAGAAAAATGACGGATTAAGGAAGAAATCGTTACATATGCATATAGAAGAGGAATCTCTGCACCGCTTGATGTTTTTTTATTATGAACTGACTAATCAGTTGATCGAATGCAAATCTTTTTTTTTGTTCAGTAAAATTGCCAGGCAAAATCAGGACTGTCCGTCAGCTCCATTGACTCGTGTAATCGTCGCATTAGGTAACTGTCGTTTTAAATTACAGTCTGAGCAGGTAACGAACAGATGTATGAATGATAGAGGTTATTTTTGTCCTACTTGTATTTCAGGTAAGATCCTTCGCAGGTTATTGATAGCTTCGAAAACTTACGCAAAACAGTTCTCCAGTATGTTTATGGCAAGAAAGGGCATTACTATCCTCTCGGATAGTAATGCAGCCTTGATGGCTCTGAATGATTCTAGCATAACATCAAAGTTACTGGGAGATTGGAGGAAGTCTGTCAATAAGCTGTGTATCTGGCTTTGTTTTTTCCTTCTTTCGACCGGAAACAGCCTGATGGTCCTTATATAAATTTCACTGAATTTCTCTTGCTGAGAAAATTATGCAGAACTGTGATTGGTATAACCACCGGCCACAACTCTCTTCACACTCATCTAACATGCATAGGAGTTGTTGACAATTCTAAGCGTCTGTCTTGCCTGGAAGGAGAGCCTTAAACAACTGAACACTTTCTGTGTGCTTGTCTGGCCTTTACCCAGAGCAGACTGGATATGCTGGGGTATGCTTTCCGTTCTGTGGATGAGCTGAGAAACTTACTTCACCTATTCCTGATACGCTTCATTAAAAGGACAGGATGGTTTTGGTGGAAAGGTTTTTAACATGTTACCAAAATGGTCCGCCTTGGCCTCCATGCTTGCCTTCTTCTTCTGCCCTAGTGTGTCATATAGGAAGTTAATGAAAACGTCGGAGCTTTTCCCAGAGCACAGGAGTGTATGGAAAATTGTCAAACAAGTGTCATGATTATCAACATTCTAATTGCCTTGCACACTTTAAATAAGAGAAATCTCCATGCTGGCCCTTCTAAAATTTTTGACAGTATATGCCATAAGAGGCTACTCGAAAAATTATCCTATTGCTTTGATTTCGCTAGAGGTGCAACTCGTCTGTTGCGAGTCTTCTTATTCAACTCTGTCAGAGAGTAACGGTACAGACAGTAATAAGCATTTGGACTCTCTCGCCGCAAGGATGTCGTACAAGGACCTTTACTCTTCAATCTGTACATCATGTGATTTGGCTCAGGTGGTAAGTGATGTAGATATTTACATTTACACTGACGATGTACAGGTTCAACTTACTACAAGTCGTCCAATAGGACTTATTTAAGATTGTGTAGATCAAATAAGTGATAATTTGAAAAATGATTGCTTTTTCATCTTTAACCATTGACCTTTCGGCCGTGCCAACAAAAATATTGAAGAAACCCCGCTTCCTTATTAGAACTAATCTTACTAAAATTTATGCCAATCTTCGGTGCCTCTGGCTGTCGTCTAGCCTGTTTTTACCGAAAATGCGCTACCAATAGCACTCTAAGTATTACAGCACTTTACATGTGTCATCGATCAAGTATCGCACCTTAAATTCACGCTACTCGATCGTTTACTGGACACTTATTTTTCTTCTACAATCTATTCGTTACTTCTTAAGCTCAACCTCACTCCTTGAGTACTATGGTCGGAACTCTTCGCTCAACCAGGGGAGGGATATATCTTGCTATTTTTTTTTCTAACATTGTTTCGTGCTTTCTGATGATATTCAAAGAGCCACCAGCACTATGGGCACATTTAGGAAACTTAATCAATCTTCTTAACTGATTCTCTCTCGCACTGATACAACTTTTGCACAGATTAGCATAATTTATTTGTGGTTTTCTTTTTCTTGTGGTCTGCAGTTGAATCATTAATTAATTATTAACTTTCATAGTTTAGTTAAATTTTTAATCACGTCATTATTGTATTATTCGCTTGGGTGAGGATTAGACTACAATCTTGATTTTGTTTTGCCTTCAAATATCCTTCCCAGACTCTAGCTTCACCAGCTTAGAATTCGGAAAGTCTTCTACTTTCTAGGATTAGAGTTTTTGCCCATACTATTGAATTTTATTAATTTTTATTTTTATTCAGTCGGAGCTAAAAATTATTATTCAGAGTGCAGCAGATTTGTAATCCACCATTGTTTGGATCGTGCAATGTTTTATTCCAACATTCAGTTTGTCACTGATCTTCCTGGATATTTTCTTAATAATAAACAATCATAGCGCTATAATGAGGCCAGCTGAACTAAAAATATGGCTAACATAGTTACCGCTTTTTTTTTCCTTGTTTCCTTTTACTTCATAAATGTTATTAAATCGTAAAAGACTTAACATGCTCTCCGTTTTTCGACACATCTGAAAATCTGCCTCATACGCCAAAATATTTATATGACTTATATCTCTTTTTCAATATAGTCGCTTTTCTAGATCTTGCAACTAACAGTTAAAAGAATTTTCCGGAATTATTGATCGGTCTGTGTACAGTACATGCTCGGAGGGCTGTTTTCTACAAATACGGACTTTTCAAAAATAAAATGATACAGATTTTCTAAGTCTTCCGTTCAGATATTGCATTGTGTAGCCAGACGTTGTCGATCAGAAATATTGTTTTCAAAAGAAATCTTTTTTTAGTATTGGCAATAAATCAGATGAATGCCTTTTCTCTTTCCTGTCAAATAATTATTAAGTCCCATCTTGAGTTTAAATCTGATCGCTTCTTATATTTAAGTGATTCCTTGGAACCTTCTGATTAACAGCATTTATTGCACTGCGCACTGTCATCATTCTTCAGAAAGCATCACTAAGACTTCAAATTCTGGAAATTTCGAATTTTTCTAGCAAAAGAAAATTTTAAATACCATGGAACCAATAACAATTTCGCGGCTGCCAGTAATTATCTTTTGTTATTATGCACATTAAATGTGGGAAGTTCAAATCCAAAATGGAAGAGGACAAAAATAAGTAGTTACATGAATGTGAGAAAATCTAAATAGAAATCAAAAGAATGCGTCAGAACAGACTCAGATGGAGAGGTCCATATCTGAAAGGGAGTGAAAAAAGTAATATACACATGTATTACGAAATCTCACTTCTCTTGAGCAGATCGGGCTAATAGGGCTGAATTCGTTGGTGGTCATACAGGGTGGGCCAAAAGTCACCATGGGGTTTAAAAATTTAATAACTTTTTCGTTTATATTTTTTTTTTATTTTTTTTTAGATTATATAAATAACATCTGGAGAATAAATAATGGAGAGATTCACAACTGAACAAAGAACCAGAATAATAGAATTTTATTACTTAAATCAGCGATCAATTATTTTAACGCAAAGAGCATATCGTCGCCATTTTAACGTCAGAATTTCGCCCTCTGAAGCCATGATTCGTTGCTTAGTTGATCGTCACCACCAACATGGCACCGTAAGTGATTTGCCTCGAACCGGTAGACCGCGTATAATTCACACTGCGGAAAATATTGAACGTGTAGAGCAAACTGTTAACGAAACACCAGAAACATCTACCAGAAGGAGTTCTGCTCAGCTTGGGATGTCTCGTACGTCACTACGGCGCATTTTAAAAAAAGATTTACTGTTATTCCCATATAAGGTGCAATTGGTGCAAGAATTAAAACCCGCAGATCATCGGCAACGTCTAAATTGTGCAGTTAAATTTCAACAGTTGGCCAGAAATGAAATCAACTTTATTGAAAATCTGATTATGAGCGATGAAGCTTATTTTCATCTGAATGGCTTTGTTAATAAGCAGAACTGTAGGTTCTGGGGTTCTGAAAATCCAAGAGCCATTCATCAACGCCAATTGCACCCCATTAGGTGTACAGTATGGTGTGGCATTACATCTGAAAATATCATTGGGCCTTACTTCTTCGAAAATGAAGATGGAAGTGCTGTAACCGTAAATGGAGAGCGGAATCGGTTTATGACCTGAGATGTGGTTTCAGCAGGATGGAGCCACTGCCCACACTGCCCGAGACACAATGGCACTTTTAAGGCAAATTTTTGGACAGCGAATAATTTCAAGAAATTCGGAAATTAATTGGCCAGCGCGTTCGCCAGATTTGTCAGCACCCGACTATTTTCTTTGGGCTTATTTGAAGGAGCGAGTATATGTGAACAAGCCCGAGACAATCCTTGAACTCAAGGCCAACATTGTTGCAGAAATTCGGGCGCTACAGCCACAAATGTTGAAAGATGTTATGGAAAATGCTCTAAAAAGAGCCCATCATTGCGAAGCTAATAACGGCGGTCATTTAAGTGACATTATTTTCCATACTTAGCGTAAACAAATTTCCATTTCGTATATTTTATAATCTAAAAAAAAAAAAAAAAAGATATATAAACGAAAAAGTTATTAAATTTTTAAACCCCATGGTGACTTTTGGCCAACCCTGTATTAATGAAAATGACTTTGATTTGATACCAAGGCAGAAGTTCATTGGATATTATATGCATCTTTTATAAATCAGAGTGATTTAAAATTACGGAATGATCGATAGAATGTTTTAGAAGATGTTACGGAAATGCGTTCAGTATTAGTCGGCCTTGTTTTAATTATAAACGTTACTTTCTATCTCACAATTTCTCAATCTAATCTTTTTAACTCTAGTCGCAAAGCAGATTTTAAGGTGAGTGGTGGGTTTTCTGTAGGCTTGAGTTGTTTCTTTAACTGGACTTTGTAGGCCCTTTAAGTTATAACTAAAAACTAGGCGATATACAAAATTTCTGAAAATGCTTTCGAATTAGCAATATTGCAATATTTTCTGTAGATTCAATTGGCTGAGAATTTTTTGGCCGCTTTATGTAACCAATTTTTATCATTAAAACTTATTGGTAAGATTCACAATTATGAAACGAGAAAGTGCTTTATGACGACCAAAAGAAGTCTGAACGTTGGAAATTCTCTCCCCGAAATTTTCATAATTTTAGATAGAAATTATAATATCTTGCATGACTTCTTCGCTGATCTTAAATAAAACTGAAAAAGAAAACATATGGAAAATTTAACTCGTGCCATAAAATCTATTCGATGAATTATTGACAAATACGTATACCTTCAATTTAATTTCTGGTTGGAATCTGAACTGTCTTTCCCTTTAAATGTCTTCGAAATTCACAACCGCATATAAGCAGCATGAATGGAACCATTAAATTGTAACTTATAATAATTCCTAACAAAGTCGTCTTAGGATGCCACTTGAGCCAACCAACCTACCAACGAGTACCCACAGAATGACGACCGTGGTCGTCGATTATCACTATAACATTATCTAAGATATAAACCACTTCTAAGATTCTATCTTAGAACTTGAAAACACTATTAGAAAAATTTGTAAATGGGCACCTCATTTTCGGTATTAGTGGCCTTGAAGCTGGAAATGCTTTTTGTTTAGCTCCACGAACTAGTATGATGCTATTGTTCTTCATTGTATCGAGTCTTCACATTCTAGGCTTTATGGGTCACTTCTGGAGAGCTAAATCAGAATGGTGATTTTGATCTTTTATCTTATATTTTGCCATTTCAGTACAATTTTGTCGTACTTACATTTTCGCCATTGTTGATTTTCATATACCACAAAAGAATTTAATATCAATCTACAGGAAATAAACGTCAAATGTACGACTTTGACAACTGCGTTCCAGGTTGTGAAAAACTCTACAAGTATGATATATAAATACTCAAGACTTATTGTTCTGAATATAAATAAAGCGGTCCACACACGATACAACTGTTGGACCAACGGCTGTTGTACAACAGTTGGACCAACAGTCGTATGGTAGTCCCCACACGCTACAACTGTTGGACCGATTTCTTCCGCTGATATAAATTACAACAAAACACCATGCTTACTGCATGAAAACTTCACGGATAATGAAATCGGATCAACGGTTGAACAGCAAGCACATACAACGGTCGCATATACAACAACGTTTACCTGCATGCACACCCAACCATCCAACCGAGCTTGCGACTGTTGCATGCCTTCATACATGATAACAATTGGCCCTCACACCATTATAACGGTTGTATGCCAACACAGGTTGCTACAACAAGTGACCAACAGTTGTCTCATGTGAGGGCCGCTTAAAAACACAAGAGAAACGGAAAAACATGTTATTCCATTTTGTTCATAATATTTTGACGTTTAAATACGATATAAAATCAAAAGAAAAAGAAAAAATACTTAATTACAAGTACAAGCACGAGCGAGACGTTACTGGCTTTTGTTCTACTTGCCTAGTCTTGTTTGAATATGTTATTAGATTGTCTATAAGGTTCTGCATTGACGTGTTATGGCGGCACATGCCTTTGACAGTTCTTTGCGTGCTTTCAAACTCAACAAAAAAGAAGTTATGCTAGGAGATTGTGTTTGCTTTTCTATGAAAAGTTAGATATTTCTAGGTACTTAATAGACTCAGAAATACTAAAGTAAAAATCTTGGTACTTTAGTAAAAACTAAGTCTTACGTATAAGTAAATAGAAGCAAGTACTTATGTTGAAGTACTAAGTAGGGGCATTTCAAATTTCAAAAGTATTGAGTAATTAGTCTTAAGTATCGAAAATGTATTTTAAGTAGTACTTAAGTCTTTTTATACCCTAGCTGAAATATATAGGTTAGGGTATACTAAGTTTGTCATTCCGTTTATAACACCTCGAAATAATGACTGTAGAGCAAAATGATTGGACACCACGCTAATATTAAAAGTTATTTTGATTTTTGCATGTCCGTCTGTCCGTCCGTCCGTCTGTATGTATGCGTTCTGTGGGCACGATAACTCGAAGACGCGGTATACTTAGAGAACTGAAATTTTTTACACGGACTTTAAAAAAATAGTAAAATTAAGTTCGAAAATGAGACAAATCGGGGCAAGCTCGTTCGGGGGTTGCCATACAAACATTTCGTTTTCCACTATATATTTGGACACTGTCTGAGAACGCGTCGACCTAGAGAGCTGAAATGTGATACATGGTGTTTTTATAGTAATAACAAAAAAAATTTCAAAAACGGAATAAATCGGGTGTTGCCATATAAAATTTTTGGCTTTTTACATATACTGTTGAAAACGATCAGTCCTAGATATTTTTATTTACTAAAAACTTCTTCAGAATTCGAAATCCTATAAAAATGGTTCTAATCAATTTTTCAGTCCGTTCTAGAAATATATGCGAAAACCACTTCAAAAATCTCAGCTTGCATAGATCGGTAACCATACGAAATTTCATACGGGCATTCATCTAGGGTATCATAAGGATTGGGCTTATACTCTAGACAGACTGTGTCCATAATGACTTAATTCGAAGTTCAGTCATTTGAAGGAAATGAAGAGGTGACATACTATGGACGAAAACGATTTCATTTCGAATGCCATTAACAGTTCCTCAATGTAAGCAAAGATCATAGCAGAATTCAATAATGTAATTAAATGCTATCAAGAAAAATTGCGAGTGTTTTCTGTAGGTGCAAAGCATTCAGTAGAAGACAATTTTTGTTGTTGTAAGGGATCAAGAAGAGAAGAAAGCGGCATTTCTTTCATGATCAACTGATGGCTGTCACTGCATAGGAGAATTAAGACAACTTCAAATTATCTATATTTTGGTATTTGTATTGCGTATGCCTTTATCTTTACAGGATTTGTTACCTACCTTTTCTTTCATGAAGTTGATCAATCTGTGCAGTGAACGGCTCATATATAGGAAAAATAAAAATAAAAAAAATGGCCGTTATGACTCTCTTGGGATGACGTATTCATAAACTAGTAGATTTTAAAAACTTGCCTTGGGTAATTCAGTCCGCCTAATCTTTATGTTGATTTTTTACAAGTGTTACAGTTATTTTTGATATTGTTATATTTATTTTCGTGTTCATTTCTATTTAACGTTCGATCGGATAATAGAGCTAGAATAGCCCGTAAGTAACAAATAGACTCAACAATTTTATTATAATCGATAGGCAAATATATTTGTATAGATAAATGAAAGTGCTTCTGAGGGCGGAAACGATATTTGCCGAAAGATATTTGCCGAAACTATAGGCCAATAAAGACCTATAACATGATTAATTAAATTTTTTATTAATCACTGACTGCTGCATCCGAAAAATTAAAATACATCAGTTTATCATTACAGTTATAATTATATTATTAGTGGCCAAAGACTTCTAAGTGGAAATTGTAACCTTTACCACGTTGAGATTTGAAATGAATAGTAACATTTCTGTATCCAGGACCACCATTGAGAAGAGATGCATATCCTCCAGTTCCGTTCCTGAAATTGTCGATAACACGAACTGCAGTGATGTTACGTAGTTGAGCTATTCCCTAAAAAGAAAATATTTTGTTTAATTATCTCAAGTAGATATATCAAAAACTGTTCAGAAAAAAAAAAATCAAACAATTCTTACCTTTGGTGGGTACTGTACATTTTCTGAGATTATGAACAACGGCTTAGACTTCTTAATTACGTAAGTCTTAAAGAGCAAGAGATCTCTCGGTCCGACTCTACCAAAAGTAACATTATGACTTTGGGCATATGAAATAGCCAAACATGTAGCAAATACTACCAAAATGGCAATTCCAAAATGTTTCATCTGCAAAAGATTAAAAACAGAAATATGAATTCAATCCATTTTCGCGGCAAGGCTACTCCCAAGAACTTACATTCAATAATTATTTTCCACGAAATTATCACTATGGAAATCAGAAAACAGAAGAGACTAATCGCTTGGAAAATATTGCTGCTTTTATAAGCAGGGAAATGGCCTCTCCAAGTTTTTTATCTTATCAACGTGTATGTATCTATGATGCAGTTGATAAGGCGCAGATTGATTTTTCATCAAAGGGAAGATAGTAAAAAATCGCAATCTGCGCTTGAAACGTTTTTAATAGTCGCGCGCAGGTGTTTATGTATTGTGAATTTCGTAATTTACCTGTGAATGATCCATTCGTTGCGTCAAAGGTGATTCACTCAAAGTGTTTTTCGTTATCACTAGTGATTAGCGTTTGTTGTTAAAATGAGCTCCTAGATATGATATGCATGTAGAATGTAATGGTTTGCTTTTATCTAGCATTGAAGTGATGAACTTGAGAGAAAAACACCACTTTTTTTTTTGTGAGCTGGAATTGAAGTAATAAGGCCTGCTATAATTTTGCTTTGGAGAAATTCAGTTTGGAATTTACTCCAGTTTATTAATAATATTTAGGATAAAAACATAATGCAACAAATATTGGACCGAAAATCTTTTATCCTTATTTCATTCTATAATAAAAATTGGCGTGAGCCTTAACCTACGTCTTCACGTTGGCTTTTGTCAATAAAATTCTATAATTTTCGGAAAAATCAATTATGTTAAAAAGAATTTCTGTGGTGAGAACCTTTTAGATGGAGAAGCTAGCGACCAAAATACTTACGTCATTTCATAAACAAAATTTTCCATCTTATCATAGTCTGTTAATATTGTTGATAACTTATTGGGAAGTCTAGCTCGCTTCTAGTGGTGGAGGGTGCTGTGAGATGGCCTCGAAGGCCTAAAAAAATCGATTAATTTTCGTGATTATGTGAAAGCTGATTTTTGGTGCGGCAGGTGAGAATTATATTTAACGATAAATGGTAAGAATGGCAGACACATTGGATGGTAGGAAAGTGGTGGCAGACGCCAACCTACACGGAAAAATGTGTATAACTTACAAAATACCACGATAACACGAGAACGCTTACACTTGGAGTGTTGAAATTTTGCACATGGGTTTTTTAAAAAAAGCAAGTTTAGTTTCGAAAATAGGACCAATCGGGCAACTTCTTTGTAAGGTTGTCATTAAAAATTTTCGTTTTTTACTATATATTACGGCAATGACTAAGAACGCGTAGATGTAGAGAGTCGAAATGTGGTACAAAGTGTTTTCATAGCAATGGCGAATACTAGTTCAAAAATAGACTAAATCGAGCTCAGTTGCCTGCGTAATTTCGCTTTGTTTTCTTTATTTGAATTGAATTTGATTCTTTCTACAAAATCAATTAATAAATTCCTTTTTCTAGACAATTTTTGTCAGTAAGAAGAAAATTAAAAATTGTATTTCAGTCACTTAATAAATATAAAAAATTCTTAGCAATTGACATTCGTTCTTATCATTAAACTTTGTTCATTCTTTCAAAAATTTTTTTATGATCTTTTCAACTGTTTGGAAATCAAAAATTCTTAAAAATGATGAAATGATTTCCACTTGTCACAAAAAATTTCCCATGGAGATAAATTAATTTGCAACCAACACATAAGCCCAGAAACACCAACCAAGAAAATCCTATTTCCTGTGTAAAGATTATTTCTATCTGAGGAATAACTAGGCCTGCCATCTCTAAAATTATGAAACTAGGGGCGCGTTTAGGCGGAGACCAAACCAGTTTGGAAGAATTGGTAGCGTTTGATCACAACCATGTAAAAATACCGACCACTTCGGTATGGTTTGTAATTATGCGGAGGAAAAATCGGTAATTTTGACCGAATTGGTCTCCGCCTAAACGCGCTCTAAGACAACGAGTTCCAAAGCCCCGGATTTATTAGCTTAAAACCCGGACATTCTTCCCAAATAATGTTCCTTATTTTACTTACTAATGAAATTGGTTCAAATTGCTATACTGTGCCTTTATTTATTTATTTACTATAAAATAATACAGTTTTACAAAAAATAGTAAAACAAGACGATGACAACGAAATTAAATAAATCCCTCTTCTATTTAGGAACAAGAATAAATCTTCTTTAAGTTAAAGATACAATTTTACTTCTGTAGAAAGAAAACATAAATTATGTAATATTAACTAAAGGAACTAAAAACATCAACTTATACATTTTATACCATTCAGTCTACCATATAAAATTCAAAACAGCAAGGAAGTTTTTTTTTAAGAAGGAAGAATTGATTAAAATCAGCACAATTAAAATCTTTGAAATTATATTTTGCTTTGATTAGGGATATGATCGTTTGTTCTTGTGTACACTGTTCAGAAATAAGTGAAACAAGTGATACACTAGATGAATGCACGTATGAAATTTCGTATGGTCACCCATTTGAGTAATTTTGATTTTTTGCATTGGTTTCTCACATATATTTCTAGAACGGCTCGTCGGACAGAAAAAATTATTATAACCAATTTTATAGGATTTCTTATTCTGAAGAAGCTTTTGGTACAATAAAAATGTCTAGGACTGATCGTTTTCAAAGTATATGTAAAAAACCAAAATTTTTATATGACAACACCAAGAAGAGGTTGCCCGATTTAGTCCATTTTTGAAAAAAAAATTTATTACTATGAAAACACAATGTACAAAATTTCAGCTTTCTAAGTGAACGCGTTCTCGAGTTATCGTGCGCACGGATGGACGGACGGACGGACGGACAGGCGGACATGCAAAAATCAAGATAACTTTTAATTTTATGCGGGGGTGTCCAATCCATTTTGCTCTACCATCATTATTTCTGTGCGTTACAAACGGAATGACAAACTTAGTATACCCTATAGATTTCATGTAGGGTATAAAAATTTCAACGTAGAGTGCAATTATGACTTGGTATGCTAAGAAATACTGTGCAATATTGAATAACCCGGTGCACAAATGAACATTGGATATTTTTAAAAAATTAAGCCAAAGTTGATTTGACGTTAAAAGCGTATCTTGGTTGCTTAGATTCTGATTGAAAGTTTTTAATTTCACCCAGTCATCAATGCATTTTTGTGATCAATTTCGATGATCTTGTATTGTAGAAGTAAAACAGTATTTTCAATTGAAGTCCATAGTAAAACTAATCAAATTGTTGTAAACTTGCACTGCGTCGTAGTACAGCACGTTCTTAGTAGATTGTATACGTCAACACCTCCCCTTTTCATTAAACAATCGGATGGTTTTCTATTTTAAACATGAGTATTAATACTTTATTAAGATATACCCATCCATTATTTTACATACATTTTCTTGCTTTTTTGTTTTAAATTTTTTGAATGCAAGGCTATCTTTTTATATGGGTAATATTTTGCTCTCGTGAAAAGGCGTCAACTTGGATTAATTCCCGTATTTGAACGCTGGTATTTGCAGTTATTTTAATTACGTGAATTGACACACTATAGTATCGAGATTTTACATTGATTACACGAGTGCGCGGAACATAATATACAGGCCCACAACGCAGGTTGCACAAGCAACGGTCGTACTGCTCTCTTCGCTCCTGAGTAAGACTAACTGAGACGGTAAGAGAGATCTTTTCGAAAAAATGTTTCCAGTGATCCAAAAACGTATCCACTTGATTTTTTATTATATAACTGCCAAAATAACAATGATGACAATTAGTGAGTTTCCTATGCAATGGAAATCCCTGATTGGCGCACTACTAGTAGATAGGTCAGGATTTGTGATACTGATATATTTTGATTCGTCGAATGTGGAAATTAACCTTTTGCATAAAAAAGTAAAACTTTCCCCAGTTCACTATTTATAATGATTTAAATTTAAACTCACCATATGCTTTAATAAATATATAGAAAACTCCAGGCTCTGCCTGTAACGCGGACGAGTCCAGCATCCGTTTTTCTAATGAAAAAAACATTAAAAACACTTAAGAAAAGCCCAGACTGTCTGTAACGAGTTCAAATACAAGCATGCTTTTTTTTTACTGAAAAATATACAGGGTGTTTCCCCTTAGGAGGTCCATAGAGCGGGAGGTGATAGTACTCACCTAGACGAACCAAAACTTGTATGGCAGGGGGGGGGGGCAATATCAACCGTTTAGGAGTTACAGGGTGATTCATAAAAAAAGCTAGGTTTTCACAAAACACCCTGTATATTAAAAACTACAGGGCACATGGTCACAGTTAAGGGCTCACTGTATGTAGAACTTCATAACCTTTCCAACGACTGCTCAATCACCCCCATGCCCATCACCCATCATGAATTATGGTTGTCTAAACTAAAAATTTCGGATTTTCTTACCTTTTTTTTAATTTAACCTCTATTATTTTGCAAAATGGTCGTTAACATAACTGTTTTTTATACAAACTGTAAACTGTAGACTCTCTTCTATAAGCTGACCTATTACACCCTATGTGTTAACTGTAGGCGTTAAACAGTTATTAGCACTAAACCTATTCTCAAACCTATTTTCAAACCTATTCTCAACGATAATTTGTTCCCTTAGCACGTCATTTTAAAAAATATCGTCTTTTTTCGGTGTGACCTGAATAGGTTATGAGTTAATAACTGTTTAACGGCTACAGTTAACACATAGGGTGTAATAGGTCAACTTAAAGAGGAGAGTCTATAGTTTATAGTTTTTATAAAAAAAAGTTATGTTAACTACCTTTTTGCAAAAATAATAGAAGTCAAATTAAAAAAAAAAGGAAAGAAAATCCGAAATTTTTAGTTTAGACCTTCATAACTTTTGCGGGGAGAGGGGTACGGGGCTGGTTGAGCTGTCGTTGGAAAGGCCATGAAGTTCTGCATACTGTGACCATACGCCCTGTAGTTTTTAATATACAGGGTGTTTTGTGAAAACCTAGCTTTTTTTATGAATCACCCTGTAACTCCTAAACGGTTGATATTGCCCCCCCCCCCTGCCATACAATTTTTGGTTCGTCTAGGTGAGTACTATCACCTCCCGCTCTATGGACCTCCTAAGGGGAAACACCCTGTATTTAAAAAATAAAAAAAAAAATAAAAATTAAAATAAAATAAAATCAGTAAATCAGCTGGAATTGGTCTATGACCAGTTCTTTGATACTCTAGAAGAATTCGCGTATGCAATTTTGTACGGTCATATCTCTGCTATGCTTGAAATATGCTTGAAGACAGACGTTTAATCGAACAACAGGTCTTTAGGTTGAAGAGAAGTCAGCGAAAGCTTCGTCAGATGGGGAAACTCATTATAACTAATATCACAGTGGTTATCCTAGAAGGCAGTTTTAAAGAAATCATCAAAAAGGTTAGCAGTCTCTAAGGGATCCACACTGTCTATGTTACCGAGTAGCAACGATGATGGGTATCCGCCACAGTTGTGCGTAGAGTTAACAAACCTCCAAAATTGGTTTGGTTCAGCACGCAAAGCCGATCTCATTCTTAATAGAATAAAATTTAATTACACATATAAACTCCAGATGGCCGGACTCAACAAAATCGATTAACGTGCAAGGAAGGTTGCGACAAACGGCATAATGCACTCCACCTCCAACAGTACCATCCAAAAACCGACGATGTGTGTCACGGCCAAACACCAAGGATTCGGGACCAAAAAGCTCTGCATCTGAAATCTGTCCACACAGCCATGTCTCGGTCAAGCAGACCACCTCAAAACAGTAGTTCATCGAGAGCGAAGACCAGTTACATTGGCGTACTGGACGGAAATTTTGCAATAAAGTTTTTTGCCTAAGCAGAAGATCCAGAGCGCCCCTTTGGAATAAATTCGCGCACAATAGAATTGTGGGGCCATATCTCAGTAGAGAGGACCGCCTGAAATATATTTTCCGGAACCAAAATCCTGAAGGACGCAGAAAATGAGCACTTCTCACGATTATGTCGAGTAAATAATTTTTTGCAGGCAATCAAAGAGCTCGGAGTACCGACACGTGATGAAATGTGTTTAACAATCTCATCTTCGGTAGTGTCAAGATGTTCTCTAGTTCGAAAGACACATTTTGGACGCCTGGATGGCTGCAACGAAAGAACGTCTCCAATTACAGTCGGAGTATTATTCGTGGATGTAATAGCCGCAACCGAAGCAAACCGCAAAATACCGACATTCGAAACTGAACCTTTCGTCCTTCATCTAAAACTCTGTCCACAATCGGAGATACCATGGTATCGGCACCCGCCGTTGAAATCCCGCCAATGGAGGCCACATTTTTATCGCATGTTGAACTAAAGAAAGATTTCAGGAAGTTGGAATATAATTTGGGTTGTTGCGATGGTTCCTTTGTCTCTGATGACTAACCACCTTCCCTGAGGAAATAGTCTCAGAGGAGGGAGGAGTTAAGATATGCGAATCCTGCTGAGTAGATAAAGACTGGTGGGGCTCAGGTTGTAATTTGTAATTTAACAACGCCGCACTGTTTTAATTTTACGTCTGCCATTTTCTTTTCAGAAATGCATTTTTTCTGTTAACATATCTGCCTTGGTGAAGAAACTGACAGCGTCCAGACTGGTCATTTGGCAGATAGTGTTACTGTTAAGACTAATTGTTAAGTCTAAATGTTAAGTCTAATTGGTCTAACTTAGTGGCTCAATCAGAAACACTGCGATAGTCAATTAAACATGAATTCAGTTAGTAGAATTTTGAATAAAATAAATGAGTTCATGTCTTTGATTCACGTTATCTATCTATATTTCGGTATTTATTTCGTATGCCTTTATATCTTTACAGTTATATATGTACATTATTTGCGGGCAATGATTTCTACGCGGAAATTGTATCCTTTACCAAGTTGAGATGTGAAATTAAGATTCACATTTTTGTATCCAGGACCACCACTAAGAAGAGATACATATCCTCCTGTTCCGTTCTTGATACTGTCAGTAACACGAACTGCAGTGATGATACGTAGTTGAGCAATTCCCTAAAATGAAAATAATGTTTTTTTTTTAATTAACAGTACATTTTCGCAATTGGGTATATCAAAAAGTGAGCGGAATAAAATCAAATAAATCTTACCTTTGGTGGATAAAAGACAGTTTGTGAGGTTATGGTCATTGGTTTAGACTCCTTAATTATGGGAAACTTGAAGAGCACGAAGTCTTTGGGTCCGACTGTACCAAAAGTAACTTGACTTTGGGCATATGAAATAGCCAAACATCCAGCAATTACTACCAAAATGACAATTCCAAAATGTTTCATCTGCAAAATATTAAAAAAAAAGTAGTTCAAAACATTTTCACGGCAAGATTACTCCAAAGTGCTTACATTGAATAATTATTCCGCGAAATTATCACTTTGGAACCCAAAAAAATAGAAAACACTAATCGCTTGGATAATATTGCTGCTTTTATATGAAAAGAAATGGTCTCTCAAGGTTTTTTTATCTTATCAACGTATTTGTGTGTGTCAATGCTGCAGATTGATTTTATTTTGCATCAAAAGTAAGATTGTAAAAAATCGCAATCTGCGTTTGGCACGTTTTTAATAGTCGTGCGCAGGTGTTTGTGTATTGTGCGTTTTGTAATTTACCTATGATTGTTCATCTAATTTTTTTATTATAATTTCTGGGGCTGCAGGCAGAGTTCCAGCCTCTTCTCTTGTCACCGCGACCAATAATATCTGTTGTGACATTACCCTTAACCCGAATCCGCCCATAACTTTTCTTTTTGAATTCCGAAATGAAACTTTAAAGGTATATTTCTAAACCTCTCAGAAGGACAAAAAGGTGGTTTTCAAATTTCCCCCCCCTGCGTACTTCCCCGCATGGTGCTGTGACCATATGGTCACTCTGGGCTATATGGGAATTATAGGGAATATATGGATATGTGAGAAATCGTTTTCTCCAGGATATTTCGGAGTAAATTAATAAAACGCTGATTTGCTCTTTTTACCATTTTTTTTTGTATTTAACTTAAATTTATGAAGTTTTGATTTCAATACATAATATTGTTGCGAGCGTGGCCTTTGGTTCGTTATTTAAAACACAATATTAAATAATTAATATATAAGTTCTTTATTACACTTAAATCATATAAAGTTCACAAACATTTATTTAATCAACTCAACTCTAATTATCGCTAACACTGTACTTTCAATTATCGCAATCTAATTACACACTATCGCTTCTTTATTGCTTTCGCTTCTTAACACTGCAACGTCTAAGACAAGACTCTTTTTCTGGCGATGACAACTGTTATATTTATACCCTAGAAACTCTCCAGATTATTCTGGAGTGTTCTATTCCAAAAGCTTCTTGACTATTCTATTTGTTCTATTCCTGAACTTTCCTGTAGATTTCATAATCGATTCTCCGAACCTGAAGTCATTTACTCTCCGAACCGGAAGTTGTTTATTGCCAGTAGATGTCACCAGTTGTCTCTTTCTATTGCATGTAACAATATTTATATACCTAAGTCACTATGTGTTAACTAGAGTTTTTTTTAAATAATACTTACAAGGACTGTGTAACGAAAAAAAAATTTTTTTTCTTGTGTATTCTAATTTGAATAAACTTGTATACATTGTATTTTTATTAGATTGGTTTCGCAGTATGATATTGCTTGAAACAGCTCAAGCAAAGTCCAACGTCACATTTCGAGCATTCCATTCGTCCAACCGATTTGCACAATTCGCCCGCACAACGACGTCTTTTTGGGTTGGATAATGGTGCATTCCATCGAATCGGAGAATTCCAGCTGATGATTTAGGCGACTTTCGCTTTCGTGTGGGGCCGGGATGCTTTGGACTTTCTCCATAATGTTTACAATAGTAAACAGCAATTTGTCGACGAAACTCTAATTGAGGCATTTCAGGATGAGCCGAGCCGTGAAGAAGCCATGCATTCTGAATGCACGATCAATCAACCAGGTGAAAATTGAACTCCACCATTTTTTCCCTCGGATCGCAATACGATACAGACTGATGTTTTGGTCCAACCGATCGACCCCGCACATGTTCTTATTATATTCGGCGATTACGTAAGGGCGCAACACTTGAATTCGTTTAGATTGCTCTCTTGAATATCGCTGAGTACTCGAAACTGGATTAACGCCAAACGCAGTCGAGGCAATATTGACAATATTGTTGTCTTTCCAAGACGTTAGGATGATTCCATTTTTTTCAGTTTTGCTGGATGTCATATAGCAGCGATTCTGCTGTTGCATGCTCTTTTTGGCCATAATAGGACAATTTTTCGGGATTCGATTTTCACGAATTGTACCTGTGCCATTGGAACCACGTGATTTCAAATAAAGTAGTAGCGGCAGTCCAGTGAACAAATTGTCAAAATAAAAAAAAAGCGGAAGCTGTTGCATCTCAGGTGGGAAATCATCAATCATACTGATGAGAGGAGCTGCACATTTCCCAAACCGTTGCTCATATATAGTCTCTGCTCTAGGATTTTTTCCTTGATAAGTCTCAAAATTTACTAGATAGCCATCAGGAGTACATAGTGACCAAACTTTGTACCCGAAACGCAAAGGCTTGCCTCTAATAAATTGTTTGCAACCATGGCGCCCGAAATATGCTATCATACTCTCATCATACGATAGGTTTTGCTCCGGGTGGAAATGTTTAATAATATTGACCTTTAGGTGATCTGTAATTGGTCGCAACTTCCACATTTTGTCTCCATTATTCACCGTTTTGTTGGAATCCTCGAAGCGAAGATATTTATGAATCTCCAAAAAGCGATTGCGCCGCATAGCTTTCGCGATACAATCATTCCGGATATCGTCATCAGTGCTCCAATATCAACGCATACTGGCAAGAGTGTTATAGCCACTTATTATCAGAATACCGATAAAACAGCGGATCTCCTGAGCAGTAATGTGTGTTTGGCTTGCCGAGAAATATAGCGTATGTCGCAGACTCCTCGCAAATGTGCTGCACCAGGTCATCATCAAAAAAATTTTCAAATTGCTCATGTGGATGCAGATCTTTTCAATCTTCGTAGTTCGGTGGTGGAAAACTTGGGATCATGGCTGCAGCTGTATCCTTCCTCCATTTGAAAACGGTGTCTTTAGCGCCTTTTGGAATTGGGCAATTTGTCCTTGATGGCTGAACTGGTCGCAAGTGCATGGAACATGTCGAGGATGTTGTTGATGGTTGCTGGTATAACTGTTCATCAAAACCTTGTTCGTGCGCATTCTTCGATAAATACGGAGAATTACAAAAAAGTTTCTCCAATAGTGGTTCACTCATTGCTAACGTGTCCTCTAAATCGCTATCGTCATCATCTACTGTCCCTAAACGTCGTCGATTAGTAACAATTTGGCAGTTACCTTTCAATTGCTTACTGCAAACATTGTCCGCAATTCCTGCCGAATCTTCGTCGGCATCGTCTTCCCCGCTCAAAGTACATACTTCCACCTCAGGAGGCTGTATGTATATTTTGGAAAGTTCCTCCTCGTCCGACATGCACTCTTCCAGATAGTCGCGTCCCTCAACTAATGTCAATTTTCTATGGTTGAAAAAATACACAACAAAAAAAGAAAGGTTTGTGATTAAACGACCATTAATGAACGGCAAAATCCTTTTATACACTTTCTCTTTTCAAAAAAAACCAAATTACATGTAATACGAATGAAACCTACGAATGCGCCCAGTGTGACCATATGGTCACACCTAAAATAAAAGTAGGAATTTCTTAAACAAATTTTCGATTTTTATAAAACTTTATTTACTAGATTAAAATTCATTATTCTTAGAATATGTTGTCAAATTTGTACGGAGAAATAAGCTCAATTAGATAAAATAGCTGTATACTTACTTCTTCATATCCACTAATTTTGACATTTTTCGCAATTTTAATTTTTATTCACTGTTACTAATGTCGTCCTTGCAATAGCTAGCCTTGAAATAATATTGCGCATAATGCACTCGGCAGGTAAAGGTCCTCGAAATGCAAAACCGGTTTGTGCATCTGAATCAAACCGGTTTTAAAAGCGGTGGAATTTTTTTAATTACATTGTGTCTGGCGTAACCATATGGTCACACTGGGCGGATTCGGGTTAAGCGCCCTAGCGTGCCCATTCGAACTTAAGGTCTTTCATAAAGTCTATGATGGTCTTGGGGCCACCTTTGTAATATATTTACTAGATGTCTTAGCCATATGGGACACAGAGCTTTACAGTCGCACAGAACGTGTTCAGCAATTTCGGCGTCTTCCTTACAGAAGAGAAATCATTATCGACCTTACCCCTACCCATCTTTTTAATATGTTATCTAAGTGTGCAATGTCCAGTAAATACGCCTGTTATGAGCCTTAATTACTGTCTGGTGAACGTGAGGAATTCTTTTGTCCTCTGTTCCAAGTTCTTTATGAACTTCTTCGCTTGTTTAAGCCCCGGAATGTTTTTCTAGTGTGCCATTTAAGATCTTTCTTATCCCAAAGACTGATCTGTGTTGAGAAGTGTCTTTTTAGGTATCCAAAAACAGGCTGAGAGTCAATAAACAGAGATGTGACTCTTTATTTTGCAAAATGGTCGGCAATCTCCTTCATATCCATGTAACCAAATTAGCATCACCTTGCTTGCTTCGGCCAGCTTGCTTCAAGACAATAAAACAGTTCCAGGCCAAAAAATAACAAAAACACTCCTTTTAAAATTGAAAGTAATAATTAAAAGTAAAGAATATCTTTTTTAAGAAGAACGATTTTATTACACGCCGCATACCTCAAGACTGACTATTTATCCAGCCAAAAACTCTTTCTACTTTTTTATGAATTTTACTAAGCATCATATTGTAATGTGAACATTTTAATAAACAGGCACGCATATATCTAAATGCATTATTTGATATGCAACATGCACCCTTAAGTACCCCCGGGAAAAAACGTTTCATCCATAATTGTAGCTACTAAATACCTTGGGCCAATAGTGAAACCCGTTCCTTAATCGGACTAATTTTACTCGAGTTATGATCGATAATAGAAAAATAAACTCTAGTAGTATAATGGTAAAAAAATCTAAAAGTGTAGTACTAAAAAGGAAAGGTATGGCGATCGATAGAGGAGTCCGAATAGAGTTTTTTAGGGCCTGCGAAAAAATTCCAGATTGTTTATAGGGCTGGGAGGGAGGGGGGACTAAATTTTGTTCTAATACATTATGACTAATCCAGGTCATTTTCAAATATATCTACTTTTTTTTAATGCAGTTTGAGTACCCACATACCTATGCGGCGAGGTGAAATGGCTTAGGTAGAGTGGCCAGAGTAAAAATGGCCGTTATTTCCTCCCCTCCCCAGATCGAAAAACGTAGTACATAATCGACGCAGGAAGTAAAAGTAAGAGAACCGTTTTCAGAAAAATTAAATCGGTTGCTTTTTGTGGGAGCTTCAGGGTCATCCGTTTTTGCATATGTATGGTGGAAAAAATCGCGATTCCGACATCACCGTAGATTCCGCCCCTTTCCCACCGCGGGACTTGAAATTCATATTAGTGATAGCCCTGCTGGGAACTTTCATTTAAGACCTCAAACTTCGAGCGACGCCACTTCTTTCATAAACTATAAGCATTTGAAGTTGAAACTTTGCCGCCTCGCCCTTCCGAGAGCTTACGCCTCTCGATAAAATGGATAGAAGGAAAAAAGCGCGCAAACAGGAACTATGTAAATACCAAGTTTTGGTAAAAAAGTGTTTTTTTTAAAATTATCCCTCCATTTTCGAAATCCGAAGTCGAAAAGTACCCTATGGAACGGTAAATTAAGTTGTGAATCGAATGACATAAGAATCATGGTTGTCGGTTAAAAAGCGTAGGAGGAGATAGATTTCTACGAAAAGACGAAGTGGGTTGGAGTAAAAAAATGGCTTTATCGTGTTTGCGAAAAACGTTGGCACAATTTGCCACCCAAACAAAAAACGTTTACAACAGACCGCTAATGCATTCGCAAGAAAGATCGGGAAAAATATATACAAAATGAGGGAAGGAGATGTATATGACCCAAGTCCCAAAAAATCCTTTTTTAACGGTAAAAACGTCGGTATGAAGTTTACAGGATGAAAACAAGAACCTCTCCACTCGATAACACTCTGTTCCCGCTTTAATTTGATACCCCACACACCCCATTTTGGACAACTCTTCGGAGGTACAGGCCAGCCAGCTCCCCCCCCCCCCCCACAATGTCTTCTTCTAAGAAGAAATAAGATATCCTAAATTATTATTATTTTTGCTCCGAACATATTCTTGCGAATTATTTCGCGATCTCCGAGTTCTATGGGGTGCAGTTCTGCCTGGAAAATGTTTGGTGAGGGTGCCTTAATCCTTGGTTTCCCAGATATTTTGCCAGCTCACCTGCTAATACGCCAGCGAAAGTGCGCTGCAATCAAACACAAAGGAAATTACACGAATGGTTTTCAAGAACACGTCCGGCGAACTTGCGCTCGCATCTGCCGACGCTAATGCGTCGGAATCAATATGTTTTGATTCCGAAGCATTAGCGTCGGCGTTTCCAGTCGACGTTCGTGCTTCACATTACGCAGTTATGGGGAAGGAGTAAATTTTACAAAAGAGGAGGATGACGAATTCGTTGATTTAGTAAAATCGCATCCTCCCCATTTGTGAAATTATTGCAAAAAAATTAAATAAAAGATGTAAGTTTATGAATTTTTCATATATTTAACTTAATCTGGCAACGTATTTATTTTGCCACGGTAGAGAGCCTTTCGTACTACTAAAATATGTTTGTCGATGTTGAGCTGCCTTGAATGTTATTAGATTTTTTTCCGGTAGAGATGGTCAAGTTTAATTAAATATTAGTTCCCCGGGAAATGGAATTTCTGAATTCTTCATGTGAAGTATGCAAGCTGCAATCAATAATTTATCAACCACATTAGGTGCCAAGGCAACGGGCATATGAAAGAAACGAAAATATTGATCCATAATCCCAAAAGCATATTCTGTCGTCCGTTTGGCACGCGAATGTCGGTAGTTATACGTAGCTTTTGTTAAATCAGATGAAGACTGTCTGTGGGGATATGGTTTCATCATAGTCTCCTTTGCAGTAAACGCCTCATCTCCGATTAACATATAAGGCAATATAATTCGCGTAACTGGAATAGCGGTGGGAGCAGGAAATGGAAATTCATTTTTTGATATAATTTTTCCAAAATCAGATATTGCAAAAATCCCAGCATCGCCTTCACGACCGTATGATCCAATATCAACAGCGATAAATCGGTAATAGGCATCTGTAATTGCAAGCAATACAATAGAAAAATATTCCTTCCTTAGTTGAAAAATGACGATCCGGCAATTCTTTGGACACTTTATCCTCGATAGCACCACAACAATTGAGAAAACTCCAAATTTTCTGTTACTATCTTCAGATTGTGTTCCGTTGGCATTGGAATATTCTCATTTAACATTTTGCTTTCCCGTATTATAATGCTGACCCAAGAATGACTTACTCGGAATTGAAAAGCCAACGATCGCAATGATTCTCCAGTTACCATGAACCTAAAAAAAAATTTTGTTGTGTGTAGTATTAATATTTATATCGTTTCTCCGACTATTTTCAATTTCACAGATAATGATTGTAAGATCCGATGGAAATCATTGAGGGACCTTTTTCAAAGGAAAAAAAACGTAAAAAGGCTCCTCCTTCTATTCTTTTCTGAAATATTTCATTTACGGAATTTCTTTTAATTAGACTCAAGAATAAAATATTTTCTTCATCTATATGTTCCTCTTGTAGCAAAGAAAAAGTTCACTTTCAAAACCCATTCTACTAACAAAATTTATATTTTGGTTGTATCCACTAGAAATTTCACAGACGCATGATTTATTACTTCTTTGGAAACCACACGGGACGGCGTTGAACGCAAACGCATTACCGTTGGCGTGTTTGCGTTGCACTTTTGCGTCGACGGAATCTGTTGGAAACCGTAGCTTTAGCGAAATGGGATTTCGGCCCATATATGCCCATGCTTGCTCTACCTTCTATTTTGGACCCGTTCGTGTACCATTTAAGAGATCCTTTTTAGAAGGGTCGATCTTCAATGTGACATTGTTGACAGTTCCCTAAGGTCACATTAGCTGAGTCTTTTTATTTCTCTGATCTGATCCGGTTCAATTTTATGTACGTAAAACAACAACAATGCGTGATCCATTGTTGTTGCTTTACGTACATAAAACTGAACCGGATCAGATCAAAGAGATAAAAAACGCAGTTATTGATTGTTATATCAAAGCTATGACGTTTCGGCATAACGTCTAAAATTAGATTTTCCTTGGAGGAATTTCAGATGGCAAACCAAATTGTTTGTAGGTACATACGAGAATTGCCCTCTGCAATCTAATTACGCTGCGTATGGCCTGCTTCCTAATATGAAAGGGAGTACGTCCAGCATAGCATCTAAGGTTCCAGTTGAGCAGGTACCAGTTATGCAGGTCGTTGTAATTTTTTCAACTAGCTTGAACTGTCTTTTGTTTAATTTTTGACCACCAAACGCGTGAAGCGTAAGTGATCATGGGTCTCATAATATATCACACACTGACCGATGCTGTACACTGTATTGCGTTGTAGCTCCTCACCAGTGTTGCCACTTGAAATCTTTCTAGAGTAGCTTTTTGGCGTAGCACGAAAGTGGTTTGAGTAGCCGCACGTGAAAAACTTATAGAAAAATTAAAATCTTACAAAAAATGTTTACAAATATTTCATTGGGGTCGAAATTTTGTAAAGATAATTTTTTCTGTTTAAGTAGTTTTTAATTTTGTTATTTAAGATAAAAAGTTGAGTAAGGCTGCCATGGGGCAGTGCTAATAAATTTAACAAGTCCCAGTAATTTCCCCTTAAATTTTTTTGATTATATTAAATAAGCCCTGAAATGTGATAAACTTTTAAATCGCTATCGGCTGTATCTCACAATGAAAGGCGAGTTTAGCCAGCATAAATTATAATATATACTACGCTTGCCCTGCTACAGTGCTGAGAGTTAATATAAATAAAAAATATTGAAAATATTTTGGCTAGGGTAGCCAAAACATTAGGGCGGTATTCCCGTAGCCAAATGCTGCCCAAAGTAGCCATTTGCTACGATTGTAGCCAAAGTAGCAACACTGCTCCTCACATTATTATTTACATTTGTTTGTTTTTCTTCCTATAATATTGTATTAAATCTATATGTCTCATTTATCAATTTTCCTAAACATTTGTGTAACGTTTTTCATTTTTATGATTCTTCCTGCACTTGTATTTTACACACACACTGTTAATATTTACCATTTTTCCCACGTTAATTGTACACTTTTAAGATTTTCAAAATCTTATCTACCTTTGCCAGCAATAAAATATTTTATTATTATTATTTCTTAAAAAGGATTATTTTTGTAAGAATCTTAATTTCCAGAAAATACTTGTCGCTGCCTGTGCTATTTTCTGGTAATAGGGATAACATCCATGGTAACAAAAGTAAAACAGACTTAACTCATTCCGAAGAGTACGTGGTAAATTTGAAAAATAAATTCTAATTTTCTCGAGAGCTGAGCTTCAAAACAATTTCAAGTATTTTTTAGGTGAAATATTTTGCAATATGAATAGGTACTTGCTGATAACGTGAAAATAATTAAAACACAAATTCTTATCAAACAAATCACGATCATAATTTCTAAGAAAATTAGTGCTTTTATTAAAAAAAAAAAACAATCTTTTTATAATATTGTAAACAAACATAGTCAGATGCTCCTGATAAACACCAACTTCTCAATAGATAATTTGTTGTTGGCATTATTAATTTAATAAAACCAAACAGATATTTCTTCTCTGATTAAAATCCAATTAAATTGCTTATTTCCGGTTTGTTTTCTCAATTGCTGGGACTATGTTCAATGAGGATTTATGGCGCAATTACTATACTCGTTACAATAAATGCGATTATGGCAATCCACTGGTTAACTCCCTAGCTTCAAGCTTACATCCATATCCCCCATACAAATAACCATTGAGGAGAGCCTATAGTATAAGTGGCCACCTGGAGTTAAAATCTTTCTCACATAAGATCGATTGCTTTACAAAATATATTCTGTCGACCGATCAGAAAAATAAAAAAAAAATCTCTTCATTGAGAGATCGGACTTGCATGCATGGCTGGTTATGATCTTGAGTATCTGACTGAGTCTGTAGGTTTTTATATACGTTATAAGTATATACTTAAGTACAAGACTATATATAATGTCATGAATAGAATAAAAATCTTAAGTAAAGCAAGTTTCCCCTTGGTGATCTTTATTTTTGCTTAAATTGTTTCTTCTTTTTTCCCCAACCAAACACAAATCATTTCTGGTTGAACGCAACCATATAAGACGTGTCGTAAAGGCCATTAAAAGAATTTTTGGATGCAGCTCTAATTTGACAGTGTGTGTGTATATATATGTATGTTACACATGCATTGGATAGTGCCAACACCTAATTTCGTTTGTGGCTCTAATTACAAATTTCCTTCGATGGCGAGAGTCTTATTTTAATGAACGGCTTCCTTAGATAATAATATGTGCTAGCTCATTGCCTTCCTGCATATCCATATCTATTTATGTATGTATGTATGTATGTACATTCATTCGCTAAGAGCATATCTGTCAGCTACTTGACAGTATCTTGTCATGGATAACAAACACGTGTCGTCTTTAGACAAAATGTTTAAGATGATGAAAGAAAACCGCCAGCTGTGATCTCATGTGGTGTAATATATCTTTAGTGAGAGAGAAATGTTTCGAGAATATTTTGAATATTTTTGATCATTCCAAACATCCTGAATAAAGTATTTTTGATTCAAGTTCGGTTTTTGTTTTTATTGTTTTATGATTTATGGCAATTTAGTTGAAGGTCTGTATTGAAAAATATTTTTGATATTTTATGTAAAAACCGGTCAATTTTAGCTGAGACTAGTAGGAAATCATTTTACTATTTCATTTATTTGTTTTGTTTTAGTTGTTTTGCCTTGTTTCTGATTTTTACGTAAACCTTATAAGAATGTTGTAAAATTCCAAAAATTTGAGAATCTTTTTTGGTATTAATTCAATTTCAAGGTACACTTTTGTCAAGTAATCCAATGTATAAGGCCGAGCCAACATAATCCGGACAAATTTTTTGATGGACGTGCATGAAATTAGGTACCTATGTAAATGTACATAGAAGAAATCTAGGTTTTGGTTAATATATTTTTTATTCGGTTTTATCTCATCAATTTATATTTACATTTTGAAGTCCGCAAAGTAAATAAGTACTAAATACCGTTCAACTTAGATATGAATCACCGCATTATGAACTACAAACTCAAAATAAATTGTCAATGTGATTTTGTCTTACCGCACACAATAGCTAATCAGTTGTAAACCGATAAAAATGTTTACAATATGTTTGTTGTACATCAACGCACACAATCTATTAAAAAAACGAAACGACAAAAGAGACCGACCGACAAGAAAGTGACAGACCGACAGAAAAGACACCGACATGTGACATGCGACCCAATCCAGCACAAAATTACCCAAGGACATTCCTTTCTTGTCCCACATATCCCATAGCTTTCCCGAGATAAACAGGAAATATACAGCATGCACTTAGGACCTTATTTCTAGGAATTATTACAAATTTCCCATAAGTTCTTCCCTATGATATCCCACAACTACTCTCAATGGGAACATTCTCAGTATTTTACAGACAAATAGATACGGGGGATTTGCAGGACAATTTTGAGACAAACATTGGTAAGTCGTTTTCCCCCCTTCCAGAAGGAGCCATATGAGAACTGCGTTGTTTTTAAGTCAGCTACATGCGTTTAGCTATATTAGAATACTATTCGCTTCTGCAATTTCTTCTTGTTTTGGCAAAGTTTGTTACATTTCAGAACGTGATTTTTTAGTAATTTTGTCATAGGAATTTAATTTGCATTTATGTTTTGTGCAAGTGCATACACCTTTGGTATATACTTTAAAGCCTCTTTTTTTCATAAGAATGCATACGCATAAAACAAATTCTACAATCCCAGAAAATCTCAAACAATATCCTCAGATATTCCCCCTTATATCCTGCCAATAAACTAGGAGATCCGTAAGACGTCCTAGGTACGCTTGCAGGGAGAGTTTCACTTTATTGAATGCATTAACTGTGCCTAAGTACAACCTCAGGAAATCTTGTGGGAAGGGCATGGAATATATCAGGGGCATCCCAACCCCGGACATTCATCACTCCTAACAGGATTTCCCAGTAACATACCACGGACACATTTGTGCTGTGTGACATACTCTATTTTTCCACAAACTCGTTTGTTGGTCTAGAATATGGATTTTTTATTCAAATGTTCATAACTGTTGTACCGTGATGATAAATTTTGCGAATATATTTTTTTTCGAACTCTGTGTAATATAAGCAAATATTTCGATCTTTAGAAATTGATTAAGGTGAACTTTCCATTGTGGTAGTGATTCAAAGACTGCATAAATCAGCAATAAGCTGACAGCTAACCGTCACAAGTGTGGGCTTCTTATTAAATGGTCTAGGTTTGGGTCAAAGGTCCGACAGGCTGTCAGTCATATGCGATATATTTCATATCAAATTTTCATTGTTGAACCGAATACCGAACAATACAAACATAACGAGTACGTTGATTCTCGGAACTTAGAGGCTATACGGGACATAGTCACCAAGGAGAAAATTGAGTGGGCAGTTGAATCTCTTACGCAACGATTACACAAGTCAATAGAGCTGACGGACAGTCCTGGATTTTCGTCTGTCAAATTTACTGACAAAAAACGATTTGCGTTCCATCAATTGACCAGTCTGTTCATAATAAAATGTCCTCAAGCGGTGCAGACATTCCCTCTTCTATATGCATATCAAACAATTTCTTCATTAATCCGTTTTTATTCTCTACAAAATAAACAATAAAAATGTATGTTAAACACTTTTCAGTCATTTCCCACTCAAAAGGGGGAGCAGATTAGGAATATAAACACAAATATCCACTAGCATCTACCCTTTATTTTCAATTTTCGCCATCTTAATTGTACGTTTGAACAGTTTATTGACTAGTCCGTACTGACTCGTCCGAAATCTTGTCAGTACAGACTGGTCAGTAAAAAAGAGTAGTCAGTAGGGGTTGACACGAGCCTGTGTAAGTGTCAATCGCTGTCAGAGTCAGTTCTACTGACTCGTGTAATCACCGGGTTACTCTCTATAACCCACCAGGAATCGATAGCATCATTCCTATCATCCTGCAGAAAGTACAAGAAATTGTAATTACGTAGCTACCTATTCCACTTTTATGTCTAACGCATCTGGAAGCAAGCCATAGTGATCTTCATTCCCAAGGCAGGTCGTAGCAGGCACAAACTGCTAAAGACTTCAGACACATCAGCCTTACATCGTTTCTTCTGAGTTGATGGAGGCGTCCCTGGACAGCGTGCTTAGTGGAAGTGAGATAAATTGGTTGAGACTACCATACATAACGTAGTGGGAACCATTGAAAAATCAATCGCGAAAAAAGAAGGCAGTATAAGTGCATTTTGGGATATCGATGGAGTCTTTTATAATGTTAGAATTGAAGCCATTCAGGATAGCCTGACTGGTCTAGGAGTCGAATCCTGTATATGCGTTGGATTATCTCAATGCTCAATGTCAGCCTAATAATCGCAGAACTTGGTGGCAATTAGGTTAGCACTGGGGTGTCTAGAAATACTCCAAAAGGAGGAGTATTTTGACCTCGACTGCGGTTATTGGCGGTTAATGGTATTTTCATCTCTTTACAAAGGGAGGGTATAAAAGGGGTAGCATATTCTGATGATTGAGTCATCCTGGTCTCGGGAAAATTCTTATCGACGATCAGCGTACTAATTCAAAGAGAATTATAAAAGCTTCTTAACTGGGCTATAAATTGCAGTCTGGGGGTTAACCCCGCAATAGCCGAACTAGTTCTCTTGAAATGAAGGAGAGGTATTCCGACTTTCGCTCTCCCAAAACTGGATAAATACCTCAGTAACAATTTTTCCAATTTTTGGTGACTGAAGGTGATGGGTAGTTTTATTATGGGTATATAATGGTTACTCGGTTATATAAGAATTTCAGTGGTTATATAAGAGTTTTATATTATTACCAATTGGTGATGTAGTTATATTAGAGTTTTTTAGGTTACTAATGGTTATCGTGGAAGGAAGTTACTAAAGGTTTTATAAGTTGGTGATGGAAATGTTTCAATCACCGGTCTATATAACTTAGAGTAACCATTATTACAAGGTATATAAGAAAGTTTTATAATTGTTTTCATCACCACGTTATATAACTTATTGGTAATAAGTGTTTATTGCGGTATCCGTGGTTACCCTTACATAACTCGACAACTTTCAGTAATTTAGGTGACTTTAATAAAAAATTGGGAGCTTTCGGTAATACATATACCTACTATAAAATATCGTAAAATTTTTTGGTGGCCCTTTTAGTAACTACAGTGATTGTTATAAAAACAAATTACTTTTAGTGTCGAATGGAGCCATTTTAAAACTGTTTTTATTTATATAACATAATATAACCAAAGGGTATATAAGAACACTAACGTCTGTTTTTTGTGACTATAATTAAGATATATAACATTACCAAAGATTACATATTATGACTAAAGGGTATATAAGGACCATTTTCGAAGCATGGTGGTGCCTTTAGTTTATATAATATTTCTAGAAGTTTTATAAGGGTCATTCAGTTTATATAAAACTACTTGAAGTTTTAAAATGGTAATATGTTCATTTAAGTACAAGCCGCCATTTGTTCATCTGTGCATTGCAGATAAACAACAAAATGTCGGTTAAGCTAATTTTTATTTTTCAAATTGTAAATATATAGCTTACGTTTTTTTTTATATGAAGAAAATACATCTTTTTAGGTACATAACATTTCTAAAGCATGTTATGTAGTTTTTCTCAATTAATGTCACATAAGTGAAAATCTTAAATTTTGTCTTATTTAATTAAAATTATTAAATATTGCTTATTTTTGGAGCGGTGTGTATTTTTTGGAAGTATCTATGATGATATTCACAGCAAAATTTCAATTGCAGCTGACATGGGAGGCACCGCACTAGAAAGAGCTACAACAGTTGTCGGTCGTTCACATTTGTCACATAGGTCAATAGGTCGGCCCCTAGAATGAAGAAGACTGAATCTCTGCTGAGAAGAAATGATGTGCGTAATCTTACTACAGTTATCGCGGGACACGGGGAGAGTTGGGACAAGTTGAGAGCATTCGGCATCTGCTCTGCGAATGCCCTAGTCTTGCTTAGCGTAGGAGGAATACGCTTGGTAGCTACTTTTTCTGTGAACTAGTGGAATTAGCAGACAAAGAATTTATGACCTGGTAAGGTTCATTAACTATTGTGGCTGGTTTCAGCGTACCCACTCGATCTGAGGTATCTTTTGCAGCCAGGGTCCCAATAAGGTGGCAGCAGAGAGGATCATAGATTATTTTAAGTGTGCCTGGTCATACATACTTTAATGATGGCCTGGCACCACGCTAACGTAACCTTAACCTAACCTAATCGCGGGGGGGGGGGGGGGGGGGTTCGCACATGTTGGGATATGTCTTTATAACGAATTCACCAAAAGCTGTGAATGTTTTTTAATGAAGTCCTTGAAAGTAGTCCTCTAAACGATACCCCACTACATGACGCAATGTTTTCTTGTTTTTTTTTGCGCCCCATTAAAAAACATTCTGCCAAGTTCCAAATTTCTACTTCATGTCGTTTTCGAGAAAAACGTCCGTGACAGACAGGCGGACAGACGGACGAGCGATCTTATAATATTTCCGGTTTCCATTTGTTGTACGGAATCATAAAGAACAGAGAGAGTCTGAAGTTGAACGCATCTATTCTATTCATCCAGTTACCTTACCTATTAAGAAATGAAAATCTTTAAGTTAATGGGATGAAAGCAGAGAATTTTTTTGTTAATCCGTGCCATCGGAAAGTTGACATATTTTAAAACATTATCAATGTAAAAATTTTAATTTAGATGTCCTCTACAGAATGCCACATAAAAGAATTTAAAAAAATAGGCACTCAACGTAAAGGGAATTGAGCTTTGGTTTCGAAATTCATTATCGAAAAACTGTATATAAAGTTCGAAATTCACATAGACAGTTTTTACCGTAAGTTAAAAATTACTTTAGATATAAGAAGCGAAAAAGAAAAATACGTTATGGCCTCACTTTTGAATTGATTGATCGAGTTTTCGTATAAACAGTGCACTTACGGCTTTTTTCACGAGTATCAGAGTTGAAATGTGGTTAGTCTTTAAACCAATTGTCGAACTATCCTCATTCCAAGGGTATGTAGTAATTAGTCTAACGCAATTTCGCTATCGAATTGAAACATATGTCTAGAGCTCAGCCAGATTTATGGAGGTACTGGTTTAGACCCCACTGTATTCTCATAATTCCTTTTTAGTCTAGCGCAGCAGTTAGGATACCTTGTATCATTATCAGGAATAAAATTGGAGATTGAATAACACTGGAACTGCTCGCGAAAGAAAAGTCAATATTCCCTTGTGAAGTATGAGCCATAATAAAATGATTTAAAGATCACCATATTTTTCAAAGGTATGCCATCCATCCAGTACAAAATCCTTTTATGGCCTATAAAAAGGTCAGATACAGGTAAGATTGCCTACTTCCCAGGTATAATTTGTAAGGTGTTAGTATGATCGGAATAGCAATTATCTGCCTTAAAACCTGCCTGCTTCCTCATTCGTACAATATATGCCCTCATCAGTTATAATATTGACGGAAACCTAATGTTTTTGGTAGTTTGCCTGTTACTTTACTTATATGATTTAGCAGTTGTTGATGCGCATGAAATGGAGTATAAATCGGCTTGTCTCGATATTATTGATATACTTGAATGGGTGTATCTTAACCTGTTAGTGGTTCCCGCTGGCACCTTGCGTGCTATTAAGATCTTAAGCCCGAATATGTAGTCTTTTCTTTAAAATTCTTTGGGACGAGTCACCTGCCCATCGCTCAAGCTGTTCCTATGAAGATGTGAAAACAGAAATACTTCCGGAGGCAAAATATCCTTGAGGTGTAGTTGACGGTTAATCAATTGGCGTGTAATACCTTGCCTTCATGTGCAGCTATCTTCTCTTCTCTAGCCAGTTGATTGAAATCTACTTATGGTCCCTGATGATACTTCTACGTATCCGCTCCGCTAACTGGGGCTACTGCGAGATAAAACGCCCAAAAATTGCGAAATTAGAGGATATGAGAAGAATTTGGGCATGCTAATCAGTGTTACCTACATAATTTATCTTGCTCAAAATACTTCCAAATACAATTTAACGCTTAGGAAATAAGATGAAAACTTTTGAAGAAATATCATTTTAATTCTAAGACAATTCTAATTGAAATTCTTTTTTCTATTTTCAGGTGTCTTGGAATTAAATCGCCATTCATCGAATTTCGAAATGAAATTGAAATTCTTGCCAACACTAGTGTCTCCTTGAATATAACAAAAGATGAACAAGTTCTAATGCATGAAGAAAGTCTCAAAAAGATGGGAACATTCGTCAAACCTGTCGATCTTCGTAATTCCACAACAGGATATGTAAAATCAAATTTAACTAAAAAGCTGCCACCCAGTCCAGTTGGGCGAAAAAGGAGTGGCACCGTAAATCCCATAGCCGAAGAAATGGATCGAAAAGAAATTGAATTGCTCGAAGAAGAAACTGATCCAAATACGGGATTCCCTGGCTTAAGTGGTGATGATCGTAAGTTCATTGTACCAATGGCGCTAAAAAATCCAGCCGTTGAGCCAAAAAAGATACCTTCAGCAACAGTAAAACCAACACTTCCACCACAACCAGTACCACAACCACAGCTGCCAGCTAATAATGATTTCTCAACAAATATTGATGATTTGAAAAATCACATCCTTATGCTGCAGAATATGACGAAAAATGATAAAAATTTTCAAAGTAAATTCGTCGTCTTTCCAAGTATACACCGTGAAAAGAACGGAACGCAAATAAGGGGTCAAATGTTCAGCTCCACTTTCGCCACACCATCGCGGAAAAGTAGTTTTGTTATGCCAAAATTTCCAGAGCCGGTTAAATCAAAGATGCTTGATTATGACGAGCGTCATGATGATTACCACAAAGAAATTTCTATAATTCCACAAGTTTTGCTCCTTAATGATCAGACGCCGCCTGACGATGATGTTGATAATGATCATAGCCGAAACGGAAATCCGAAAGAAACTCGCGTGACATACTCGAGACGTAGAAATTTTCGAAAAACTTCAACAACAATGATTCCGATCACTGTGACGACGACACCGATGCCAATTACTACTACTACGACGACGACGACGACGACGACGGCGTCGTCGTCTTTTGAGAAACCTAGACGTAATACTAAACGACAAAGGGGTGGCGGTGGAGATCGGCGCAATAAGAAGCGTCAGCAAAATTGTAAGAATTTAGACACTCCCAGATGTCAAAGACAAAGAAGAAGGCAGTTGGCGTTATCACTCAACATAAACAAGACATTGCACATGACCTCGGGGGAAAGACCGTATTTAGCTGAGTCGAGAAATCAAACGAATTCTCGACCCGAGGCTGATCTTTTCTGGACGGGTAGCGGTAGTGGTGGCACAAATAATCAGGATGACGGGCAAAAATTATCACGATCAGTGCGTAGTCATCATATTAGAAGAAATGCTGGTGGTGGTGGTGGCGGCGGCATGAGATCTAGCCTGGCCTCGGCATATGATGGAATTCAGGCCTCCAGAGACTTTATCATTCCAGTAGGCAACGTCATCAATAATAATCAATCGTCGGCTTATAAGGAGAATGTCGATCTCAACCCTAACTTGTGCTACAAAGTAGACGGGATGACATACGGACAGCAGAAATTATGCGTGCTACATACCAGCATCATGCCAGCGATCAGTCGTGGAGCCAGGGCTGCTATTCAGGTAGGTTCCATATTTGCTCTTGTTTCAATTTATTTTTTTTATTTTATTTTTTTTTTGAGCTAGTGAATATAAGCTCAAATTATTTACAGTCCGGTTCAAGATAAGAAATTCTATTATAGATCGTATCTTTCCCATTTATGAGTAGAGGCGTGGGTTCAGTGTCTAGCAAAAGATGATGTTTTTAGTTCAGTACGGGCATTGCGTACTTAACTTATCCATGTCTGGGTATTTAGTTGACTATTGAAATTTTAGATTCTTATGGAAATCTCTTGATCTTTTTACTCTTTTGTTCATCATGGTTAAAATGTGGCTAGCTCATTTACATGAGAATTAATACGCGAAATTTATGCTGATGAATATGAAGAGACTGCTTGTCCGTTTATGTAATATTCAGCTGCTTCTAGAAAGTTGGGACGAACATTAAGGGCAAGCCTTTGAGATATGCTCAATGAACTAGACTATTTGGACTATGAATGTTGCTAGTAACGTACAATAGATTGCATAAGTAATTTTCATATTCAAGAGTTTTCATTTAAGTGGACTTGTAGACAAGTTGAAAATTAATGTTAGAAAAATTAATTTTATTGGAAGCTTGGTATTACTGAATTTTTTCCATTTTCCTTAAGACGGGACCCAAGTCTGAAATATCAAATTCTCCACATATTGGAGTTTTTGTTTTAAATACGCTCAGAGCAACCTACTATATACTTTCCTTATATAGGTAGCTGTTGTTTCTTATAGCCATCCTGATTTCTTAAAAAAAATCAGTGGATTCTACGGAGCTCTGATCGCTGCAACTCAACTAGCTCCAAAAAACAAAGTTTTTGGTCAGTTTCTCTACTCTTTCATTCCCAGCCATTTTTCAATGTCCCGGTACGTAACATAGAGTCACTCTCTCGCATCTAGTAATCTTCCGTAGGCTGTTTTTGAACTGTTTAGGAACTTAAGATTTTACAAATCCAGCTTACAACGCCTTAATGGTCAGCGGACTGTCAGTATATTTTCGAATATACTCAATGGACTCTACTACAATAAGCATCTTAATATAAAATCTCCCAGCTAAGTATTTGGTATTCCCTGTCTATTCTACTTCTAAAAACATCCTGGAGTCACCGTATGTTCGTTCCCTCCAGCGTCTTGTATCCTTTAGCCTAATCGCTTTAATTTTCGCCAGCAGCTATAACAGTAGAAGTCTAATGGAAACATGATGTCCACTAACAGAATTGGCATTCGGAGCCCACAAATAAAGTTGTGCCTATTATAGACGGCCGTCTGGTTTCTTTAAAGTATGTTCAAATTCAATTTTTTCTGTGTTATAATCCATCAGACCAGGGAGCCCTTGCAATGTGTTGGTCTAACTATTGGCGATGTATACATCCATATATCCAATGCACCATTTTAGATGTTAGAGCCCATTTAATTCCAAAGGATTTTCTGTACAAGGCAACAATGGCTTTTTTATGCATGTTCTCATGTATTGCTCCACCAGTTAAGCTTAGAGTCTTAGTATTACACCCAAGAACTTGGCTATAATTGCTGGAAAAGAGCAGATTTTTTCCTTCTATCATTGGGATTCTAAACACTGGTACTATTCCTGCCCTAGTGAAGATTAGCAAATCTGTTCTTGAAGATATAACGCTTATTTTGGGGCCCAAATATTTAGCATTGCCAGCGTCTATTTGAGCCTTTCGCTGTAGCAGCTGGCAAAATCTTGCTTGCTACCAGAAGTTTTAGATCATCAGCATAGGCAGCAACCGTGAACAGTTAACGATTTCTGTTATCTCTTGTAGGACGTGTAACTTTAAAGTGAGATCTCCATGTCTAATAAGGCCCAGCCTTTTTTGAAATTTTCAAAATTAAAGCTTGTACTGAGTTGTGCTCGACTTGTGCTGCGTTGTGCCGCAAAGAAAAATAAAAATTTTAACAAATTAAACCTTTTATGATAAAAATAAAACTTGAAAAAAAAATGCATTATTTGCTTTTGGAAATATGTCGAGGTGTGCTCAACTTCTGTTACGTTGTGCCGTAAAGAAAAATATTTTTTTTTTTCAAAAATTAATCTTTTTACGAGCCATTTTTGAAAAAAAGTTAGTCTAGCCATTTTGTTTATTGCAGAAATCAAGGTTGTACCGAGTTGTGTTTAAGTTGTACTAGAAGTTTTCCGCAAGGAAAAGGTAAAAATTTCGGAAATAACACTTTGGGTGGCAAGCAAAACAGCTGAAAATACAAGTTCTCATCTTCCACCCACTTCACAGATATCTGTTTCGCATCTCCCGTGTGGTTGTGTACATGAGCCAATACACATCCGTATGTGATCAAAGTCCTTAAGAAGCTGAACGTCTCTAAAGCCGCAGATCCTGATGGTTTCTCGCTCCTGTCAATTAAAAGCTGCGCCTCATCCTTAGCTAAACCTCTGCGCAAATTATTGTACTTGTCTTATTCGACAGGAAAATTTTCAACTGTTTGGAAACTAGTCCACATTCAGCCTATTCCCAATAAAGGGGTTGCTCACTTCACAATTTACCAAGAAGTGTGTACCATAGGCAATGAGACGAGACTAGGCTATATCAAAAGTCGAGCTACGCGAGGTGAAAATACATCGCGTGCTAGCACAGGGTTGTTATGAACACTCACAGTATAGCGTACGTTACGTAATTTTCTTTTTCTTGTAATTTTGATTTTTTAAGACCTCAAAACACAATATTACAACGCACCTATTTTTAATTATTACTCGCACTTACAATTTCGAATACATCCAAAATTTCGTAATTAAACTCTTCATCTATGTATATTAGATTTGGAGCTTTTAACTTCCCTTTCATCTTTAAATATATTAGCAGATTATAATATTAGAGATTGTTGATATACAGGGTGTCCCAAAAAATAGTGATAATCGGAAGCCTGGAGGTAGAGCGTCCCTCGGGAAACCCAAATCACCCCCATGTATGTTCTACGTTTTTATGTAGTTTTCGAGTTATTACAAATTTTCGAGATATTTCGCTAATTACATGTTGTAAGGTAATTTTGGTCATGGCGGTCGAAGAAAGTGACATAGGCACTTATTTTTTTTTCGAAAGAGCTTAACAGTGCATCTGTTGTATTTAAAACATTTATTTCAGTACACTTCACCATTGTCTCAAAAAGTAATCTTGAATTTTTTCTTTTACCAAAACAAAAACTAACTTGAAAAAAGTTCCACATAGTTTTTTTTTAGAAACTAGTTCAAAAACTTCCTTAGTTCATCGACTTTACATGGCGCAGACTTTATCAAGTTATCTCAGCGGCATTATACTTAAATTTCGATTCAGATTATACTATTGGTAGAAACAATTGAAACTGAAAATTAAATAAAAATAATTATTTTATTGTGAAAAATTACAAAAAGTTTTCAAAATGTCTACCTTCCTTTTCGACACATAACCGACAACGTCGGAAAAAACTCTCTTTCAGTCGATTGAGTGCTTTTCTGTTTCTTTTGATGTTTTCTTCCGCCGCTCTTAATCTACTCGACAAATCTGCTAAATTTCTGCATTCTTTACAATAAACCAGCTCCTTGTAGTAGCCCCAAACAAAAAAATCGATTGGATTTAAGTCGGGTGACCGTGGGTGCCACGCGATCGGCCCACCGCGGCCAATCCATTTTCCTTCAAATATTTGATTTAAGTAATTTCTCACTTTTCTTTCTGGCACAATGCAGCCCAAGTTGAGTACAACTCAACACAACCTGCACCATGGGCGTAGCCAGGGTTTTGTTGTGGGGTGGGCACAGTAGGGGCCAGCTTGACACAAAAATTGAAAAAGAATATTCTTCAATCAAGTATTGTTTTTTAAAACTGTGTAAAAGTTTCTAAGACATTAGTCAGTGTTAACAACAACACCAAGTCTCCTTACATCAAGGAAACTATTTTATTGATTACCGTTGTTTTTAGATCGAATACAAAATACGTATGATTGTATTTAAATCTACTAGCATTATGATTTCTACTGGAGTGAGAAAACTTTCACAGAAAGAAGAAAATTCCTTTTAACGGCAATAAAACCGTAGATCTAATAGAAACCAAATTTAATTAATATGTGTAGAAACACGAGAAAAATTCTTCTGATTATAAGAAAATTATCGCTTATACAACGAAACTGACTTGCTACAACAAAGAACATTTTACATGAAGTCAACATACATAATATATACCTACTAACAATTATCCAATTTGGAACATTTAAAAAAAATCTTTTTTTAGAATAGCGAAAAGTAGACCACATTTAAGCAATTCTATTCTTAGGATATATAACCTTTTCTCATATTCTGTATGAAAATTTTCTGCTAATCGGAGATAATTGAGAAAATATATTTACTGCAATATTAATCTAATTTGTCTATATTCATTTGAATAAGACGAACCAATTTGTTTTCTTACATCCAGGAAATGTCACCTAAGCTCAAAATCGCACCTAACTTTCTTTGATACACATGGAATAGAGCTTATTTTCATTGAAAATTTCTCTCAGTGCATTATCGTTTAATTTGAATTCGTCACCTTCGATCACTACCTTCTAAACTAATATCGTCATAATCATAACAGAAATCGCCAATAATCAATTAAGTAAGCTTTAGTTTACTATTTTTTCCAACAAATCGGCTCAATACCTTTTCAGCTGTAATTTTTTTTAACAATGGCATGCTCTGTGTTTAGCAGTAAAATGCGTGACATCCGAGAGAATCGTTCTTGAAGCATTGTGCTTCTAAGCAACGTTTTTAACCGCCTCATAGCAGGAAAACTTCTCTCACAGCCGGCGGAGTTCACTATGCGTAATATTGCCGCTTTAGAAAGTTTATACTCTTCTTTAATATTTTTTCTCAAATTTTCATTTTACATGACCATCGTTTCAGCTTCCAAGGCTGTATCAATTTTTAAGATTTTTTTATAATTACTGATGAATTTAAGATATTTGTCATCATATTTACAAGAAAATAAGGAATTTTCAAGATATTACCTCTACCTCTGATAATTTTTTCCAGTTGTTAAAGCTGCTGTGAGGTTACTTTTTCCAATTACAGCAAGGACTGGGGGTGCTTTTATCCAAGAAGTTTACCAGACTCGATTATAGATCTCTTTCTTAACATTTTGGCTTTCTAAACTCAAACCTCAAGTTTTTCTTATCACGCTTTTGATTTTTGACTTATTGATTTAACATTTGTTTAGTTACTTCTTAATTCTCCTTTTTGTTCTTTATTAGGGGAACAAGAGACCTTACCGTGGATCGTGGATCTCTTGGCTCGTTTTTCATTTAGTTTGAAAAAGTACTGCCTAAGTTACAGCGACGCTCCGTTTTTTCACTTAGGATCATCGATCGATTTTCTTTGATAATTGGTGATCCAGCCTAAATCTTGCCTAAAGGGACGAATATTTATAAATTAACGTACCTATGTGTATAATTTTGGGTACGTCTTCCGATTTATATATTAATTGGATATTAGAAATAGTCTATTTCGCTTTAACAAGCGAAATGGAACATTTTTCCCTACGCATAAGAAAATTAAACACAGGCTATTGGCTAGCATGGCCAATAAACAAAAGATCATGTAGTTCCAGTATGTGGGTCAAGTATCATACATATTGCACATTGTATTTTCTATATATGAGCAAAGAGAGCGAAAATAGGAAAGAACGAAAAACAATATACAGAGCTCAAATTGTAGGTCAAACATTAGGCACATTGCAAATATTTCTTCACATATGGTTAAAACAAGCATACACTGGCTGTATGGTAAGTCAGGGACAGCCCACTGCCACTATATGCCCAGAACCAGTATCGTGTTGAGGGTTTGTTTCTACGTAAACAATGTAGTGCGTTGTCCCATTATGCTAAAGCCTTTGCTTTTAATTGAATGTGGCGCAATTGCAATTGCGCCTCCACATTCTGTTGGAAACCAAGGCTTTGGAATGAAAAAATTTTGAGTTGACAATAATTCTGATGGATTTCTTATCAGTCGGTCGAAATGGAGAAAGTCAAATCAATGTTAAGGTGAGTTTACACTTAGATACAAGTATCTGGATTTGTATCGGCACTTGTATAGCCACGTTTCCGACTTGTATATATGTATTGAGAAATTTCTTGTCTTCTGTTTTGCATTAGATGGGGCACTTGTCGATATACTTTAATTACAAAATGTATGAGCATTTGTGTGAGGCACAACCAAATGAATGAGCATTTGTATGCGAAGTTGTATCGCGATTTGTCGAATATACTTTGCCTCATAAAAATCCCGATACAAGTGACTAAGTGTAAACTAAGCTTTAGATAATTATTAGGAATTTGTTTTGAAATGAAAATGTTTTATAATTTGAGTATTCTTAAAAGAATTAATGACTAGGGAAATGTGAGAGATACTCGTATGAAAATATGTACCTACCGCATAGATGCGTTCTATTAATTTGATGGCGCTTTAATAGATGTATGTTTGCGGTTTATTATGAGTAATGAATACCGATTGTTGAGTGGCGCTTCATTACAAAATCACTTTTCATAAATTTGGAATCAACTACAGATGTAGGCACAGCTCACTGTTATACAATTTGGTTATGCTTTCAATGTTATGTCCTCATGCTTGCTTGGTTGAAACTGAAATATAATTGATCGGTTAATTGAAATTTAATAATTTTGGATCGTAATTTTCCGGGGTTGTGGGGGGGGGGGCACCAGTGCAGTTTCGAGTTCACTGGGGTGGGCGGTGCCCACCCGTGCCCCTACCTGGCTACGCGCATGACCTGCACCATGATTAGGCTAATTAAAAAATTTTATATTCTTCATACCAAATTAAATTTTTCAGATTTGTTTGTGATACAACACACACAACACACTCTTTACTTTTTTCCAAATGTCGAAAATAGGCGAACTAATTTTTGTGAAAATCATATTTCTTTATAAAGAGTTTAATTATTTTTTTCCCATCGTGGCACAATGAGGCAGAAATCACACACGATCTAGCACATCCGTTATGTTTTCAAATTTCAAAAAACAAAACAAATAAATGTTGAGTTACGGTTGTGCTGCAAAAAAACCTAATAATAAACTTTTTAGGGCTAAAAAAGGTAGCCCAACAAATTTAGAACGTTTAATTTTAAAAATTCACGCAGGTATTTTCAAAAAAAAAAAAAAAGAAAAAGAAAAAAAAATCATTTATTAACCTTTTTATTCTGCAGCGTGATTTGGTATGATAAATTGGCATTGTCAAGTTCTGCTCGACTTCTGCTATGTTTTAAGGTTTTCAGAATACCTGTTTGGTGTATATCGAATCGGAAATACTATTACATGGCACAACTGATGAATCCTGACATAAAAAAAGTGCGTGCGTTCGTGTGAGTAAGTGAGCGAAAAGATCCTAGTGATTGAGGGAACGAAAGAGCGTGGATGTTACTAAACCAATGACAAATTTATTCATCTATTACATAAATGCACATATTTACATGAACAGGTTCGTCTCCGTATCTATTTTGGACGATCCTTTTTTGAGCCCCTATCCATGTGCAGCCGATTTTCATGTTTTTTTTATATAAACTGTGTAATGGCCGCGCGGACCCCTGCCGAAAAGTTCCGCGGTAGCCGATTATTCCCACAAGTAAATAATTTTTCGAATGAACATCCTCACAAACTTTTATACTTACAGGAATATTTTCCAATTTCTTTGCTGTTTGGTCGCCGAGGTCGGTTTCAATAATGAGATGGGCACCTTATATATAAAGTACTGTTTTGAAATTAAGAAAAATAAAGGTTTTGCTGGACTGCACGCGACTCGTATTGCGTACAAACGTACATACAAACAAAAAATCCTAAATTTAAATTTTTCATTAAGAAAACAAAAACTTTGGAAAAAAAGTTGGCTAGCCTTTTTTAAAATTCTTTTTTTATCATAATATAATATTCAGAGATGTTTTTTTCTTTACGGCACAACGCGTAGCGCAAGTTGAGCTCAATCCAGCACGCCCTTCATTTTTCAAAATTTTGAAAATGGCTGCGCTAACTTTATAGACATGAGATCTCCATCTTTTTTTGCATATCCGAACATCCGTCTTAACTTGGTTTCGTATGCTCTCCACCTATTTGAATTGAGAGAATATTGTCTTTCTGCATATGTTGATACGGTGATCAACTCTACTGTCATCACATTAAGTGATTGACGGGCAAGCTATTGTTAATCTTCAATGTACATACAATCCACTATAATTTTCATAATAATTGGATACTCTTCAGATCGTCTCTATAAATTCTTACCCAGGATAAAATTCTTCCATAGTGTACCTACATAAGATTTGGTGGGGAGAGACATCTTCTGTTTGTGATTTTTTCAACTATTGACTTGATACCGTAATAAGGGACCCTAAAAATAAAACAGCAACTGTAATAAACATCACTTCAGGCTATTACTTGCCTTAATAATTGGCCAGTGCCTTCCATATTAAAACAAAATGGCCAAAATCACTATACGAAGAAGATTTCTCGTCTAACAGACTGAAATTTATTGAAAATTGCATTTAAGTGCAAAAAGAAATTATTGAACTTTTCGACCCAGCGATCAGAGAAGTCTCATCGGTATGGTTATCTCTAATCGCCTACCATAGAAGATCAAAGATAACCATACCGATGAGACCTCTCTGATCGCTGGGCCAAAAAGTTCAAAAATCACTATATTTACTGCAAATATTAAAATGAGCGATAAGAGCTGGAAAAAAACGTCGAACCGAACCAAGGCCTGAAAACATTTTTTTTCGATTGACGAAAAATTTTATATGACACAAGGGGCCCTGTACTGTAATATACTGAGGGTCAACTTGCAAATCCTTCCGTAGTTCAAAATTAACTCTATTATCGACTCAACTCTCTTCTCTGACGTGACACTTATACTTTCCGTCAGCGTTTCTGATAATTTCAAATCGAAAAGAAGTTCTATAGAAAAGTTACCACATTTTCTGTGATCAGTGAATAATGAGCTGTCTGTCTTGCATGAATGCGATTTGTTTGCTCGTGTACTTAAAATTTTCTTCATTTGTTACCAAGTATTCGAGACTAAAACGTTTTTTAATCTTAGAAATTATGTTGCGGTATTTATCTGTTATAGTTATTCGTGTTTTGATTTAATAGTGTCAGCTTTCATATAGTAACAAAACCATGGTCATGGTCAATATTAACCTGACCAAGATGATCATGTGACTACTTGTCCTCGGCTCTAACAGAAATGATATCTTTGCGTAATACCGAAAGTTGCATAGATTAGTTGATACAATGGCTTCACTCAGTCGATAAAATCCTCCCTTGTAGACTTAGAACACAAAGTTTGGACACTCTCTGAGCCTGACAATAAATATACGGTCTACATGACTGTGAAATTGTAGCTTGAAAGCTATATCTGCTTTTTTGTAATTAGAGGGATAGCTGTAAGTTACTTATCACGTCCTATCCAGCAAGGCTAGATTAGATTAGATTTGAGAAGGGGTGAATAGGCGTTAGCCTCACAATCATTGCGACCTGAAAGATCTATTGTGAGTCCCCGTTGAATTTACTCCATTTCTAGGTTCAGACTGTTAATAAAGTCTAGAACCATTCTGGGATTGAGGTTCCACACGTAAGTTGGTGGAGAAAAAACATGTTCAAGGTGGAGTAAACTCCGCCTGGCCGATGCTTCGCAGTTGCAGAGCAAGTGCTCCGAGGTTTCGTGAGCATCCTGACAGAAGCGGCAGGATGAAGTCTCAGCCAAACCAAGCTAGTTTAGGTAATACTTCAACGGGCAATGGCCTGAGAAGAGCTCAGTAATCATTTTGAGCTCTGTTCTTCTAAGGAGTAGGAGTTCTTTTGTTTTTCCGCCAGGGGTGTCGATAAACTTTTTTGCATGACGAAGTCCTTGTAGCCTTTCCCAATACAGGGATTTTTATTTATTCTCCCAGGTACATATTTAGGGCAGCTCTGAGGTAACATTTTGAAGTGCCACACAAAATGGCTCTGGTCCGACAAACTTAGTTTCCGCTCCTCTTTTGGCTAGACCATCGGCAATTTCAATGCCTTTGTGGCCCTCATGTGCAGGTACCCACATGAAGATCCAGCAGGGCTAAGTATTTAGGTGTCATATTAGGCTCTAAGATGGGCTGGAGTAGTAATATACAAGAACGCATGAAAACGCCGCGTTAGCTGGATAAATAAACCCAATGTGGTACGATAAATGTACACAGCGATATTAGACCAATCTTATGTTCCGAGTTATAGTGGTGAACGGTACTCAAGGGAAAATATGAACTGTTGAGAATCCAGAGAGAGTAATGTTTGGGTATAACTGGGTTCCTGCGCACCACGCCCACAGATGAATTGAAGGTAATATTTGATCCACTGCCAATAGATAGAGTTAAGCGACTACCAGCGTATTCAGGCTCATATTGAATGTAGAATTTGCCAGGGTGAGTTGGTAGCAATGCCACAAGCAGCAGCTGTATAGCTTGGTGGATTGCTACCAACTAAATGTAGACAGTCGGATTTAAACAAGTTCCACATATACTGATAGCTAAGCCGTCCTTAAGATGTTGGACGCTGTTGTGTTAAAATCAAAGCTGATCTAGTTATGCAAAGATAGATTTGAAGAAATTTCTTTACACTCTTGGTACTTGGACAGTTCCTGTTTAAGTTCGTATGTAACAATTCTGATCAAAACTCTGAAAAGCGACAACACTAACGAAAGCCACAAGAAGGCTAATTATCGGTCGGTCGATTGTCGATTGTATTGTGAGGTAATTATGGTCTCTATACAATAGGAAGAAAACAATGGAGGTCCTTAGGTGTATCAGAATTGAAACCTAGAAACTAGTAGGGTGATAGGTAACCATGTTACTGTCATAGCAGTAAAGTAGGTACCTGAAGAAATCGAATTAGTGCGACATGTGCTTTTCGATCGATCGTCAGGCGATCAAAAGTGGAGGCATACTTGGCAGCCACTTTTTTTGTCGGAGCTAGGAGAGCTACAATGTTTAGAGCTTAGATGTATCCTAATATAGGGAAGCGGGATCTAGGGTCGGCTTTAGAAAGATATATATATATATATACTAGGGGAAGCCCATCGGCGTTGCTCGGTGGTAATCTAGATACCTAGATGGGTGGGGGTTGGGTTGGGTGGTTAGATATAAATAACACAGCTATTATGTTATTCGATGGCGCAATTCCGTACTCTAGGGTTTCACTCTGTGTCTGTATGTGTGTGTGTGCGTGCTGGTCTTCATATGTGTGTGGGAGAGTGTAGCTCTTTACGACAATGCGTTCTTATTCATACCCAAATATATAGTTAAACACGAAATTTTTGTATGGTAACGCTACGGGGAGTTGCCCGATTGGTCCCATTTTCGCACTGTATTTCCAATTTTTATGAAAGTGTCGTGTACAAAATATGAGCTCTCCACCTCGAAGGCTTCTCAGGCTTAGTAAAAAACAAAAATTTTGTATGGCAACCCTACGAAGGAGTTTCCCTAATGGTCCCATTTTAGAACTTTATTTAAATCATTTTTAAGGAAGGCTCGTGTACAAAATTTCAGCTCACTACGTCGACGCGTGAAGCAGTGTCCAGATATATAGTGATAATCCAAAGTTTTGCATGGCAACATCAAAAAGTGGTCGACCGATTTGATCCATTTTTGAACTTTTATTTTCTATTTTTATGAAAACGCCGTGTTCATAATTTGAGATCTCTATGTCGACGCGTTCTCGGACAGTTTCCAAATATATAGTGAAAAACCAAAGTTTTGTATGGCAACATAAAGAAGAGGTTGCCCGACTCAGACCACTTTTGTAATTTTATTCACTATTGCTATGAAAATACCAAGTACCAAATTTTAGTTCGCCACGTTGACGTGTTCTCATGCAGTGCCAAAATATATGTATAGTTAAAAACGAAGTTTTTGTATGGCAACCCTACGAAACAGTTGCCCGATCTGTCTCATTTTTGAACATAAATTTACATTTTTTTAAAAACGCCGTGTACAAAATTTGAAAACTCCACATGGACGCGTCTTCAGGCAGTATCCAAATATACAGTGAAAAACTAAAGTTTTGAGTGGCAACACCAAAAAAGGGTTGCCCGGTTTGGCCCTATTTTCAACTTGTATTTTCAATGTTCATGAAAACGTCGTGAACAAAATTTCAACTCTCCAAGTCGACACGTTCTCAGAAAGGTTTCTAGATCACGGCAACAGCGCCATCTATCGTATGCAAAAGTAAATTATATATACATTCACAAAAGTTCATTGAAATCGCTTGTGCGGTTTCGCAGATTAGCGTAAACGAACACAGTGCTACGGGATTTGTATATATTAAAATTAATTTACCATGAATCTATAGGCCAGAATGGATCCGCCAGTGAAGCAGACTTAGACTAATCTTAGCGGCACTCCTGTAACCTAACCTGAGATTTCTTGAGCTGAATTAGATTTTTATTGCTTACCCTAAAATCAGTCATTTTTGCCTTCGGCACAATTTAATTAACTTTCATTTTCACATGAATGGTAAAAATTGAGATCTTAATCTCTTAAACTTTAAGTCTGCAAAAGTTTTGTTGTTAGCCTTTTACAGGACGAAAATTAAATAATTATGAATATAGTATTGTTGCACTCTTTGAACCAATTAACTATCAGAAAAAAAAAACGTTTCCTCACTTACTGAATCTACCAAAAACTTCTTCTATTGAATATTTTTTAATTGAATTCGAAACTCCTAGTAAACGTTAAAATATGCAAGACAAGAACAGCTTTTTTATTTTACCCAGTTTGTAATAGGAAAGCTTATTATTTCTAGCAGTTTTCCATATGCATTCATTCCACATGCTAAGGTCCTTTCATTATTTATTAAATTCACTTTAAAATGTGAAAGTAGGAAACGAGAAACATCCGTTTTTCCTATGCATCTGAAAAATCCATTTTCCTCTCACTTTCATTACTATAAATAAATTTGCTTGCGGATATTAACACTCAACTCTTGCAAATCTGGGTCAAACTCAAGTGGGTGAATAAATAGAAGGACCTGCTTCTGGCTTAAGCATTCATGTGGGTGGCTAGCTCTATAAGAAATTTTTATTCGAGTTTCCTAAGTACCTCCGGAATCTGTCGTAATATATGTAGGTTATGAAATATTTTATAAATTTTTATTTTATTATTATTTCCTATCAACGGAAACTTCTGTTTATAGCATATCCAGTCAGATTTTATGAACGTTGGTTTTGTTTTTCAAGGCTTTTCCATAGATGGCACAAGAGCTATAGATAGCGCATATTATACCAGAGCAGAATATATTGATTGTGAAATTTCGGAATGGACCACAAATTATTTTAGAGCATGCCGAGAGCAAATATTTTCTTAACATTGCTGATGCAAGAAAATATGTGGCCCATTCCGGAATGGACCACCCAACCATATAAAATTTGTATACTCTGCTCTGGTATTGAATGCGACATCTAGTTCTTGTGCTATCTATGGCTTAACGTAAAAGATGATGGAACTGTATGTCTAAAATGTTGGTTGCGGTCAAATTGAAAATAACACTCATATTAAATTTAAGCTAAGGAGGGATCACTTTTCAACGCTATTATTGTCAGGTTTTAGCATGTGGTGTGAATCTTTCTACATAGCCTTTGAAAAATTGTATACAAAACTGTTTCCAAAATTTTGTCAGTATTGTGTTACCTTCCAAATTCCAGAAACAACACTGTTGTTTCTGAAATTTCACTAAAAAAGGTTTCAGTATCTTAGATGCTTACATCTTTTTCTATAGTCCTAGATTCAGTTAAGAAGTTGAAAATGCCTTACAAGAAAATTGACTGACGAACTAACTAATCGTATATTTCAGTATGGTTCGTTTGTTCTTTTGGCATTTGTTTGTTTGATCAAAATAAAAAATAACAAATTGTCATACCTCCAGTATTAAGATAACTCTAACATCTCTAAATGTGAGCTTAAAAAAATTTAATAATAGCAAGAAATGAAACAAAAAGAACTCACGGATTATGGGCCATTTAATATGTTGTCGCGAGAAACAGAACCAGGTTATGTTTTATGTGAACTATTTAGCAGATTTACAGGTATTTCTACTCCATAATAAGGTGACTTTTGGTGTACTACAATTGTCAATGGAAGTAGAATTAGAACGACTCATTTCTGCTACAGTGCATAAATCTCGAAAAGAAAATGAGTTTGAAAAAAGATAAAAAAACAATATTTCGAAATTTCGAATTTGAGTTTGAAATTTACTAAGAAGAAAGCTCGAGAAGGACTCTGTATCGTCTACTTCGGATGGGGTCTAAACTTTCTGACGTCACCGATATGTTTGAAATTTTGTGAGTTTATTGCCTTATATAAATTAGTAATACAATTTAAATATTTTTCCAAAATTTCGCTTACTGTGAGAGTGATAGCCCTTTGAAGATTGCTAAAAAAAAGGCACATTTTTGCTCGTTCGACCTAAATTCAAAATTGCATACCTCTGGTCATACGAAGGTGATTTTAATGAACTGCGGTGTCCTGGAAAGGACACATATGTATCAGGTTTTATACGAAGAACTCTCGCGGTGCAAAATTTTTGGAAAGGCCTGATTTACATTCTTTAAAAATTTATAGTTGGAATTTCCATGCGTTCACGTGCAATAATTATTTTAGTAAGAAGAATCTGACACATGTCACTTGTTGTATGGAATGTGGACGGAGTTGACAAGTATGAATCACTTAATCTCATAATCTCGCTAATACAATTTGGTTACTTAGAAACTACGGGAGGTGGAGGGGGAGGGATAAACAAACAAACCCAAGATTTAAAACTAAAGGGGTGTTTATGGTACAATGCAATATTATTACTTGAATTACGCTATGAACATGAGCTTCATGAATAATATTTGATCTTGATCATTCTTGCAAAAACTGGGATTATTTTGTAGATTTTTCTTGCTTTCGTCATCAATTTTTAGGTTGGAAAATCACTGTAATAAGCAGCCGATCCATCGGAGAAGTAAACGATTTTCCAAATTTCTTCACGCTTATGTCAACACCACTAATTATAATTATACATTTGTGCTCCTCGCTTCTCTATCCTGTGTGCAGATATTTATATGGCAAAAAGGTTAAGGATAATACCGCAGTCTGCGATCATCAACTGGAAAATTTCCTTTAATTATCAGCAATTCTCTCTGGTCAGCACCAGCATTTTTTGATGGTGGATTTTAAATACGTGAAAGATCGCTGATCAATTAGAATTTATTCAACGTACTTATTATTAAAAAAAAAAAAAAAAACTTACCCATGCTGACAAAAGTCTCCCATTAACCTGTTGATTTTGTCATTGCTACCACGTAGAACTGGTTTTAAAACATGAGCTTTCAAGCATCTGTGCTCATTCCCGATGATGGTTGTTACCGTTTCTCTCATTGCTTTTCGATATTTTTTTTCGAGATTCGATAGGAGTGATTCGTGAGTAGAGAGTGGAGAGTCGAGAGTGTAGAGTGGAGAGAGTGTTTAGACTTTATGACTAAAAAGTAGAAAATAAAACATATTAAAAAAACTTTTAAAATAAATAGCTTTCGTAAAAAAATTGCACTACAATGTAAAAAATGATTTTTTTCTCAGTGATATGCACAAGAAAAATTTCGTTGCAAATTAAAAAATGCTACAACTCAGATTATCTTAAAAGTTTGAGCATTTGCAGTTAGATAATTGTGATTATATGTAGTTATGGATGCCCAAACTTTTAATTTTTAATCTGAATTGTAGCATTTTTTGTTTTGCAACGAAACTTTTCTTGTGTATATCACTAAGAAAAAAATCATTTTTTAAATTTTAGTGCAATTTTTTTACGAAAGTTATTTATTTTAAAAGTTTTTTTAATATGTTTTATTTTCTACTTTTTAGTCATAAAGTCTAAACGCTCTCTCCGCTCTCCACTCTCCACTCTCTAATCTCAACTCTACTCTCGAATCACGTATCTAGCCTCTCGATTCACAACTCTCAACTTTCGACTCATATCACACACCGCCCATATTGGAAAACCCCAAGGGTGGTAGTTGCCATGCCCACCCCAAAACCTCGCAAAATGTAAGAAACTTTTACCACATTTCCTCGTTCACTTATTCTAAATAAAAAAAACCCCATGTAAATCCATCCATCTTTACTACCCTAAAACTCTTTCGTCATGAACTGCACCCTCAGGCGCTCAGTTTTTTAGTCTGACGTTTGTGAGTTGATAAAAGTTATTTAAAAACAACCGTCTCATCCGGGGCTTAAAGCTGGGGCCTTCCGTATTCTGCTATTATTCACTGACTATACGAGACAGCTATCTTTACCTCTTGTAGTTATTAATTTGTGTCTAGTCTATTAAGCCACGTTTTGCTTTCAGCTGGCATTAACCAGTTCCGACGAAAGTGCACAGATAACTTGTAAATTTAATGTTTATTTATTTTTCCCGGACGAAAATCAAACGCACACTTGTTAGGAATCGGTCAAAGATGGAGAATAGAAGAATTCTAAGAACTTTTATTTTTAATGTATCACAAAACAGTATTCCGTGAGATGGATCTTAACATCAATATCTCTTCCATATATGTACATCTGTCTGACGTATGTATATTGCGCCATAATACCTTACATTGCTGTTTTATATCAAATTTAGTATAAAAGTGTTGTCAACGGCTGCAGTCACTTTATTCCAGGGCTATTCCATAATATGTTCGAGAATTGCCAATTTTAAACTTAAGGAGTCTATATCGTTGATATAAGTACTCCCACTCTGCGATCAGATAATGAACAGATGATAAAAACCATGGGTAACTGCTGTCTGAAATGTGTTTAATTCTTATCTAAAAAATATTTAAACTAAGATGTTCACCGAATTGCGAGTTTGAATATTGAATACCATGGCAGAATTATAACCTCGGCGAAAAAGCATAGTTGTTAACACTATTGTATTCCTTAAATGTGTGAATAATAGAGGGTATATTACCGAGAATATCATGTTCCAAAATACTAGGAGAGCTAATCCGATTTTTTTATCAGTATCACCGGTAAGCAATAGGTGGAGTGCAAAGAGAGATTTGTAGTGTTAAGCCGGTCTCAGCAAGTGATGACGATAACTTGAAAATTTCAGTGATATTCGCGAGTCATGTGTAACCAACTTTAGGAAACGAGTTGATTACTTGAAGATGATGAGTTTGGAGAAATTCTAAGAACTTTATTGCACGATCATCCCCGAGGGTGGATATTATTGTTGAAATCCCCACCAAAACAAAACCAAAATTGAGCTGGTACTGAAATTAAATCACGTGTTTGATGAGTAATCTCAGAAATGATTTTATCCTAACGTAAAATCAGCTAGAAATCTTGAGTCATTTTCAAAGCCCTTTCACATCCAACAAAAGTGAGGCACATAACTTACCACGCCCAATTATTTAGTTGCAAAACTTGTCCTATTCCTACTTTAGCAATGACTATAGGAAATTATATTTTCAAAACTATAGTCCAACTAGCTATAAAAACCCATTATTTGCATTTGACGCATCAATATTGTATTGTATAGTCAGTTGCTCCGTCACTAGATTTGAAAAGTATTTGCAATGGATCGAGAAGGAATTCGATATACTCCACGAAAGGGAAGACAGCGCGAAAGGAATTCTGAAAAATGGAAACAAAATTTGAAGAAAAAAAGGTTAACATTTATATTTTAATGAAATGGTGGCATTTTAATTACCTATTAAAACTCTTAGATATATTCCAGCCATAAAAGGACAACATCACCCACTTGCAATCATTGGAATTCAACTTTCCAACTATGTTCCTAATAAAATTGCATAAGAAAATTTCCTGTTAAAGTATACAAACGCTCGGTTTCCACAAAGGCTAAGATCAAAAAAGGATCCTCAGACTCAAGAAACCAAGAACAAACAATGCAGTATTACGTTAAAAGAATGCCTAGTTCTATTAATTACTGTCAGTTTAATTTTTTTCTGTTGTGGGGAACTTGTTAATCCATCCTAACCGGGGTTTCGGCTGCATTGAAAAGCTCATCAGAAGGAAGGAAACTATAATTCACCCGAAGTAATATTAAGAAATATTCAAAAAGCATGGCTCAGTTATTTGACATGGAATAGACACAAAGATTTACAACTGGAAAGAAATGTCTTCGGCAACATTCAAATCCCACTCTGCTTGGCATTTTAATTTTATAATCCGACGAAACACATGCTTATTAAAAGGACTTACTCTGAGTTTATTGTAATGCGTGCTGGAAACCAAACTACAGGACTGATGTCGGTCAATTTAAAGGCATTTTTAAGAGGAAAATCTTGTTTAGCAATGATAAAAAGTGAGCTTCAATCAAATGTGAAGGTTAAAATGGAAAAGCTGAAGGATTTGAATACTTTAGTAATATAAAGATACATTTTCATTACAGTAGCCAGCAAATTTCTTGTTATTGGTTTATTTGCTTTTACTTAAAAACGCTTAGATTGGAAGCTAGTCTTATTTCTATACCCCCCAATTATCTTTGCATATTTTTCTGAGATTGAGGACAAAAAAAAAACTAATTGATTCAAATATTCTCATTAATGAATAAATCGGATATGACGCAGAACAAAGTAATTTTAATTTCCCCTATCCATATCACAGTTAGTAGACTCTTTAAGCAACTTTAAAAATTCAACTTGCCATGGCTGGATTGTCACTGAATATCCATTTTTACCTAAGCATACACGGATATCCATCACATTGATAAATTGTCAAAATGATTTATGATCAGTTTCAATGATCTCCTGGCTACCTTGTAAGTATACCTTAAGTTGGGTTCCTTTGATGGCTTAAGAAGAACAGGGAAAGTAGCAGGGATTTCAAACAATTTTTTCAACTTCTTTCGTAAATTATTACACTTTATCATATCATCTGCATATCAAGAGGGACCAAGAAGGTATTATTCTTGGAACAAATTGGGCCATCATAATGGAGGGAATAAAAACTGTTTATAAAACTCAAATTCCTACCTTCTTGTAAAATTTGATTTAGTTGATGGATAGATAAGCATTAAGCGTGAATTGCATTGACATGACAGTAAATTGTTTTCATTGGTTGAAAGCGGTCAGTTGATTGATAGAGCACAAACTACCGTGCTACGAGGATCAACTAAGATTTTAAATTTTGCTGCCGCTGTCTTCATAGGTAGCATAGCATCATAATCGTCTGCTTGCTACCTTGTGCTACTGTTGTGAAATCCTATACACTCGACAGGAAAACTAGTTTTTACATTGCTATTGCTATTGATGTCATGCAATCTGATTCAGGGATTACACCTGCTTCCTTTACCTTCGGCTATCACGAAAGTTAGGCATTCATGAATTCAATCATTGTCACAAAAAAATTTTCCTCTATCACTACATATACTCCTCTTCTTAGCTTGTTTGAACTGAAAATGACAAGTTATTAGTAAACATTAGAGGTGGATCTGAAATACATAGATCTGATCTGGTAATACAATTTTTGATCTTAACTATTTTTAGGTACATACAAGTGACCGCCATAGTGGAGGGGCTGATATTGTCCTACACCATGAAAGCTCGTGAATTTTGAATTGCTTTATATATTTGTATATGACAATGAACTTTGGTGACCATCCATTTTACCAGAGTCAAGATGATGCATACAAGTTTTCTGAGCAGATTTGACTACAACCAAAAAGATCATAAAATGAATATCAAGACGGTCAACATTTTCCGCACAGGAAGGTTAACACAGAAAACACCACAAAAAATAGGAGGCTCTTACATTTCATTAAAATAAAAATATTTTATTTACAAATTTAATTAATTAATAATAATTTTTTTTATCACTTTTAAAAATTTTTCTTATATCTAACTTTTTTTTTTTTTTATAAAATTTAATATTGCGACAGCGCACATACTTATCCACACACATAGGCAATGTTAAAAGCTACAAATAAAGACGGAACAATTTTACATCAATAGTCTTATTCCAATACACTAAACACCGCTTAAAAACACTCTTAAATTTGCAATTATTGCTTTCATGAGCTAATTCTAATCCGTGTTTATCGCATTCAGGTCACAATTTGCACTTGAACTTTCGAGCAATTTCTTTTTAAAGAATTCTGCCATATTTTGAGTTCGTTGGCCGCATTTTTACAATATTTTACAGGAAATTAATACACTTTCATATTTATACATAAATGTCATCACCATTACGCAATTATATATACATATAACCATCATTACCGAATATTAGTTGTATTTTTGTAACCATAAATTTCTATCAAAAAACTAAATCCTTTCAATAGTTTCGCTTCTAAGTGTAAAGTAACTGTGCCTGCACCTGGACCACCATTTAAAAGCTCCACAAATGATTCATTGTCCCATTGGTCAGTGACTTTAATGTAACTAATTCGGAATGTTCCTTGTAATGCCTGAAATAGACATAATTATTTGTTAATTATAAAATTCAGAAAAAAAATTTTTTTTTTTAAGTACAAGTACTCAGTACAATAATTACTCACCTCTGGAGGCTCTTCTGGTGGAAAAAGATAATCTTCAGAAATTCTTCCGTTAATTATCTTAAATTTTCTGGTGACAATTTCCAAATGAAGCAGCTCATCATTTGGTGACCTATTACCGTATGTTGCACCTTCGCTATGAACTCCATTAACTGCAAAAATTATAACAATCGCTAAGGCAATGAAACTTTTCTTCATCTTCAATAATAATTAATTTATATCTCTTCTTATTCGTCGTATGTATAACACGCGTCTACTACTAAATCACAACAGACAGACAGCCACAGATGAGTACTAATTAATGGTCTGAGCGTCTTATAAATGTCATGTAATACGCCGCAATGAGCACAGCACCACGACAACGTGACGCAATGATTGGAATTTATAAGTTGTATGTATGTCTCTGAAATTAGACCCAAAACAGAGCTTGATCAGTTCTAGTTCAGTTTCCTCTTATCACGAAACATTTAATTATTGAATAAACAAAAAAATTATATTTCTGGGGAATTATAAAACCGCGCGTATACATTTTTTTTTCTTTTTATCTCGATTGTTTTTGTATTTTGTTTTGATTGTGTTTATATACAGTTTTCTGAGTCATTAGGTCATGACGACGCGAATGAATTCATTACGACGAGAACTATAAGTAGATTATGTATGGCTGTATGTATGTACGTATGTATGGCGGGGGAAGTTTTCTTAATAAGCTCATAAAAATCCCAATTTTTATAATGTACCGCGACGACAACCGAGAATCGGAGATTTGTTGATATGCAAATGAAAAATAAAAGTTTTTAATAAGATAGATAGGCGGAATTTTTAGAGTTATTATGTAACTACAAAAAAAAAGTAGGTACCTACTTAGAAAATTTTAGTACAACTTGGCGTCTTATGAAAATATAAATTATGTTTAAAAGTATAGTTAGATCTTAACTTGTTATTGTTTTTGTTTTTTATGAGAAACCTGAAAATTATGCGCGCAAAATTTTATTACAACAATTTCTTGGGATTTTTGCGAGAGATATATCTACAGAGAGTACGAGTTTTTTCTTAGTAATCAAAAGAGCCGAGGAGGGGAGTAGATGTATATATGTACATTGTTGACGCAAATAGGACTTTAAAAAGGGAAAATAAAAATATAACTTAAAATCTAATGAGAAAGTTTATGGTGGTGGCGTTCTTTTTTATGTTGAAGGATACTTTACCCCGCCAATTTAATTTTGCGTATCTCTGGAGGCCTTCTTATATAAATATTACAAAAAAATTTAAGCAGCTTTTCTTCTCAGTTCGTCTGCCATACACATACCAATGTTGGTGTCCTTTTATGTTGGCATATGCAGATGACTTTTCTATTTTTGCGACAAGAGATGAAGCTTATCTGGTCGCTTGTATTGTTTTCGAACAGGAGGAATATATAGCAGGAGCTAAAATTAATTTCATTAAGAGTGAAGACTTATGATGTGGAAGGTGGTGAGATCGTACAGATTTGCCTGAAGTACCTAGGTGTGTATATCGGACGCAAGAGTAAATCAAATATTAGCCGAATTGTTGTGGAGAAATTGTCTACGAACTTTAAACTCATGGCGTAGTCGACTATTTCCATTATCCTTAATGGGAAGGATAGTCATGATAAATTTTATGACTACCTTGTCCATCGTGCATCTGCTAAAGTTTGCTATATTTGATAAATGTTTTGTAGGTCTTTTCCATGCAAAAGCGATAGAGGCCTTTTATTGGAGAAGTCAATGGGTTGCTGAAAGCAGGGATTAAACGACTCAAATTTTGACTCAACTTATCGCTTAACTCAAGGAGTTAGTCCGCTCAATCATTGAGTGCGCTCAACAGTTGAGCGGTCGTTCATTACTCTAATCTTGAGCGGACTCACTGGTTGAGTGTACTGAATTTTTAGTGGACTCAATCTTGAGTGGAGTTGAGCGGACTCACTGGTTGAGCAAGCGGAGTTTAGCGGACTCAAATCAAAATTTAAATATTTCAATATTATATTAATTTAGCTTTTTCTAATTTTCTTAGCCAACATTTCCCTTCCTACAATTTAATGTACAAATTCAACAACTTGTAACACCTGTAAGGAAATTACCCTATACTTGAAAATGTTATACTTCAATTCAAGGAAATTGAACTTACGTTTTTTCATAGAATCAGCATATTACTTTCATTACTTGCATTTCAAAATTTTCGTCATTTAGTTAGACGACATCTAATAGGAGTTAACGTTAGTTTCTTTCTACCGAAGCACTACTAGGCAGTGCTGTGTTGTATTCGGTAAAAAAAACTTTTTATCACCGAAAAACGTTTGTTTTCAACTACGCTCGAGGTTTTGTCTGTGGAAAAATTATACTCCAAGAACAATTTCTGACCCTCCATTGTATTTTGGTCATCTTCACAATATGAATCCCAAAATGGCGTAGCATAGAAGAAATGTTGGCTAACAAAATTACCAAAAGCTAAATTAATAAAATATAATAGAATGAATGACTTTGTTGTGAGCTTTTCTTATTTAATTGAAATTTCAATTTCAGTTTCAATTTTAATTAAATCAAATTCTCCTTATGTTCTTTAAAACATGATTTGAGATCGCTCAACTCAAATGATGAGTCCGCTCAAGACTTGACTCCGCTCAACTCCACTCAAGCAGTGAGTCCACTCAAGATTGAGTCCGCTCAAGATTGAGTACGCTCAACCCGCTGAAGCAGTGTGTCCGCTCAAACAGTGAGTCCGCTCAAGTTTTGAGCGATAAACCACCGCTCAAGAGTTGAGCGGACTCAAAGATTGAGCGGATCCAAGTCCTGAGTTGAGCTATGAGTTGATATTACAAATGAGTCCGCTCATTTACAACGCTGATTGAAAGTACGTTTTATCTGCCAGTCAAGATAGGTGGAGTATTGTGCCCAATCTACAATGCATGGTAAAACCACGTCGTCAAAACGATATGGACTTTTGTGTTTGCTTCCCACTCTTGCATTTGAAAATTTATGCTTGCAAAAATGTCCCTACTCTCTCATTCATTTGACGACATGAGCACGTACTTATACATAGTAGTTAATCAGCAAAAACGATATAGTAATACCTCAGGTGTATTCAGTATAATTTACAACCAAGCAGGGGAATTTAGAACAAAACAGTTGTAAACTGGAACTTGTACTTTCATTCTTGAAAGATATATTTTATATTATTCGACTTGTTCCAAGCAATTTCTTAGTTTACTAATTAGATGAATTACTATCAAAAATTCAAGATAACAGCGAATAATTAAAGGTAAAAAGATTAAAATTAAATAATGAAAGCTTAAGGAAATTTGATGAATCACCAAAAGGGGAAATATACAATGATTCTTGGTATTGAATTATTATTATATAATGGTTACTCTGATTGCGGAGAGAGTGGAGTCTCAATTTCATTTCTGATACCAGTTCTAAATGAGTAGAGGATAAGACTGAGGATGTCAACATCGTTTAGCAGGTCATTATGATTTTTCTGAATCCTATAAGTAGGATATTTATAACGCAGATTGGTTCTGGCAGTAGGGATCTGGAAAGTTAAAGGTGAACGGGTAACTCTAGTTGGATTAACAAAATTAATGCTGCTTAATAATTCAGGGCAACGAATTTGGTTATGTATTATCTTAAACAAGAAGATTTCATCTAAGATAAGACGCCGCTTTTCGAGGGTAGAGATACCAAATTTGTCAAGTCGAGAAAAATAATTTAGATAACATCCATCCATTTTGTATTGTAGAATTCTAGTAAATTTCCTCTGCACAGATTCAATCTGTTGTATGTACACACCATAAAAAGGATTCCAAATAGTGCACGCGTATTCGCGGTGACTTCTTATTAAGGAATTGTAAAGCGTAATAAAAGAGGATGAAGATTTAAAAGATTTATAAACTCGGAATAAGAACCCAAGTAATCAAAATTCAACTGCGAACAAATCCAGAAGTGCCGACTTCTGTCATTGAACTGAAATTGGTCGCAGCCGACACCAACTTTGCACTTGAAGCAAAGTTTACTTTCAGTCGCTGTCGCAGTCGAATTGTATCTTGCCTCATGCATTTACCATTTGGGTAAAGTCGCAGTCGACTGATCAGTCGTAATTATAATTCCGGCCTCATTTCTCAGCTGTTGATGAGTGTTTTCGGAGGGCTTAGGGAAGCGCTATTACCTGGTCTCTGTCCGACCGCCTTATCCTCGTGACTGGTCAGAAGATCTAATGATCCACGATTCGTACCTAGAACAAAATCAGGCCAGCATTCAATCTAAAGTGAGATGCTCTGCGGTACACACAATTCGCGTGAATTTTAATCAGGTTCAATCCTCAATTGACAGATTGAATGTTCAGTAATGTAGTTTTGAAGTTGAAACACATCAACTGACGGCTGTCGAAGGTATTATCGATATTTCTGGAAGCTATCGAATACAAAGTAAAAACTTCACAACTACACGACCTGGTTACTCCTGCGCGGGAGAAATTTCACCAACTTGTTATCAGTAAGCCTGTGCATACCGCGAAGATACACATCAACCGGCACCGGCATTTTTCATGCACATATAATGACATGAAATGGAAAGGAAACTTTCAGTTAAGGCAGGTATCGCTAGAGAACTAAAAAAAAAAATTATCCCATTTTAACTTCGCAACTAGACCAGCAACCGATAAATGCCGGTCTGGTTTCTAGCCACCGATAGTGACTGGCAATGAAGTTTCCGTTTCGTGCCGGTATCTGTCGGTGCCGGTTGATGTTAATTACCTAACTTGTTTTCATAGAAAAATATTTTGCCTGTCTCTGCCGTTTCAAGTCTGTGCCGGTAAGTGTGCATCGTTTTTAATATATCCTAATCAGTTGTCAGTTTTGTTGTTGAATGTTGGCATTACTATAACAATGAGGATCAAGAGTTTGCAGTCAGGTGAATTATTTGATTAGCTTCGTGTTGACGCTAGCAAGAATCAAAGATGGGACTCACTGACCCACAACTCTACGCACATGCACTTAAAAGATATTTCGTTGGCAGGTTGAAGAGAGGATTCGCAGAGGATATATTCAGCAGTCTAGTCTAGCTGTCTTTTATACATAAGCACGTAATATGTGCTATCTACCTCACTTACTGTTAATTGAGAAACATGATTACGATTATAGCTCATTATAATTTTTCTCTAGCTCTATAATTTTTCTAGGCATGTAGCATGATATCCAATGGTGATGAAAATGAAACATTTATCCAAGAATAATTTCGCAACACGATTAGTTTCAAATTAGGATTTTATTATTAAATACGAAGTTTTAATTAGTGACCCCACACTTCAACAACAAAATTGATTTTGCCAAATTCTTTTGATTCTAATTTAAGTAAAATCTGCTTGTTTTCCCAGTCCCCCTCATAGAACACGTGCAAATCCACCTTTTCCATCTGTATTCTGATCAATGGCTCGAACAGCGGATATTGTATGAATTCCAGCCACCAATGCCTAAAGTAAAAATTTGTTAATTTTTATTAATTAAAATTTTATTGAATGTTTTTTAATAATTTTAACGAAATTCCTCTCGAGTTTTGATAAGCCCCAACCCACAAAACAACTGGAGATTTTTTTTTAAAATAAATTCTTTCACGCAAATATCCACGAATTTGCTTATATCCGAACTCACCCTTGATGGGTAAATAAAAATGTGCGAAATATTTCTACCGCCATTTTTCTGCGCAATTACTTCTCTGTGAAGAAGTTTATCCAATGATTTGTCAACATGGCCATAAGTTCCAGATTATGACTTTGAGCTTACACAAAGAAATGCAAGAAATTATTGTAAAAAATAAGACAAAATCTTTCATTATGAACAATCAATTTCTGTGAGATAATTACGTAGACGGAAAAAAACTTTGACTTTTATAAGCACGACAAAATAAACAGCTCAAGTCAAACTGGGAGCCAAGAAGTGTGAAAATCGCTTTTATTTGGAATATTTGGAATATTTGAAGTGGCAATACGGGGAAGTCCGGTGTTATTATCACAGTTCTCATTGCAATTTAAATGTAAAACTTCTGCTAGTATTGGGAGGATTTGATTCACTACGGTAATTGCAAAATACACACTCGTACGAATCTGTTTCGGAGAAGAACTACATAATTTGAATAATTTTTCAAATCTTGTCTTCTAAGCAAAGAGTTCTGCTCCAACGCAGAACAAATAAGAAAATTGAAGTAATTTGAGACTTCTGTTAAAACAAAAATTAATTTCTTTGGATACATAAAATTTGAATTTGAAAAATGTTTTGAAACAAAAAAGTAAAGCTTATTTGTAAATTTTTTAAACTGGTTAACCACGGTGGTTGACTCTTGTTGACAATAGAGACCGGAAATCGTTTTTGTTTTCACTCACTATGGCAGGTGATTAGCCTGTAGTAGGTATCCTAATAGTGGGGCTGCCATCTGTTGTTCAACAGTGTTGCACACCATTGCTTTTTTTGAGACTATTGTTTTTTTTTGTCTCAGGTATTTTAAAGTTTACATCTTTATTTTTGATAAAAGCTTTCGTGTGATGTTTATAGTCTTATAAATGTTGTTTGGTCATAGAGGACGTTGTTGCGATATGGTAATGAGTCATACTTAAAGCGAGCACAACTTTGCTCATAACATAGCAGAATATCAAAACTTGACCATAGTAAAAACATCACCATTTTTGAGTTATTTGGACTTTTTTGACATTTCAGACAAACATTACCATTCATAATTTTTTTTGCAGTTTCTACAAATTAACTTTGTTTATATTTTTTTTTTCAAATACTCTTCTCTCATCCAATTGACATAATACCTTTTCCAAAAACTAATAGGGATATTTCAGAAAAACAATTTTTTTTCAACTTTTTGCTGTATCCAGATTTCGTCAATCAATTTTGACATCCACTAGTGAAGAAAAATTGTATTGGGCTGCACTGACACATTTTTTTTTATATTTTTTTCTTTTATTTTTAAAGGCAGGGAGACTTGAGATCCCAGGCACGGAGGCCAGAGCGGCCCATTGTGCTTTCCTGCTAGAAGCCCTATCATCAAATCTTCCAGTCCTCTTAATGTAGCGCATCAAGTCTTGGTGAAGAAGGGTTTTCAACTCGTCTACGTATAGGAGGCCAGAACCTAGAGCATCAAGCCTGTTCCGGGCGAAGGCCGGAAAAGCACACAAAAAGTGCTCGGTTGTCTCAGGCTCTCCTTGCAGGTAGGCCAAACATTCAGGGCTGTCAACAACTCCCATCCCATTGTTATATGAGCGTGAATCGAGCTGTACCCAGTGATGATGCCAACCGCAGTTCTATATTGTTTCCTTCTGAGCCCGATGGGAAAATCAGAGATATTCCTATTGGGCCCATCAAGAGACAGTTTTATGGACCTATAAGTACTCAGGTTTTCTCATCTCTGCTGATACTTTCTATGAACATCCGCTTTGATAAGAGAGGTGGCAACACCTACGGCGGTTTCCGATCCGAGAAACGGATAATCGGAGGCAGCTAAAAGGTCAGCCTTTTCATTCCTCATGATCCCCATGTTACCAGGAGCCCACTGAAGAGACACCTTGTTGTGGATACAAAACTTATCCACAGACGACCTGCACTCCCCCAGTAACTTAGATGTTATCCGGGGGCCACACAGAGTCATCAAGGCTGCCTGACTATCAGAAAGGATGGCAATGTTCTTCCCCTTGATCTCCATATCAAGGACTTTCCTCACTGCCATTGCGATGGCGAAGACTTAAGCCTGGAAGACAGTGGTGTGTGTCTTCCATTCCGATGTCAAGTTGAGGAAGTTAAACGGGAGCCCCGGCTCTCTCATTCGTGAGAGAGTCGTCGGTGAACATTTTTAGAGCGGACCGGGGCAGGCTCGGTATCACACTTCCCTCAGTCCGTGATTCCCTTACAGGAAAATTCACAAAGAAGCGACCCCCGAAACGAAGCTCAGAAACCATTGCATCAAATGGCATGCTGGCCAGAGTGTTTTCAAAATCCAGTGCGCACGCCAAAGAGCAATTAGACGAGCCAGTTCAGCCATCCTTTCAGAATCGCCATGAGCACAATCTGCACGCAGTATTTTTGGCATCTGCCTGAATAACAATATCCAAGTTGGCAGATTAAGTAGGACTTCAAGGGCAGCAGTAGCTGTAGATCGCATGAAGCCCGTCCAGCCAAAGGTTCTCTTGCATTGAGCGAAGACCCTCATAGGAGCAATAACTTTTTCCCCCACGTACAATCCCCATGTCATCTTCGCACTGACACATTACTCTAGAACGTTGCCCATTTAATGGAAATCTTAATTAGGAGCAAAACTTTTAATTTTTACCTACAGAAAACCAGATATTTTATTTTTATTCAAAAGGGGTGATTCTTGTACAATTATCAGTGACAGATTTTAAAGCTAAACCTGCTTGTTTTTGTTTCTGTGACATGCCAAGTACCGTTTTTGATGACAGTCTCTATCAATCAATAGCACAAGAATTTATTTCCGAGCTGCTGTATGCTTCGGACCCGAAATATTTTTTCTGATCATTACGACTAGGCGCTGCTCTGGACGACTTTTTGTGCATCTTGTTTGGTGACGCCAGAAATTGCTACTAACATTGCGAAGGATATTTCGGTTTAATACCAGTATGTGGAAATGCATTTAATTTACGGCGAAGCTGCGGAGTGTTATACAAATCTGAGATACCCAAATTGTGGGGTGTTTATTAGAGTTCACAATACATGCATGGAAGCTAAAACCGTTGAACAATGTGAAAATTAAGAACAACCTCGAGATGTTGATTATGAAGAAGTGATCACTGTAAACTGCAGAGAAATTTGAAATCACCCGTACCATGTCCAATGCGTACAGTGTCTGATACCCATAAATTATTAGATTTTGGGCTAATTCTGTACCTAACTCGGCTACCTGACCTTAATCAACTAGATTATTTCTATTGTGGCTGCCTCAAGTGAAAGTTTATTCAAGACACATACAGAACCAACAAGAACTACGTCAACAGGTTAATGCGGTAGTCCAAAAATTTTCGTCATTCAATGGAATAGATTTTCTGAAGACGTCATTTTTTATTTATCTATCTCTTCCAAAAACGTTATTAATAAACCTTCGTAATAATTTAAAGTTGTATTTAATTTCCTTGCTTTGTCTCACAAACAAAAGTAGTAGGTTTGACTTTAAATTCTGTTATTTCACTGATTATGCCACTTTTGAACAAATATAGCATTCTTTAAACAGTTATGCATAACGCGAGCATTGCATGAGCGACCTATCAAGACCTATCAGAAATTATTTGTAGCAAGTGCAGTAAAATAAAATAACCCATGCTTGGATTTGGTGTAATTTGAAAAAAAGTCCAAATAACTAAAAACAGTGAAGTTTTTACTAAAGTCAAGTTTTGATATTCTGGTATGTCATGAGCCAAGCTTTCATCGACTTAATTTTGATTCTGCATTTACGGAACATCCTGCATGTATGTATACAAAGTGTTTCAGATCAAGGTGCCCTCCGGTATATCACGCGATTCTTTTGAGGTGAGCTGAAAAAAAATGACCGCTCCACATAAAATAAATAATAAATATTTTCCCGCCAAAAGGCCTGATAACTTTTACATTCTCCTGCAAGATTTGGAAACCTCAGAATGTTACATATGATCTGATCTTACCTGCATGCAACCGTTTCTGAGATAAACCTGTTTTGTATACCCTAGATGAAATCTATAGGGGTATACTAAGTTTGTCATTCCGTTTGTAACACCTCGAAATAATGATGGTAGAACAAAATGGATTGGACAACCACACATAATATTAAAAGTTATTTTGATTTTTACATGTCCATGCGTCCATTTGTCTGGCTGTGCGCACGATAACTCGAGAACGCGTATACTTAGAGAGCTAAAATTTTGTATTTGGACTTTAAAAAAAAAAGTATAATCAAGTTAGAAAATGAGATAAATCGGACAACTCCTTCGTGGGGATGCCATACAAAAATTTTGTTTTTTACTATATATTTGGACACTGTCTGGGAACGCATCGATATAGAGAGCTAAAATTTGGTGGATGGTGTTTTCTTTGTACTAGCAAATAAAATTTCAAAAATGGACTAAATCGGGCAACTCCTTCTTGGTGTTGCCACATAAAAATTTAGGACTTTAACGTATACTGTGAAAACGATCAGTCTGAAACATTTTTATTGTACCAAAAACTTCTTCAGAATACGAAATCCTATAAAATTGGTTATAATCATTTTTTCTGTCCGACAAACCGTTCTAGAAATATATACGAAAAATCACTTCAAAAATCAAACTTGCATAGATCGGTGATCATACGAAATTTTATACGGGCATTCATCTAGGGTATCATAAGAATTGGTCTTAGACCAATTCTAGCTTTTTTACTTGTTTATGCCTAATTTCATTGATTTTGCCTCCTAACGATAGAAATCGCGCCTAATTTTATGCAATTCCATGCAAAAGTTGCAATATTAATGAAATTATGCTTCATAACAACAGGTTTATCTCAAAACCAATTGCATGTAGGTAAGTATATATGTAGATCACATGAAAGGTAACATCCTACCTCATGCTACAAAAAAACCCTGATTAAAAAAAAATTTACTGCCGAAATACGTGCGCGTCACAAACTTAAAATTCCTATGTAAGCCATTTTCGAGAAAATCGTCTGTGACAGATAGAAAGACGAACGTGATCTTATGTGGGTTCCGTTTTTTTTCTTTTTTTGTACGGATCCTTAAGATAAATACATTAAGGGCCTGTCCGAGTCCAAGTCTTAGTCTTCGAATACGTTTTCTTATAAAAACCAGTGGCGTCACACAATATCTTCAGCTAGTATAAGAACTAGACGTAATCGAAGCTGACCTGTCCGAGTTCGTGTGGAATTAATCAACTCGAGAACGAGATCTTTTGTCCCTTAAATGCAAAATGTGTTAGGGCTATATTCAGAAAGCAATTATATGCGGCTAAATTCATCAAAACATTATAAATTTTTGGCGACATGACTTACATGTAACTTACTGTGTTATGCAAAGTAGCAAAGAATAAAGGCCTAAGCACAATTGCGACGGCAGACGGAAAACGACGACGAAATTCCGCTGTCAACCTTCTAAAAGCACAGCTTCTTATCCGAATGCACTAAATTACGACGAACGACGGTAAGCGGACGACGATGTTGCCGTCGAGATTGATCAAATTCTAATTTTGTCGTCATCGCTGCAGTGTTACCAACAAAATTAATCGAATGAAATTGTTTTGGCATTCAGTTTTGTCTTTTTGAGGTGTTAGCACGCCGCGGTAAATTTCAAATAATGAGCTTTGACGAAAAATTTATTGAGGAAGCACGAAATCATTGAATAATTTACGATTTGCAAGGCAGGCAACACAAGTGGACAAAAAAGCCGTGGTTTGGATGGCTATTTCAAAGCGTTTAATTTAGTTAATTTCTGCATTTTCAGTTTTTTTCCACACTTTGGTCCATTGCATTTCTTTCAGTATAATATAAAATAATCTTATTAAAAATATCCTTTTAAAACGCTCGAAACATTTAATAATTGAAATTTCAGTATCTTCTTCTTTTACAATCGTCGCTCACCGCCTGTCGTTGCAAATGTGTTCCCAATCTTCGACGGCCTCTTTTGACAACCGAATTTCAAACTCTGGGCGAAGCTAACCTATCCGAATTCATTTGCTTAAGGTACGGCTACACATTACAACTTTTGTACAAAAAGCTGCGTTACTCGAGGGATGCAATTTCTAAATACCTTTGAAACCCAAAAAGTTGCGCCTACAGTTCGAATCCACATTACGATCGCAACACAGTTCAGAGCATGCAAAGATGATGTGGTTAATGTTAATGTTAGGAGTATGGCCGACTAGGCCTCCAGGACTTTGCGGAAAACGCGACCATAGTTGATCTATTGTGCCTTCCCCTAGAATGATTAGGCGAACCCAAGCCTTTTAACGAGCTCGAATATTGCTTTTGGGATTCGATTGCAGACATAATCCGGAGAGACAAGCGCTCCTCCAGTGATTTGCAGCCTTAGACCTACAAGTGCTGGGCACTCACATATAAAATGCATCGAAGTTTCATCTTCCTCTTCGCATAGTCGACACGGCTCACAGTCAGATTTGCCTATCTTCTTCAGGAAGTGACGGAAAGGGCCATGACCAGTGACTGCGTTAGCAAATAGTCTGAGCGACTGTCTGCTAAGTCCAATAAGTTCGCGCGTCTCGAGATGGATATAATGTAAAGGCGCCAGAGGCGCCTAAACATGCCATATTTTGTACCTTTTCAAGGGTTTTTCTGGTGGTTGCTTGCAATGTTTTAGGCCACCACACATTTGCCCCATAAGAAAGTATGGGTCTGACTATGCCCTGGAAGATCCACAAGGATATTTTGCGGTTCAGACCCTACTTTTTCCCGAAAAGCCTGCATAAGCTGAATGCCCACACGGCTTTGTTAGTTATCATTTCCAACTGGGGATTCCAGGTAAGCTTGCTCTCTAGGAATATTCCTACATATTTTGTTTCTTTGGAATATTCTATTGCAATTCCATTTAACTTTGGAGATGGGATCTCAAGAATCCTTTTCCTAGTAAAAGAACTAGCACTGTTTTACCTGGTTTTATTGATAGTCCCATATTCTGGCACAAACTGGTAACGATCTTAAAAGCAGTTTGCATAAGCTCGGGTAAAGCTGATTCAAACTTTCCTTTAACACAGATGACAATGTCATCAGCGTATCCTTGGGCCTTAAAGCCGGTCTTTTGGAGCAAGTTCAATAGCTCATCCACAACTAGAAGCCATAGAAGTGGTGATAAAACCGCGCCTTGTGGACAGACTGTAGTGGCCATGATTGTTGTGGATTCGCCGTCCATGGTAGCTGTTATGCAGTGTTTCTCAAGCATGTTGCCAATCCTTCTGACGATGCAGGTTTCTATGCCTCTATTTTCGGATACCGTCTTGATCAAGTCAAAGAGCGTGTTATCGAATTAGCCTTGTATGTCCATAAAGGAACATATAAGGCCCTCCTTTTCCTGTGAGGCTTTCTAGATAGTATCTGCCAGACTACTGAGAGCGCTCTCGGTGGATTTTCCGGATAGCTATTGAGGGACGTCGTCCGAATATAGTTGTCTATTATTTTCTCTAGAGTTTTCAAGAGAAATGATATCAGACTGATAGGTCTGTATGATTTTGCCTCGCTGGGTGGTGTTTTACTCGATTTCGGAATAAAAACAACCTTGATGAAGCGGTAGAAAGCAACACCTGTTCTTTTTCAGCTTCTTATTGCGATTTTTTGTCATATTAATGCCAAACAAGTGGCAGCTTGCATCTCTGGATCATCGAAATAAACAAAGTTTATTTCTTTTATTTGTACTCGCGAAATTTTATCAACCAAAAGCCTCAAAGTTTAACCGAAGACTATTGACAACAAAGGCGGCGACCACCAAAACTTGCAGGCTGTATAAATACCTTTGCCACTTTTTTCGAAAGGCTGCAGCTTCTAAAGTGTGCACAGCAAACATTTTAGGCTATGCGCTACTTTATTCCATTACGCGTTAACACCAGTACAACTTTTGTAGCAGCAACTTAAAAGCTGCAATGTGTAACCGTACCTTCAGCTTGATTTCGACAGCAAGCGAACAAACATAACCTCACAAGATGTTGTCTATTTGAATAAGTCAATTTGAATCTCGACTCGACGATCAAGCTCATCAGATGTCTAAACTGTTATACAAAGAGCGAAACTCACTCACTGACAGACATGGACTCGGACAGAGCTTTTCTGGTGTTACGTCACTAGCTGTTATAAGAAGACAAAGACCAAGACGCATACCTATGTTGATTCGGGCATGTACCTACTAAATGTAAAAAGTACAGGCGACAATCAACAAACCTAGAATTCAATTGACATTTCACTTGAAAAGAATTAATGTCAGAATAAAACGGCCAGACATCACAAAACATTTTCAAAATTATAGAAATTTTGGACTTATTAGGGTCCGTTAATACCGAACGGGCCGTAATAAGTTCAAATTTCTAAAATTTTGAAAATATACAAAAATATGATGGCCGCTTCATTTGGCGTTAATAGCAAAACTTTAAATCATAAATAAAAATAAATATTTTTCTGGAAATCAAGTAAATTAATTATCTTCTCTTTTTACAATTTATTCATTTTAAAACAAACATGGGACTAGCGTCCCCATACTTCTACAATAAAATTCATTCCATTAAAAACTTCAGATTTAAGCTTAATTTTGACATGGTTGCTTCCTGGACCACCGTTAAGAATTCGCGCATATCCTCCATGATCATGCGGAATCTCATCAAATACTCGAACTGCTGTTATACTATTCCACTTTAAATTCGAATCCTGCAAAATGAATAATTCAGCATTCCGTTAGAAGGAATTATTTTTAGTATTACACTCACCCTCGGCGGAAAGTCAAACATGTACGTATTTTTGCCTGGTCTCGCATGCCTTAGGATTGTTTCTCTATACAATAGCCTGTCATATCTTGTGTCAATTTCACCAACATCTAAGTTGTCTGCGCATGAGTAAGTTGCATAATACGCTAAACAAAACACTAACGAAATTGCAATCGTTTTCATTTCTTTATTTTTATTTATGCACGAATCTTGTCTTAATAGTAAAAACGAGTTGATTGTATCAATGACAAATTTTAGACTGAATCTTGAGGAAATTTAGTTTTTTTAATTTTTGCTTTACACTTTAGTAAAAATTACGAGATAGCAAAAAGCTATTACCGGACTGATAAATATTTCCAATTATCTCGTTGAGTTTTTAAGCTGATTAGAAAAATTTACATTAAAATTATGGTAGAAATATGACTTTAAATCTATTATTAGCAAACAATTAAATATCAGCTCTAATAATAACAGTGGTGTGGTAATTTACCTGAAATGTTTATTTGATCTGACTTGAGCAATGTCATCGTAAAATTTTGAAGTACCTACTTACGCAGATAAAATTAAATGGGTCGACAAATTTGAAAATTTATATTTTTTTGAAGGATTCAAGGCTGGTGATTCTAAAATTGGAATTATGTGCTGCTCTGAAACTTTTATTATGATTATTAATTTTGATAAGCATAAAATCGCAGACCTTAGTTCAAACGAAAATAAAGAAATTGGAAAAAAAAGCAAAAAATTAGTTGAACAGTGTTGCGAACTAACTAACTTAATTACCACTTCATAATTATCATCTTACAAATTACAAGAATACAAAAAGCTCATTAGAGTTTTCTCACAATTTACAGATTAAGCAGATATGAAAAGATAATTATTTTCACGCTTATTATCTTGAGATAAAAGCTTAAAAATTTACGAAGTTTACGGGGTAGCATTGCCAGATGCTTCTGAACACATAAACCACGTAAAGTTCTCAATTCACATAACTCCTTTAAATCAGGCGTGTTTGGTTCTAGAGTTATTCCACCTAAGTTAAAATACTTTTAATAGAATTTAAGTTTTAAGCTAGGTGATGGCGGTGGCGGTGGCAGGCGGTTGGAGTAACGAAGCGGTAGCACTAACGAAGCGGTAGCGGTGGTAACTCACACTGGTGCGGTGGCGATTGCGATTTTTATTTTTTAATTTGCTTCATTTTAATAAGATTTCTGAAAGGAATCAGTAGGTACTACTGAAATGAGTGGAAATACTGAAGAAGAACTTTTGATATTTGTGTTTGCATTATGCGAAGATGAAGAAAAGTAAGTATTTGTGATTATATTATAGTTCACCTTTATGTATGTAAATTTTTAAATTATTTTCCATTATAGAAACGATTTGCAGAAAGATGAAAAGCGGTTCTATCAATACTTTAGAATGACGGAGCCCAGTTTTAATGAAATACTGGGTTATGTAGAACAGGATATTCGAAAAAATGATACAAATTTTCGTAGTGCCATACCTGCAGTACAACGTCTGGCAATTACTCTACGGTAAGAAAACTATATATTTTAATGTTTGAATTCATATGTATTTCACCAAGCGCGTATATGTATTACATTTTATTTATTTTCACTTTTAAATTGAATTGTTATATTCATCCATATCAGCAGTGAAATTTTCATACCAAGAAGCAGCAGAAGCAGAGCTAGTAGTGTTTGAAAAATTTTGAAAATTACCTAAGCTCGCTATCGATTTTTCTTCATCCTCTTCCATTTGCAACAAATTTTGCTCCATTCTGCGAAATTTTCAATTTAGTATGCGCTCGCTGAAAAAGTTTTTATTTGTTTCGCATATCCCAAAAATATCAGCTCTGTTGCATTCATGCTTTCTGAGTTTAAAAACGATATGACCTAATCAACTCCTGATGGACAACTACTTTCAGCTGCTTTTATAAGTTTCTTCTTTTTGCTTGGAATGACGTGTCCTACATCAGTATCAACATTTTCAGACTCTACCATGGTTTTTGTAGGAATTGGTGTTGATGGAATGAGTTCTCTTTTTGATCTGGTTGATGCTGCTAAATTATCTGTTTGCGATAAATATTCACTTTCAGGCAATTCATCATTAGACCCATTACCATCGCTGCGAACATTTGTTGCAGTTTTTTGGCAAATTTTAGAAAAGGCCTTAGAAAATCCATATGTTTTGCCCATGGCCAAGTTTTTTAAGCGTTCGTGCTTTTTACTGCTTGATCTGTATGGGTTTTTATACTTCTTAAATGTTTGCTGTAAGAATCTCTTAAATTTTTCCAATTTTTTTTTAGTTCTTCTCCTGAAATTTAACAAGAAAAGTAATTAAATTTATTATTATTAATAAAGAAAATATGTTTTCAGATTTCTAGTTACTGGTGACAGCTTCAAGACAATTGGCAGTAGCTACAGAGGATTTATTACTATAGGCTACATTGTTCGAGACGTCTGTCAAGCAATTTGGGAAGGAATGCAATCGACTTATTTACCCGAGCCTACAAGACATACTTGGGAAGCAGTAGCGAATGGATTTCTAGAAAAATGGAAATTTCCGAACTGTGTCGGAAGCATAGATGGAAAGCATGTTACAATTAAGTGTCCTCAAAAAAGCGGATCTATGTACTTTTCTTATTTGAAAAAGTTTTCAATTGTTCTATTGGCTATTGTTGGACCTAATTACAAATTTATATGTATAGATGTAGGCGAGTAGGGGAAAAACAGTGATTCTGGCATTTTGGATGAATCAGTTATGAGTAGATAATTTGAAAATGAACAGTTTGCCCTTTAATCAGCAAAATCATTATCGCATCAAACAACAACTACTCCTTATGTATTGATTGGTGACGAAAGTTTCCCTTTGAAAACATACCTTATGCGGCCATTTCCTTACAGAGTTTCGAGATATAATCCAGAAAAAGAGAGATTTAATACTTGTCTCAGTATGTCTAGACGTGTGGTGGAGAATGCATTTGGCATTTTTTCAAAAATGGAGAATTTTTTTCAGGCCGTTAGAAACCAATGTAACAACAACAATAAAAATAGTTCAAGCAGCTTGTGTAGTGCATAATTTTTTAAGATCTAAAACTTATGAAGATAATTATTTAGCAGTTTTAGAACCTCCTGAACCTCAAATGAAAGCTTTTTCAAATTTTAAACAAGATGCAAAAACATCAATAAATGAGGCTTTTGAGATCCGCCAAAACTTTGTAAAATATTTTAATATAGAAATAAGATAAATACATTTTATGCACTAAATATAAATTGAATGTAATGTACTTACCAGTTTTTCCCGTTTCCTTTCCAATTTCGTCCCATATTTTATTCTTTTCTTTTTAATTTTTATAGTCTTCATGACGCAAATCATACAAAATTGGTTATTTTCTCACAATTTCAATCACTTGTTCACATTCCATTCTGCACCTGCTATTTATCTACTTGCGATCACGCGATGAAATGGTGCATGCAGCGATTGGTGGCGGTGGCGATTTTTAATAGCCGCACCACCGCTCATCGCTGTTCAGCAAATCACAACAATGTATGCTGACACATTTGAGAACGCATGCAGCGATTAACCGCCTTACCACCGCCACCGCTACCGCATTCACCACCGCGTCAGTCTGCGCCTAGCTTTACCAGTGAAATTTTCACAAGTCATGAATTTCCTTTCCAAGCTGTGCCTCTAATTTTCAACTATCCACTTCCGCCTCCAATTTAAACTAAATAAATATTTCGAATAACAACACAGTGATGAGTTTTAATATGAAGGGCTAAACTTACATGGGCACAAATGAATGACAAAATTTATAAAGTTGACTTTCAAAGTTACAACCGGACCACGCATGCTATCCGCTTGCGAAATATTAATGAAAAAAAATCTTAAAAAGTATTAAATAAAATCGACTTTCCTGGCTTAAGGACTTGCAAATTTAGTAGTTGTGTCAGTATAAGACAATGATTTTGCTATGTCAATCTCAATGGATAATATTGCAAGATTTGATAATTTGTTCTCAAGTATTGTCGATCTTAGGTAAGTTTTGATAAGTTTGAGTTTACTGAAACTCCGTTCTCTTTTGGCTACTCTAATTGGAGTAGCAAAATTCGGAGTTCAGTATATGTAAGTATTAAGAACATGTATCATGCCAATCGTTTTCCTCTAGGATTTTATGAATTTGGTGCGGCTGCCCTTGATCATTATCCAAAAATCCACGCAAACAAGCAAATTCTTACGAAAGTCCTTCACCAGAAATATCACAATTTTCGCTGTCAGTTAATTTTGTCTCAAGTTTTATACAAGCCTCTAGTTCTCGTCTATCATAATTTTGCTTCAAGTCGTATAGGAAAGACTATGTTTCGTTGAAATCTGATAACTGCTTAAACCGAATGTCCAATGAATTTGAAACAGTGTCTATCAAAGGATAGAAAATATGAAGCTTAAAAAGTTGTTCTGCATCAACTGGAGTTTCATCTGCGCTTTCAAATGGAAACATCCTCTTCTTGTTTCTCGTGCGTACTTGTTGAAACACTGGATCAATTTCGGCTTTGTTGGCTATTTCTTTTACCTTTATGAGTGCCATTGTGTAACCCGTTATCTTTGTACTCTGTAATAAAGTTGTAAAACATACATTTAATAATTTTGATGCATTTACCAACTTTACGGAGTCTGACTGCAAAGATTTGCTAACAATATTGATTTAGAATAGTATACCATACCAAATAACTAAAGTTGGCAAGAACTCAAACTGTTCAATATACTGAGCCAGTGATTTTACCTCCGATAGCGCTACTGGGTCCTTTGACTCCTCGTATTGCTCTAGTAATGCATTTCTTATTGCAACGTTCTGGTAACTCACAGCTTCAAGACTAGAAACTCTGCTTTCCCGTCGAGTCTTGCAGAATTTTTTTTAATATCAATTACTCCGTATGTTTCAAAATTCATCCCACTTCTTTGTTGAACCATGCGCTTTGATTTTGGCGCCCTTTTGATCGGCGCGCCTGGAGCGAAGGCTCCACTCGCCATATGGTAGGGCCACCCCTGCCACAAATAGCTGTAACTTTATCCAACCTTGACTTTGAAAAAATTTGTTCTCTGAGTAAATACAGGTACTTACTAAAGTTAAATAAAAAATACCCTTTCAACCAATTAACTCTTGTTTTATCCATGAGTTAAGTAAAAAAAAAAGAAATATATACATAATGCTCTATATATTCAATAACAATTTATAAATTTATACAGTTAGAAGATAACAAAACTACAAATATAAAATTAAAGTTATTATTATTATCGCATTTATTGCCTTTATTTTATTTAAACTTCAGATTACTTGCCATATACCGAAATGTGAAAATCTAATCCTCTAAACACATTTGAGCTTAAATGAATCGATACTTCCTTACTTCCTGGTCCACCTGATTTAAGTTTGGCATATCCTCCTTTATCATTTGTATATTTATCGATAATTCTTATTGAGGTTATAACATTTTGAGGTATAACACCCTAAAAGAAAAAAAAACAATTAAATTAAAGTAAAAGAAAAATATTACATATTATTGCCCTGGAAAACGAAAGTTATTGGAGGGCGTAAAGAAATTTAAAATATTTAAGAGATGTAGAGAGATCAAATGTAAACTAAAATTCCTTTTGTATTTGACAAAAATAATAATAAGTGGCATTATAACTTAGTAGAAAAAATCATAATTAAATTATATTAAATTTTTAGATACGGAATAAATACAAAAAAGGCTAAAATATCTGAATATCCTGCAGATACTTTACGCTTTCTTGTATTCATCCTAGAAAGAGACATTACAACTTAGTTTTGTCAAAAGAAAGGCGAAGAAAATGCTTGCTTACATCTAAATTGACCAACATGATTTTTGGGGCTCTTGTGTTTTCAAAGAGATCTACTTCAAAGTCGACTATCTAATTTATACGTGGGTTTAATTTATTGTAAAACTCAATTGGAATTCGGTCCAAAATACTTTATTATCTCTGTTGGTATTTTTCTTATCGTGAACGCTTCATTCAATTAGGAGGACATATAAGCACTTATAGGTCCGAGTGTCAACACCCATGTTGATCCTATATTGAAAGACCATTCACCGTTCAGGTTTTTGTAGAATCATTGGTAGAGGTAGAAATCTAATTTGTTTTTTATGGAAAATTGTTTTTATATAGTTACAGTTTTTGAATACTATTATTTTCTGAATTTTTATAAAAATATAATAAATTAAAAGAATTTTTCTTATAGTCTTTACGCATTATCATAGATGGCACAAGAACTACTTGTTGTATGCAATACTAGAGTAGAGTATACAAATTTTATATTTATATTCATTCCAAAATAGACCACAATATTTTAAATTATGGATACGACGAGTGATGAGGAGATCGATCAAATGTATAAAAAACTGCTGTTATGGAAACATTTGTTCTCGGCACTTCTAAAATAAGTTCGATGGTCCATTCTAGAATACACTACCCATTTCACAACCTCTATACTCTGTTCTGGTATACCATGCAATATCTAGCTCTTTTACGGTTATTACGAATCAAACCACTTATCTCTTCTTCTCCGAAATCTATGCACATAACTTTGCACTGATTCACAGTATTTTTTATGCTTTCTGCAAGAGTGACTTAAGCCATTGTTGTGCAATAATTTATTTATTTACAATTCCCTATCATATTTAAGCCAATGGATTTTTGGAAGGAGTGAAAGTTCCTGATGAATTAAGTGGCTGTTAAGTACGCATTTACATGGGGAAAAATAAATTTCCCTTTTTTTAAAGAAGCCTATGTACAACATTTCAGCTCTATAAGTCTACGCGGTAGGCAATGTCAAAATATCTAGTGAAAAACTAATGTTTTGTACAGCAACACCAAGAAAGGGCTGTCCGATTTGCTCCACTTTTGAACCCGTATTTACAATTTTTATGAAAACGCCGTGTACAAAATATGAGCTTTTCACCTAGACGCCTTCTCAAGCAGCTTCTAGTGAAAAATCAATATTTTGTATGGCAACGCCAAGAAGCGGTAACCGGATTTAGTCCATTTTTAAAATTTTATTTACCATTGCTATGGAAACACCATGTAACAAATTTTAGTTCTCCACGTCAACCCGTTGCCAAACATTGCCCAAATGTATAGTTAAGAAAGAAATTTTCGTATGGCAACCCTACGAAATAGTTGCCAGATTTATCTCATTCTTGAACCCACATTTACATTTTTTTTTGGAACGCCATGTATTCAATTTGAGCGATCCACGTCGACGCTTTCTCAGACAGTTTCCAAATACATAGTGCAAAACCAAAATTTTGTAAGGCGATACCAAGAAGGGGTTGCCCGTTTAAATCTTTTTTTTTAATTTTATTTGCTATTGCTATGAAAACACCGCGTATTAAATTTCAGCTCTCTACGTGCACTGGTTGTCAGACGGCGTCCAAATATATGCTAAAAAACGAAATATTTGTATGGCAACTCTACGAAGGAGTTGCGCGATTTAGTCCATTTTTGAACACGTATTTCCAATTTTTAAAATTTCAGCTTTTCACATCTACGCGTTGTCAAGCAGTTTTTTTTCGTCTCGACGCCAGCGCCATCTATCGTATCCAGAACTATCTTATCTCTCACGCTGGAACCAATCAAACACATTCATAAAATTTCATTGAAAACGGTTGGGCGGCTTCGGAGATTACGTGCCCAAACACAGTGACACTGGATTTTTATATATTAAGATATAATATATGTAGGAGAATTTTTTTTCTCTGAATACTTCTAGGATGGTAAGTGTGGTGTATGTAACCCACGTGTATGGAAATGGGTTTTCCGGCGGCAAAAACGTCCCGATAAAGTTTCCTGAATCAGGAGAAAAGTACACCACTCGTCGAGACCTTTAATTTGATATGCAGAATGCCGTATTGGAACCACCGCCATCCGCAGAAAAAAAAATCTTCTACGAATTGTAGCTGGTAATGAACTGAGGTGAACGGTGCAACCAATTTTCCGATCGGACATAACTCTACCGAGTTAGAGCTGATCTAAGCTGCGAAAAATGTAGTATCCCAGTTCGGATAGATTAAAGGCTTAGCACATTTTCAACTGAATTTTACGTATGATGCCATGAAAATATCTGAATAAAATTTATACAGTAAATAACCAATGAAATGATGAGGTTTGTAAAATAGGTTTGGATGAAAAAGTTTATGTTACGTTATTTTAAATCGCCCTCAAAAATGTTGGTATATTTATTATTTTGAACTTTATGGAATTTAATAATTTCTTGTGGCGCAATGGTATGAGCTACGGAGTCAAATGTTTTTGCATTGGATGGGCCTAGCATTTCATCTAGATTGAAAAAAAAAATCAGCAATTTATCTCAATTATTCAAGTCATTATGACCAAAAATGTGTTCAAATTAATAGTTTGGTGAAAAATCACGAAAAAAAAATCATAACTCGAAAACTACGGAACATCGCAAAACATACATTGGGGGTGATTCGGATATCCCTCAATATGAGGCACCTAAATTTTATCTTTGGATACCATTTTCGAGGCCACCCTGTATATAATATAAAATATTAAATAAACATAATAATAGAAAAATTCATTTGAGTTATTAATTCCTTATGTACAGAAATCCACCTCCAATATAATTTTCATTTTTCTCACACTATTTCACAAATCTTCGATCGTAGCCTGTAGTATCTGTTTATTTCTTAGTTTTTTTTTCAACAATGTCATAAAATAAATAATAAATTCAATAAATATATTTTCATCTGTCGTTTGTTACCAACAGACCTCTCTCCAATACAAAATGTATGGTTATCACCGGTGATGCAGGTGCTGATTGAAGGAGGTAAAAAGTGGTGTTGACACAAGGGTTAAACAAAAAAATTAGTAAAAAAACGAATGGAACTTCAGTTTTAGGACGGATCAGGTTAGATCTTTAAAACTAAATAAGGCAGCTCCCAGAAAATTGCATTGACATTATCGCAGTTCATATACATAGGCATTTTATTTATTTTTTTAGTTTTAGCACTTACCTTTGGTGGATATATGAAATCAGCTGAAACTTTCCAAGGAGCTGCACTTTTGCTAATATCACCACTGAAAAGAAGCTTATCGTTCGGGTCAGCATAACCAAATTGATAATTATGACTTTGAGCGTTCAAAGTTGATACCAAAACAATTACAACTATACTCGACAACAACAAAATTTTCTGCATTTTACTAATTTCTTCTAATACTTCTTCCACCTAAGTACTTTTCCTTTAACTCGTAGTTATACTTCAAGTATATCGAAACAACTAGTTAAGCAATTGTGCTTTTCACGACTGATGTTATTTTGTGAAACGATTTCATACCTGATAAATACCTTCTGGCTAATTTCTGACGTCGAGATCTATGATCATGGATACAATGAATATTTCCAATTCACCTGTTTAAACAAATTGTTTTTCCCTGAATTTTGTATGAAGTCATCTTCTAAGCTAGAAAATGGTTCGATCAACGATCTTTATTAAATATATAACATGGATCGTTTCTGATAAACAGTTTTATTTTTTATTCACAAATGAAATTGCAATAATAATTATTTAAACAGGGCTGGCTTTAGAATTTTAGAGGGTTTTTAGAATGTAGAGATTGTCATGGTTCGAAATATTGACACATTCTGTTATATATATTTGTTTTATATTATGAGTAATTTTCTTCCAAATAAAATAGCATGATCGCAATTTTATAATACGTGTGTAAGTGAATTATAATATTTTTTCATGCACTACAACTGTTGTATAAATTGTAGGTACAATATCCGTTTGTAGTTAAGCAAAGTGAATTTTAATGGGATATTTCATATTAAAATCGCTTACAAAATTTTGACGTATGTTAATTTGGTGAAAGCAAAGAAGTGTATCGCATAAAAAGTCGAAATTGTTCATAAACTTTAAAGTTTAGATTAACAAAGATATTGATCCTGCTCTTGAACCTCTTTTTCCAAAAACGCAATATTTGTTATGTCATCGCCATCGTCGTCGCCATGAAAGTAATTCAATTAATTTTAAATTTTGGTAAAACAAATTTCACATTCAATCAATAAAAAAAAAACAAAAATCTGAAAATTGCCATAGAAAGAGGAACTGTCAATATTTTACCAGTCATTCAATGCTTCCCGCATTAAAATACCTAGTAAAATGTGCGGTGAGTTTATAGTGCCATCTATTTTGTATAAAAGAACCTTCCGTAAATTTATTGCTTTCGATTTTACTAGCGCTAAAATTTCTATGGAAATATCACATTTTACTCAAACTCAATATTAGGCTTTAGTATCATAAACTTTTCTCAAAACGCTTAGAACGACATCATCAAATGAAAGGTACCATTCTGAGGATCTAAATTTTGTAAGAAAACGTTGTACTAAATAATAGTTATGATGCATTTTTTTGAGAAAATCGTTACAATTTGAAAAAAATGGATTGTAATTTTTGATTTCTAATTTTTGACTTTGATGATTTCATGTATAAACTTAATTTCTAAAGTATATAATAAGAAAATTATAAGGTGTTAAGGTTGGAAAAGTTCTCAAAATCATAAGCCGCACAATGGGGTGGTGAAATGATACGCCTAAGGGTACGTGCACAGCGGGTGGTAGCGAGGCGAACCGGGGCTAGGCTAGCCAGTTGAGTGGGGTGAGGTGAAGATACATCTAGAGGTGTAGTGTTCGCAGCAAGGCGTTCACTTTCTTGGTAAATCGCGAAGTGAGAACTTAAATTATGTCATCATTCTGAAGGAGAAATTTGGTGTTTGTCAAGTAATGCAGCAATATTGCATTTTTTACATAAGTGTACTTTCAGTTGTTTTACTTGCCACTCGATAAATAAAAAAACGTCTGGAATTTGGCGAATATCATCATCTATAAGAAGATTTATATACCGATCCTCATAGATTCTTCCAAAATATGAGAATGAGTAAAGAACCTATATCGAAAAAATAAAAAAAATTCATTCTCGAGCGAGATGCCTCGATATGTCTCGCTCACATCGCGCGTTGCCACAGCGTTGTTATCAACACTCTCATAGTACAGCGTATAATCATTTAATTTCTTCAACTCTTGATATAGCCTCATCTCGTCTCGTTGTGCACGTAACCATTCTCATATAGCTACTGGAAGAATCTATGAGGATCGGTATGTAAATCTTCAAATACATATGTGGATGGTACAGTTTCCCAAATTTTAATCGCTTGTTGTTGTGACATCATATACAAGCAAAACTGCAGAATGGGCTGGACAAAGAGAAAATGATTAATTTTATATCCTTTGATTGGAAATTTTGGCAGTTTCTTTTTGAGTTAATGTTGAAATCTTTCCTTAATATAATCGAAGGTTTCTATACTCATTCTCATTCATATAGATGATGAAATTCGCCAAATTACAGAAGTTTCATATTTATTGGGTGCCAAGTAAAACAGCAAATCAGGGGAAAGTACACTTATCTGGGAAATGCATTGCTTGACAAACACAAAATTTCTTCTTCAAAATCTGACGACATAATTTACGCTCTCACTTCGCGACTTACTAAGAAACTGAACGCCTTGTATGTACTCTTAAGGCGGTTAAGGTTCTACTTTTAACGCGCGGCAGACACTATGACAGTTCTTTTGACTGATTTTAAACTGTTTATATGTTTCGTAAGCTGCAAATGCAAGAACTACTACATCTGATAGCTCTGATATAACCATTATTTCACTTTTAAATAATAACTCAAGCTTTTCTATCACTTTTTCTTTTTATAAATAAATCTTAAGAGTACCAACGCGACGCGTCCATTGGGTCATGCTCAAAACCTGCACGCGTCTGCCGCGGAGAACTGTCAAAGCGACGCGACGCCTGCCGCATTCATTGGGCTTTCACCTTTAGGTCATGGCCACAACAGCGCACTGCACCTAGCACCGCACATAACATCGCCCTGAGCTTTGTGTGGGATGATAAAATTTTTCCCTTGTCACAAATAGAAATGGCCACAGTGGCACACCGCACCTTGCACCGCCCCTTGTACCAAACCATTGCACTGAGCCTAGCACTGTCCAGAGGAAATGAGTAGATATTTATTTCTTTTGGTAACATTTGTAGCAACTGAAGTGAATTTAGTAGATTTAAGGTTTTTTTTTTGTTAAAACGCATTCGAACCTCCAATCAGGGCTGCCAGATGCCCGATTTATCGTATTTTCCCCGATTTTCAAGTATAATTCCGATTCCCCGATTTTGGCTCTCTTATTTCCGATATTTTATAGCCTCTTCCGATTTTTAGAGATTTTCACTATTAACCCATATTTTATTATATTAACGCTTCTGACTCTAACCTAAGGAACATGAAAAGTTAGTAAAAGCAACGAACTGTACACATGCAAAAATATGGATAAGACGCGCGAAACTATGGAGAAATGTGGGTAAAAAACAAACGAAAACATTGCAGATATTGCAGATTAGAACTCAGCTGTGAAATCTGACGAAATTGGGTAAAACCAACATTTTTCCATTGTCACTTTTTGTTTTTGTTCAGTTGATTTCCAAATCTTAACCGGGTATTTTTCTAATATGATCTCCGTTTATTTAGTTCTTCTCTTATGTGATGGATAAATTTATAGTAAGAAAAAGTAAGATTAAGTGCAGAAGTATAAAAATATTTACATATCTTGAAAAACTGTTGATTTTTCTTGAAATGGAGCACTTTTACTTAGTACCTGTACCACGACCAGTGATGATTCAGATTTAGATGATGAAATATTGCCGAAAATAACGGTAAGTTACAGGGTTTTAATTATGTAGCTCTTGTAGTCGTGAGGAAAAATTTATGTGCAAAAATGTTGCACATTTTTCCAAAATGATCCGAAATTAAAAAACTGGTTGGATGAAAATGAAAACTATGTCGCGACCCGTAATATTGCATTTTGTAAAGTCTGCTCTGTTTTACAGATAAATATTAGCAAAACAAAGCTGAGAAATTGATTGGATGCGTAAACCTTAAAATGCATTTTATTTTCCGATTATTTTTTTACTAAAAACAGGGCGAAATGTTTTGTTATGCATATAAATGAAAACATGCTTAACCGCTTTAATTCTAAAATGTATTAAAAATAGTATAAAATTTAGCGATATGATTGAAATAGCGCCAATTACAATAAGAATGTTAATCTAATTTATTTTACAGTTCTGGATACATCCTTTAGTTTTTATACCCTAGATGAAATCTAAAGGGGTATACTAAGTTTGTCATTGCGTTTGTAACACCTCGAAATAATGATGGTAGAGCAAAATGGATTGGACACCCATCCATAATATTAAAAGTTATTTTTATTTTTGCATGTCCGTCCGTCCGTCTGTCCGTCCGTGCGCCAGATAACTCGAGAACGCGTACACTTAGAGAGCTGAAATTTTGTGCACGAACTTTAAAAAAAAAAAGTAAAATTAAGTTCGAAAATGAGACAAATCGGGCAACTCCTTCGTGGGGTTGCCATACAAAAATTTCGTTTTCCGTTATATATTTGAACACTGCCTGAGAACGAGTCGCCGTAGAGAGCTGAAGTTTGGTACGTGGTGTTTTCATTGTACTAGCAAGTAAAATTTAAAAAATGGACTAAAGCAGGCAACCCATTCTTGGTGTTGCCATATAAAAAATTAGGTTTTTTATGTATACTGTGAAAACGATAAGTCCAAGACATTTTTATTGTACTAAAAACTTCTTCAGAATATGAAATCCTATAAAATTGATAATAATCATTTTTTCTGTCCGACGAACCGTTCTAGAAATATATGCGAAAAACCTTTGCAAAAATCAAAATTGCTCAAATGGGTACCCATACGAAATTTCATACGGGCATTCATCTAGGGTATCAAAAGAATTGGTCTTACACCAATTCTAGCTTTTTCACTTGTTTTAATTTATATTTTATTGGATTTCTTTAAATTATGTTTTGAACAAGTAATTATGTGATTTAATTCTTTCACCGATTGTCATACCCTATTCACGATTTTCTCTCCAGCATTTTTCCGATTTTTTTATGTTGGAATCTGTAATTCACTTTTTTAGTAATATGTTTTTTTTAGTTAATTTTTACTATTAAAAAAAAAGAAGCATGCTGGGATTCGTCCGCGTTACAGAAAAAGATTGGGCTTTTCTATACAGGGTGTTTCCGTCATGATGGTTTATAAAGCAGGAAGTGATAGTACTCATTTAGGAAAAAAAAATTAAATGTCATGAGGGGGGGGGGGCACCTCAAACGTTTCGGAGTTACAAGGTGATAAAGAAGAAATGCTAGTGCTTCGAAAACACTCTGTTTTTTAATAACTACGAGATGTTTGGTCACTGTTAAGTACTCATTGTATGAAGAACTTCATGAATTTTCATAGGACTGTTCACCCAGCGCCGCATTCATCTCTTCTTAGGAGTTATTGGGATCTAAAATTATGGTTTCGGACTTTCTTATTTTTTTTTTTTTTAGTTTTAACTTGTTTTTTTTCTGACAAAAAGCTGACTAACATGATTTTTTTTTATAAAAACTGTAAACTGTAGACTTTGCTCTTTATATTGATCTATTACACCTTATGTTCTAACTGTAGCCGTTAAAGAGTAATTAGCTCTTAACCTATTCAGCTTAGATATAACTTGTTACCTTAGTGATTGAAAACACGTCATTAAAAAAAAAATATCGTTTAATTTCGGTATGACCTGAATTGGTTATGAGCTAATAATATTTTAATGGCTACAGTTGAGACATATGTAGGTGTGAAAGGTTAAAATAAGGAGTAGAGTCTACAGTTTACAGGTTTTATGAAAAACAATCATATTAATCAGCTTCTTGTAAAAAAAAGAGGTCAAATTAAAAAAGGTAAGAAAATACGAAAGTTTAATTTGAGACCGCCATACCTCCGATACGGTTGAGATGGCGCTTCGCCCTGCCATATAACTTTTTCACTGACTAGGTGAGTACTAACATCTCCAGCCCTATGGACCACCATTTTGGAAATACCCTGTATATTTAGTTTTAATAAATTCCACTTACTAACTTCACACCAAATTTCGTTCTCTTAGGAGGAATTACGACTAGAGTGTTACATTCTGCCATATGCTTTAACGAAAACTGACTGCACTTTCGCAAAATTTTAATTAACTTCTAAAAGGAAAAATTTGAAGTTGCTTTAGGCAATGGGCAGTGCTTCGATGTGGCCATTAACTCCAAAATTTGCAAAGTGAGATGTGCTAGGGAATGATTGGTTTTGTGCAGTGCTATGTGCGATGCTAAGTGCGGTGCGGCGTTCTGGCCACGCACTTAGACTGTGGTTACATTACGCACGATTCAAGGTGCGGTTAATTCAATATGTACATATATATAAAGATAGTAGAAGATAAGAAATTCACAAAATCTTCAACCAAATTGTGGATTAGCCCCAACAAATTTTCGCATGTTTTCGGATGAAAACAATTTGTTGAAAGTTTGTAGAGCAAAGAAAGTCTACGATCATAAGCCATACATTGAAAATGTTCCACAACTGAAGGAAAGAATATGAATAGAATGAAACGAGATTTCCAATAGAATTTTAAATTGGCTTACAAATAGTGCCAAGTCGATTAATAGTTTGTAAAGCCATGACCACGGTCAAGAAATATAAACAGTAATCGAAACGAAAAATAATTAAAAACAAACAAAGTTTGCTCGACCTCATGAAGAATTTGCAACGCATGCAATTTCCGCTATGCAAGCATAATTCTTGACTGAAAAAATATTCACACCTGAGGTCATTGTTTTACCATATCAATACATTGTGATTCATTCAGAAATTGTGTGATCAGAAATGCTGACACTACAATTTCTAATTTTTATTTTTAAGTATTGCAATTCTGCAATAACCCCCCGTTCAGAATTATAAAGAAATACTGATTCCTTTGTAATCATTTTATATAAATAAGCAGATATTGTTCAATAAAAATTTGAATTTATCTGACCATCGAAAGGTGTCTTTTAATTCTCTAACGACAGGGGCATACTCTGCCATCCAGAATAAAGCGGCATACTCTGCCACATACTTTACTTTGTCATGCTTTGCCTTTATATAATATTACAACGGCGGCATACTCTGCCATAGGAAGAACTTTGGCAAATTCTGCCATTTAAATGGTACCAAGAGATATCATCATAACAGCGGCTTCTTACCCATCGAAAGTAAGTTCGGCAGTCTTCTGCCTTTTCAATATATTCTTGGTACAAATTATAACGAATAAATAATCATGGATAAATCATTGTGTGACATCAGAACAATCTTATTCAGTGTTGGGCAAAATGTAATCTGATTAATGATTAACAATTACAATTAACCATGTAATCTGTAATCAGATTACTTTGTAGCAGATTACTAATGTAATCCATTTCCATATTTACATAATGTAATCGATTAACGTGTAATGTGATTACAAGTTAATCTGATTACACATTAATCGATTACAAGTTAATCTCACTACATGTTAATCTAATTAATGTGATTACATTTAAGACATTTAAGATATTTAAGATATTTGTATTCTAATTCTTCATAAAACTCCCCAAAACTTATTTCGTACGAGAACAATACTATTTTCTTTCAATTCATTTCATTATATTATTAATTACTTTTAAGTAATCTACAAAGTAATCTGTTACAATGTAATTAAATTACAAAATAATCTAATTATATTGTAACAGATTACACATTTGATAGATTACATATTCTCTCATAAGTAATCTGATTAAAATGTAATTAAATACAATTTATTTAGATTACTTTGTAATTTGACTAAACTGTAATGGAATTATTAATTAAATTACACTGCAATCAGATTACGCCCAACACTGATCTTATTACAAGTTGCAATAAGAAATAAAAGAAAATGAACTTTTTGAGTAAATAAAAGTAGCAAACAGGGCAGGTTTATAGTTGTGTTCTCTTGTGTCCGCAGAGCAGAGCAGAAAAAGCGATACACAAAAGAACGCCTAATACATTTTCATAGAAAGATTTAAATGAAGCGAACAGTACAAATAGTTCGCTTCAATTGACAGAACAATTTGTTCTCTCCAGTATATGGGAGCTCTAGAACACGGTGCACAAAAGAACACAGCTTATAATTTTTTACATGGATGGTCAAGTGTGATGACACTTTATTGGTATGCTATATCTGGAAAATATTGTTTTAATTCTGATGATGCATTTAAATCAGTCACAAGAGTTAATGAAAATCAAAAGGTCTCCTTATTTGCTAATTTCTCCAGTTCACAAAAAGAGTAGCTACCAAGCATTTTCTGCTACGCTTGACAAGGTTAGAGTATTCACATAGGAACGCTCTCAACCTCTTTCTCGCCCATACAGCTTCTTCAGAAGGCATTGTACAGATTGTCTCGTAATAACTACAGTAAGATTCTGCACGTCTTTACCACTATCATTTAAAAGAGTTTCTGTCTTTTTAGGACATATCTTGGGTCGTAGCTTCTTGAAATCGCGCATGTAATTGGCTTTATCTGCGATTTGCAGGCTTATAGGCCTGTAAGTTTGGAATTCTCTACGCTAGTTCTAGGATCCTTCCACTCTAACATATATTCATAGCTGAATGCTTTTGGACCAGACCATCAGTTGACTTATTTCCAGGTATATCACTATGGCCAAGAATCCATCAGAGAATAGTTCTGTGGTTAACACCAAATTTCCTGAGCTCGTTGCGACAATGCTAGACTAGTTTCGCTCTATTGGGGTTCGAGTCTAGAGATTAGATTGCAGGTTGGCTGTCAATACAAATCCTGATAACTCGATCACATCACTAGGTACGTTTTGAGTATATTATATAAAAAAAAAAACTTTATATATTGTAATTAAAACTAATAAGCAATTAAAATTCCTTTCAAAGAACATTTGTATATATTTCTAATAGTGTCTACTTAAATTTTGCCTTTATTGAAAAATTCAACTTTGGTAGTACGTAGAATGAGCTCAAGCAATATTCTATTCTTCAGAGCTCTGAACTTCCACAATTAAAATTCATTGGTAATTAGAGCAAAACATTAAATTTGCTACCCCTAAATATTTATACTTTCCATTATTTAAGAAAAATCTTATCACCTTCCTTTATATTTTATAAAATTATATAAAATTAATTTTTTTAATCCTCTTGACCATCATTCCTCTTAAGTGACGACGAAAATCTGTCTGCCTTCCATTCAACCGGACTATTTGAAGTGGTCAAAATGTCAAATATGCCTTTTAGCCACCTGTTGTCTGTCCCTTATTTGTGGAACTCTGAGCACCATATGTCACCGGAATCGAAAAACTACATATACCCAGACAATCTGATGGTTTAATATGCCTGAAGGGATCTTCGTGGATATGTAAATCTCTGTTGTATGCATTTTATTATTCTGTTTTACATTTAAATTGTTGATGCTGCTTACTTCATGGACGACACACCGAAAGCGGTATGGTGTCCATAAGCCAATCCAACAATATTGACCAGGGGCCTTATATATTATAAAGGGTTGTTGTATGAACGTTACCAGTCTTGTTACTGTACTACATACATATATGGTACTTCCTTTGTGCTCTTTATCGTCCATTAAATCACGAAACACAAATTTAAATTTAAATTAGGTGAATCGAATATAATTATTTCTGTAATTTAATTAATGTGTAATCAGTTGATTTTGCATTTTGTTGTAAATCTTGCACCCTTCATAGTTTTCTAAATGATTGATTTTCTTAATTACATTTCAGGAATGCCAACATCAGTTCAAGAATCGCAGATGGAATTGCAGTACAACTGAGGATAATACTGTGTTTGGACCGATGTCTAGTATAGGTAATGAGTTTTATTCAAATATAAATTAAAAAATATTTTAATGTCATTTTCAATTTACAATTGTTTCAAATGAGAATTGTAAAATGACTAGGGCTTGTGGTGAATGATGCTGACAATGAAACACGTCATCATCAAGCTACAGGAAAAAATTTCAGAATGAATGCAAATGATAGCATAGTTAAGAGAAAATATATGTAAAAAAAAACATACAAAAATTATTTTTCACTTCCGGTGGGATCAAACTTATTTAAAAAATTTAATCCCACCGTGACTGAATTGCGTCTTTGAAAGCACAAGCTGTTACGTAGTGGTAATTTCCTGCATAGACCTATCGAGAAAGATTTCACCGGGTTTTCTCTATAATTTCTTATAATTTCTAGTTCAGGGAATCGGAATGGTCAATATTCTGTGTGCGTAGTAAAATAGCTTTTAACAACAATAGCAACAATAGTTTTGTTGTCTTGCTGAAATATGAAATTTCTGCAACTATTTTACTCCCATGAATAAATTCTATGTAAGCTTTTGCTTTCATTTTTAGGATTCCGTACCCAAAGGTTAACAACGGGAACCCTATTACTCGCTGCCCGTCCGTCACCAGGTTGTATCTCATGACCCGTAATAGGTAGACAGTTGAAATTTTCACAGACTGTGTTTTTCTATTGGCGATATAACAACAAATAATAAAAATTAAAAGAGGCCCCCATTATCATTATTATTTTTCCACATGACGCCTACTCTCATTTGAAAAAATTAATAAAAAGTACATAGTGTTAAATTTTGTACGATGGTACGGAACCCTTCCTGCGCGAATCCGACTCGCACTTGGCCGGTTAATATATCCTAGATGAAATCTAAAAGATATACTAAGTTTGTCGTCGGCAACTGTGTTTAAGCATAGATGGCAGAAGAATTAGATATTGCATGCAGTACCAAAAACGTACACAAAATTTATATGGCTGGATGGTCTATTCCGGAATGGACCACAACATTTAAAATGATGTATACGACGAGTGATTTATACTTTTTCGTATCTGATGCAGTGAGGAAGTCGATCAAATGTATACAAAACTGCTATTATAAAAGCATTTGCTTTCGGCACGCTCTAAAACATGTGATGGTCCATTCCAGAATGCACAACCATTTCACAATCTGTATACTCTGTTCTAGTATGCCATGCGACATCTAGTTCTGGTGCCATCTATGGTTTAAGTTAAGGCATTGGAGTCCAGCAAACATTACGATTCGTGATCCATGCCAAATCGGTCGGCTAAGTGAAATTACATTTCGATATCGAAATCGAATACGGATTGGTTTAATAACGATTCGACATTATATTTTCGGAAATATTTCGAATATTTTATGTAGGTATATACACTGGTGTGCAAAAAAAACGCAGCACTCGAATTTTAAAGAATATATTTGATTTATTGCATATTTACATTTCAAGGTTCATCGCGACTGTTCTTAATTTGGTTACTTATTATGGAAATAACATTTTGTGATAACTTTACAGCGTGAACAAAAACGCGCCCAAACCATAACTCCGTAATCCCGAGGTGGTACTTCTTGTACACGTCTAGGCAGAAGTCGCTCTCCTTTCCTTCTCCGCACGTACAGCCTTCCATCAGAAGAGTGGAGGTTGAATTTGGATTCGTCTGAGGAAACTACTCTATTCCACATATCCTCTGTCAATGAACGGTGTTCGCGCGCCCACCGGAGACGTAATTGATTAACTCGAGCTGTTAAAAGGGGCTTTTTCACCAATCGACGACCGTTTATTCCTTCTTGAATGAGTCTTCGTCGGATAACTGAGGAGGAAATATCGACGTTATGCGCACTCATTAGATCTTGTCTTAAATCCGGAGATATTTTGAAACGACCCGCCAAAGATCTACGAAATAAAAGCCGATCTTGACGAATGGTAGTCTTTCGCGGTCTTCCCGATCCTTCACGACGATCTACGTTGCCAGTCTCTTCGAATTTTTTAATTAGCCGCACAATAGTGTAATCAGAACATCCTAACCTACGACCTGTTTCACGCATAGAAAGATTTTCCCACCACAACGTGATTGCCACAGCTTTTTGTTCACTACTTAGTTGAACCATATTTAACAAAATTGTCTTTCAATACACAGATGCTTACACTATCTGCACACTACATTGAAAAAGAAATCAAACTCGCATCTTATAGAGTCTATTGTGTCATATTTTTCAGCGTGCTTCGCGAGACTACCTGCTAATTAGGAGAAATCATGATTTTCCAAAGATACCCGCCGGTGCTGCGTTTTTTTTGCACACTACTATATATACCTTATGTAGTCTGCGCACTAGCTAAGTAAATTTCTAACGAGAAAAGCTACGAATATATTTCATTTAAGTGAATAATTATCGAAAAAGTTATTACGTAGAATCTAGGTCAAAAATATTTTTCGATATGAAATATTTTCGAAATAGCGTGAGTAGAAAGTGATATCGAAAAAATGTTCAGCTTCCTTCCCCACTCCTTATTTCCCTATATTTTACCATTACGAGAATTTTTCAATTTGTGTAAAAATGCGAGAAAATGTTTGCTGGGAGAGCTGAAATTTCGTACACAGTCTTTTCAAAAGAGTTGTAGATTTAAGTTTGAAAATAGGACAAATCGGGTAACTCCTTCGTAGGGTTGCCATTCAAAAATTTTGTGTTTTACTATATATATATGGACACTGCTTGAGAACACGTAGACGTAGAGAGCTGAAATTTGGTACATGGTGTTTTCATACTAGGTAATAGTACACAAAATTTCGAAAATGGACTAAATGGAGCAACCCCTTCTTGGTGTTGCCATATAAAAATTTTGATTTTTTCGTATACTGTGAAAACGCTCAGTCTTATACGTTTTTATTGTAGTGGAAAGTTCTTCAGTATATAAAATTCTATGATATTCATTATAATCAATTTTACTGTCCGGTTCATTGGAAATATAACCACAGATTTATCACCATACGAACGTAATGCGGGCATTCATCTAGGGTATCATAAGAATTGGCTCTTAGACCAATTCTAGCCTTTTTACTTGTTTAAATTAAAAATGTCGAGCCTTATGAATCTTAGTGTTCACGCCTGCTTTCAACATAGTTTTCTGTACCTTGGAATAGAGTTCTTTTTACTTAGGTTGAACTTTTTAAGATCGACCATCCCTAATTTTGAAATTTAAGAATATACATTTATTTTCCGATTTACCGTAATGTAAGATTCGTCACAAATATTTTTTTATTAAAACTCACTTTCATCACTTTTTATCACGTTCAGCTGCATTTTGCATATCCAAAAATTTTTGCTGCCAACGAGTCACAGTGCTATGCTACTTAAGCTGAAATAAAAAATAAAAGAGTTCTACCTTATGGTATGCTGCAGATAAAAGAAAAAACTTTTACCTGAAGTTTAGTAATCACGTGTTTATGGCGTAATTTAAGAAAAAATGTAGTCTAAGTATTTTAAAGGACAATTAGTAGCCGCTTTGGTGTTTTTTCAAATTCTAAAATTTGAAGGGTGGTGTGATAACTTTTTACTTGACGGAATATGATTCCAATTTGTAAAAGTTTATAAATCTTTTCTTATATTATTTGAGACAATAATGCATATCCTTTATTAAGGCTCCTTAGAGACGGTAGTTCAAACTGCATCTTGGATGGTAGCATTACAGATCAAAATTTCATATGTCATTGTTAGTTTACTATTAAGATTACCATTTCTGTGGTTGTTTTAATAAAGTGAGGCAGTCAATTGGAACATAAAATTGAGAATTTCCCACTTAAGCCTTTTACATGCGTTTGCAATGGTTAAATCATCAATTTACGCGTTTTTTGTTTTAACATTTCCTTGTTTGATGTAAACATTTCCTGAAAGTTCAAAATTATGAAGACAAATAAAGACTTTTCTTTTAATGTATAAAATAAAAATATAGTTGTAAACTTAATAGAGCCTCATAGTATACCACAGGGCTTACTGTGAGATAGAAAAAGGTTCTGTTTTCGTTGAATATTTACGTACGGTTACTAAAGAAAATCCTGATTGACATGGAATTGTAGGTTTCCATGTACTTTGCTAATTTAGGTGCCTTTTAAAGATACGAAAGGATATTAATGGGTCAGAAATCTTCCGGTAGAGTGTTCTCGTTTATTTTACGACTCCTGAATGATGCCTTCCCAAGGAACAATTTTAGCAGGTATATTGTTTCGAAAATTGGATCTGTGTTTTAAAAAGGCTTTATAATGGATTGACATAGTAAATTGTTTTGTAAAAGTTACAAGATTTGCTTTCAGGTTTTTGACACTAAAATGTTTTATAATGCAGTGTTAGGAATGCTTTCTAAACTAGTTATAAAACTGTTGGGCTTCGAGAGCTACTTGGTTATATAATGGTGTTATAATGGTCGGCAATGCTCTTTATCTGAACCCTATTAAAACACCTTGGCTCTGGATGCTATTTAGTTGTATAAAGCTTTCGTAAAGCCTCGGAGAACTGCATTGAGAGCCATTATAAAATAGTTCAGATTCGACAGCAAATCAGTAGCAAGAGCAGCACTTATAAAACAATTTAGTTATACAGAAGCACCATTGGAACCTTTTTAAAATTTGGGAACTATTTTCTTTTAAACAGTTTCTGAGAAGACTTTAATAAAACCATAGCAATATCTGTAAAATTATTTCGCGTAGTGTCATATTGTTATTTGCGTAATATCCAGAGAGAGAGAGACAATTACTTCGGATATTTCTACACAAAATTTTGTCTAATTGTTCCGTTTTCTCTCTCAGTGTTTTACTACATCGCATAACTCTCCCAATTATTTTGATTGTAATTCCAGAAGTGATCTCGACATTTTTGTTGATGATGAGGCTTAGAAATAAGAGATACCTAGGCTGTAAAGTTGAATGACATTATAGACAGTACCTCCTGCATTAACTAAATTAATTTAAGGGATGATTGTGATATGATTATATAAAAAATGAAAACGTTCAGCAAGAAATGGAATTTTGTTTAAAGAGTTTCTTTCGGGATATTAATGAATAATTGCTTTAAATATCAATGACGAAGTGCCAGTATACAAGAGCTCTAAAAAAGAATGTTTTAGAAGCGGAAAGTCGAAAGTGGAAAGAACAAATCTTGTGATTTAAAGGCATTTCTGTCTTCATTTGTTGATGAATTGAAGGAAATTATGAAAAATGGCATTGATATCAATAGAAAGAAAAATAAACGTTGTATTATTACAACTATTAGAATGTATTAGAATATAAATTTAAATCAATATCGAAATCACACAGGTACATTACAATAATACTTGATGGATACCTGTCACATGTAGATATTGACTGCAGTTTGCGGTTGATACTGTTGCTGTATGAGAAATTATTTAGTTATTTATCCCAAAATTATTGCAATAATACCTACCGCTTCTAAAACATCATTGAATTTATTCATTCGTCCTATTTGTTGTCTCAAAAATTCTCAAAGCTTAACGCCATCTTTCTTCAATACGATTGATGTAAGTTATCTAAGACAAACGTCAAAGTCGGGTGGGCGGGATTAGTATGTTTTTAAGGAGTTCTATAAAAGGTCTGTAAGAAACCAAATAGCTGTATCATTTTATAGAGGTTATGAAGGAAGCTGAGGTATTTTCTTAGGATTCTAAAAAAAGCAAAAGAGCTGCATGGTTTTATTAAGGTTTTCATATTAACTAAATAGTTTTATCAAGTTCGCAAGGGCGAAATTCTGATTTAATGGTTTTATAGAAGATTTAGAAAAAGCTATTTTGTATTATTAGAGCTCTGGAAAGAGCTAAATTGTTGTTTTAACATCGGCCATTTGTTTTGTAAATTATGCGAATGCCGCCATTTTGCGAAAGCATAAATTAAATATTTTCTTAATCTATATATTTGGCGCATTTTGTGCTAAAAAAAAAAAGAAATTAACGGTCTATTCTGACAATTTTAAAAATACTTTTAGAGTAAAATATCAAATTATCAAAGTTATACCGGACTATGCGGTAACGCCACTCGTTTTTTTTTATTGGCTTAAAAAATAGTTTAAACCCTCTAGAATAAGAAAAAAAAGGTCTCGTGCGAGAATTTTTTTTTTCCTTTGAAAATGGAGGTCGCCACCAAGCGCGTCAAACTTGCTCCGAAACGACTACCTGAAGCCTGAAAGACAATTGGAGCTTTTCAGCCAGCTTTATCGTCAGCTTTCTTCTAAAGCTGACAGAAAGCACAACTGACCTTTTTGACATTTGCAACTTTAACTTGTTTATCTGTTAATTTAGCGACAGCAAGCGCACAGTAAGGAACGATTTCTTCTATTCTCAAAACTTTAAACGCGTTTTTCTCGACACACGGTTTTTGAAAATGGCACGCAGCATAACTCGAACAATTTTTATATTTTCGACTTGAACTTTTGACCAGATGTGAACATTAACATTATCTAGAGCATGCCGTACGGGATTTTCAATAACTTTATTTGTTGATTTTTTATTAACAAAAAATCTGCCGTTTTTTTCAAACTTTTTTTTCACACGCGCGCCAAATCTACAAAAATTAATATTTTTAAAAATCCATACGGTATTCTCTAGCTATAAGCCTCTAGATTAATGGTTGTTTTTAGTTTTGGTCTAGATTCAAATGTGCACCAGTGGTGGTACGTGCCGTGGAGCCCTGCAAGCATAAAATGTCCCGGGAAGTTGGCTGTAGAGCCGCCATTTTGCTTTTTTTCGCTGTCCAAAAATTTATCAGTAAAGTTCAATGTATGCCCGATAAGACCCTTAAAAGGTTTTTTTCAAACACCTTTAATTTCGCGAGAAAATAATTCGTGAAAAAACCTTTTTTTTTAGCCGTTACAGTGGCGTTACCCTTAAAGCAAAGTTATTAATTTTCACAAATTCACAGGCGCGTTGTACTATTTCAAGCTATATTTAAAACTTTTACTGACAAAATTGATTGGCAATTAATTTAATTGCATATATTTGGCTTAAAGTTTATTTTGGACAATTTCAATACTTTCTATTATATTTGCCATATCTGATTAAACTTAAAAGATAAATACTTATTTATTTATATAATGATATCATATACCAGCAAAATTATTTGTATACATAATTTACATGAGGGGAAAAGAATCACATATATTGTAAAAAGTACAATAGCCACGTATAACAGATTCATTTAAACCTCTGAAATATATGTATGTGTAAAACTCGGAGAACGTTTTCACAGCAATAATAAATCAGTTTTATAAATGCTGCTAGAATATTTACGCAACACACTTATAAAAAACCCCGTTTTATAAGATGTTTTATATCTGCTCCTAGAGCGTTCCCCAAAGGAACTTAAGTATCCTGTAAAGGTTCTACAAACTGGTTTCCGTTGCCTTTCTACAGTTTGCCCAAATCGGCTTTATAGAGGATTTATAAAAACTGCAAGAACGTTATCAATACTAACGTTATAAAAGAGAGAATACTCTTGCAACTCTTACAAAAGTTGAATTGTTCGTTGAGTTTATAATAACCGGTTACATAATAATCTTTTACGAAGTTAAAATAAATCGCATTAAGCTATCACTTGTATCCCTAGTCTCTGCCCTCACAAATATCTACCAATACAACAACAATAAAAAAACAAAAAAATAATTAAAACTCACATTTCCGATTAGGGCGTAGGTAATTAAATATTGAACTCCCGTTTACAATCTTTATTTTCAGTTGTCAGGATGTCAGAGCTAATCACCATCAACATTTGCAAACCTCATCAAATCAATCAAAAATGTCTTCTCCCTCCCTGTCCTGCCTACGAAGTAATACAAAAAAAAAGTCAAGTACCTCTACCAATATGAAGCATCCTTCCACGAAAGGAACATCTGCACTCGAACTCTTACTCTAGCGTCATTCAGTCGCAATCCCTCTGTACAATCGGTGGTAACAACGTGCTACCAAAATACACTCAGCCTGCTGGCAGCAGACTCTTCCACCACCCTGTCATTGACCTAAACTAATTTGGGGCGCAATAAGCACAGCACGGATTTCAGCCTATACCACCACCACAACTAACTGTCGCGCTGCCGTTTCAATAAGGCTAACTCCTCTTGGCTACCAACCATAGAAATTGGAGGTATACGTTCCTCGCCACCATTTATATACCGTCGCGCCGCACCGGATCAACATCATCCGAAATATTGGCTTCACTAAAAGATTTTAAAACTGATGAGTTTACGTGCGCGTTATTGTAACAAACCGGATAAACTCAATGCTAATCACGACCCCTGTATGCAGCACGTACAACCATATCGGGCGGCTGTTTTATTTCACCCTTTATCCTGCTGTGCGGTGGATTTTCTACAAGGGTGTAACCCGCTTATGTTCCGTTTACATATCCGTAACAAATTAGAAAATGGGCGCCGCCTCATAGGATATTCCGTTTTAACCCTGAAACTGAGTCCTATTAATGCATAACAGTAACCGATTATCCTTGTTTCGGTCCGGAGTCCTTTGTGTTCAGTTGTGTGTGTTTAAATTGTGATAATTGCAGGAACCTTCCGTTTATTATTTCCTTGCGCTTGTCCTTGTCCGTTTCAATTATTTCACTTTTAGTGTTGTGAAGAATTATATTTGTTGTACATGTCCTGAAAAGGTATTCATATGTAGAAAAGGATGTCGCAAAAATCTGTCGTCGACTATTTCGAAACTGTAGGGAAATGGGAAGAAAATATTTGTAAAGGAAATCAAAAAATTAAAATTATTTTCTTTTGTTAACACGTATTGAGATAGCTTATATGAGCGTATAGGGGAGGGGTTTAGGTAGGAGCTAATAGAAGGATAGAAATATAGACTACTAAAATATAAATGAAGAAATGGATTTTTGTAATAAGACACTGTACGCAAATATAAAGCAGGATGTGTCTTTTCAAAAGGGGAGGATAGAAACATTTAAAAAAAAAAATAATCCTAAAAATCATGCGCACAAATATAAATGTCATTATGTGGATCCCAGCCTTTGAAGTGCAAATTGGTACACTATTAAAAAGTGCTTTTTAATAATTTGTCCCACCTGTCTCTGATCAAAACGAAATAGCTTTGAGTAATTTTTTTTATAACTACATATTCAGGGTCACTGCGACCCAGTTTCAAAAATGTTTGTCCAGGTTCAGTAAAGTAAAGCTTATAAGTGAATTTATCTTGGAAAATTAGATATTTACACAAAATTTAAGTTTTGCTATCAGGTGGCCTTATTTATGTAACATAACATAACATAAAATTTATTAGGGGCGATTGTTACACAAGATTACAATCTTTTATAATAGCCAAGACTTGCGCCGTCAACTCCATTTTCATTTGTCTCCTGACTCTAAACAAACATGCGATGACCTGGAGCACCATGAAAATTTGCTTCAAAACCTGCAGCGGAACGAAAATCATTCGCTGCAACTGCAGATGGTACAATCACAGATTGATCTTCATCAACAGCAGCAACTACAGCATCAGCAGCAACAGCAGCAACTACAGCATCAGCAGCATCAGCAGCAGCAATAACGACACCATAAACACCAAAGACAGCAACGAAAACCACGGGCACATGAACAGGGGCCGCGCCCCTAACAAGCAGTATCAAAATCCGGAGCAACAATTCCAGCTGCAGCAACAACATCTACAGCAGCCTCAGCGTCAGCAGCAGCATCAGCAGCAATTGCAGCAGCTACAGCAACCGCAATTACAACGGCAACTACTGGATCATCAATCTTTACATTCTTATTTATTTTTCCCGCGGACGGGAATCGAACCTACACTTGTTAGAATCGGTCAATGATGGAGAAATAAGAATTTTAAGAACTTTTATTTTTAATGATTCTAAATCAAATTTATAAATACAAGAAGAAAAAACAACCGCCTCGTCCGGGATTTGAAACCGGGACCTTCCGCTTGCCGGGCGACTGCTCTTACCACTGAGCTAACGAGACAGATGATTTTCCCTCTTGCATTTATCAAATTTGTAACTAGCCTACTAAGCCACGTTTTGCTTTCAGCTGGCATTAACCAGTAACGATGAAAGCGCACAAATAAATTGTAAATTCAATTTTTATTTATTTTTCCCGCGGACGGGAATCGAACCTACACTTGTTAGAATCGGTCAATGATGGACCGCTGGATGGCTTAGTAGGCTAGTTACAAATTTGATAAATGCAAGAGGGAAAATCATCTGTCTCGTTAGCTCAGTGGTAAGAGCAGTCGCCCGGCAAGCGGAAGGTCCCGGTTTCAAATCCCGGACGAGGCGGTTGTTTTTTCTTCTTGTATTTATAAATTTGATTTAGAATCATTAAAAATAAAAGTTCTTAAAATTCTTATTTCTCCATCTTTACATTCTGCCGCACAGGAATTAGAATCTGTTGCTTCGTCTCGGACTTTGGTTGCGGATAGTGCCCCCACCAACGATACCTCGCCTGCAGTTGGAGATGCTGTTGAGTTGCGGCCAGCCAGGCTTCCCAAATGTGTTTTCGTCTCTAGAGTACATCCTGACACCACTGAAGACGAAATTATTAAGCACATTTCATCACGTGTCGGCACTCCGAGCTGTTTGATTGCCTGCAAGAAGTTATCTACTCGACATGCTCACGAGAAACGCTCATTTCTGCGTCCTTCAGGATTTTAGTTCCGGAAAATCAGTTTCAGGCGGTGCTTTCTCCTGATATATGGCCCTGCAATTCCATTGTGCGTGAATTTATTCCTAAGGGACGTTCCGGATCTTCTAGTATGGCAAAAAACTTGTTAGCGAAATCTCGGTCTACTACGCCAACGTAACTGGTCTTCGCTCTAAGACGACTCGCCTTTTTACAAGTTCGACGAATTCCTGTTTCCTGTGTGGGAAGATCGCTGATGAAGAGCTTTTTTGGTCCCGAGTTCTTGTTGTTTCGCCGTGACCGCCATCGTCTGTCTCTGGATGCTCCTGTTGGAGGTGGAGTACTTTGTGCTGTTCGTCGCGACCTTCCTTGTTTCTTGGTTGACTTTGTTGATTCCGGTGATCTGGAGTTTATTTGTGTGGCACACAAAACCGTATATATTGCTACAGTTTATATCCCTCCATGCCCATCTGCTGATATATTTGATTTGTTGGCTTCATGTATAGATAGGCTTTCTGAAGTTCTGGTGCCTGCCGATGAGTTGTTGCTTTTTGGTGATTTTAACCTGCCTAATGTGAGTTGGGTACACTCTCTGAACGATGAGGGCTTGCTGCCCTCTTTTTTAGCGACTCTCAACATGCGATATCTTTTATTTACAACATTATTTCTTCAGGCGTAATGCAGTCTAGCGGTGTGACTAATGACTCTGGAAAATCTCTTGAACTGGTATTTTCATCTGATCCCAATGGTACTCTCGTTAAGCGTTGTTTAACTCCTATGGTTCCTGAAACAAGTCATCATCCGGCACTACATACAGTTTTGTTTTTTGATCCTGTAACTTCATCATCTAATTCTTCTATTAACTACGAGTATTGTTATAACTTTAAAAAAGCTGATTTTAACAAAATGAATGAATGGCTATCCGCTTGCGACTGGACCAGTGTTCTGGGTGAACGTGACATTGATAAAGCTGTGAGCTCGTTTTATGACATCTTATTTCTTTGTTTTACTCACTGTGTACCACTTGTTAGTTCGAAACGTACTCGCATTGTCAACCGTGGATCAATGGCTCTTTGAAGCATCTTAAAAATTTGAGGAATAAAGCTTGGAGGAGGTTCTGTTCCTCAAGGAGCGATGCTGATTACGTAACTTATTCTGATTTGCGTACTCAGTACACATCGTACCTGACTGATTCTTATAATGATTATATACATAGAATGAGGTCGGCCTTGCGTACGGAACCTAAGCAATTTTGGAAGTTTGTGAACTCTAAGCGCAACTGTGATGGATACCCTTCATCGTTGCGTCTTGGAAACATAGATAGTGTTGATCCATTGGAGACTTCCAATCTTTTTGGTGACTTCTTTAAAACTGCCTTCTGTGATAACCACTGTAATATTAGTTATAACGATTTTATCCATTTGACGAAGCTTCCGATGACTTCTCTTCAACCTAAGGACCTGTTGTTCGATGAAGCCTCTGTCTTCAAGTACATTTCAAGCATAGCTGATAGTTTTTCTATTGGTCCGGATGGCGTTCCTTCCACGCTCATAAAACATTGTGCTACGTCCATCGTTTCTGTTTTGTGTTATTTATTTAATTTATCTTTAACCTGTGGTGTTTTTCCTAAACAGTGGAAGCTTTCTTTGATTATTCCTTTTCACAAGAAGGGTAATAAGTGCGACATTTCTAACTACAGACCCGTCGCTAAGTTATGTTGTATTGGTAAGATATTTGAAGCCATGGTTTGCGATGTTTTGTCGTTCCACTGCAAACCTTTCCTGCGCTCTTTTCAGCATGGCTTTACGAAGGGTAAATCTACTACGACTAATTTGTTAGAGTTTACCAATTTGTGCATCTCTGCAATTGAAAGCGGAAAGCAAGTTGATTGCATATTCACGGATTTTAGTAAAGCTTTTGACCGAATCAATCATAAAATCTTGATTCATAAGCTGACTCTTCTTGGTTTTCCTTCTGTGTTTGTCAATTGGCTTCATTCTTATTTATCGGATCGTACGCAGCGAGTTATATTTCGCGAAGCTCTTTCTGACGTAATAGATAATACTTCTGGTGTTCCTCAAGGCAGCCATCTCGGACCACTCCTTTTTTATTATTTTCATTAATGACGTATCTCTGATTTTGACTAATTCAAGAATACTTTGCTATGCTGACGATGCCAAAATCTTCCGTATTGTTTCTAATGAAAACGAGTGTGGAATTCTCAATTGGACTTAGACACCTTTCATAAATGGTGTGCTATTAACTGTCTTCCTCTCAACATCAACAAATGTACTGCTATGTCCTTTTCTCGTAAAAGGAGGCCATTGAACTTCAGTTATACCTTAGACGGATGCTTATTATCTAGACTTGACAAAACCAAGGACTTGGGTGTCTTCCTTAACACACGTCTTTCCTTCGAGGATCATATTAATACAATCGTTGCCAGGGCTAATGCTACTCTGGGGTTTGTAAAGAGATGGTCAAAGGAGTTTAATGATCCATTCATAACGAAGGTCCTTTACTGCACATTCGTTAGACTTATTTTGGAGTATGCCAGTCCGGTCTGGTCTCCTTTTTATGCTGTATACATAAATCGTATTGAGGCTGTGCAGCGGAGATTCGTTCGTTTTGCTCTGCGTGGACTTCATTGGCATAACCCTATTATTTTACCTCCATATGTTGATAGGCTTAAACTCTTTCCATTGGATTCTCTTGAAAATAGGCGAAAAACTTCCAGAGTTGTTTTTGCGTTTCAGTGTATACAGGGAGCGACAAATTCTCCTGAGCTCTTAAATACTTTCAATATATCTATTCCTGCGCGCTCCTTGAGGAACCACGACTTCCTCGTCGTTCCTCATCATAGTACGAACTATGGTTTTCACGAGCCGATTTCATCAATGTCTCGTCTCTTTAACAACCAGTTTGATTGCATTGACTTTCATCTTTCAAAAGGTCAATTAAGAGATCAGCTTAGTTAAGGTTACTTTTCATTTTATTATTATTGTTTGTTCACTTTTGGTCATTATCATTGCTTACATATGTATAATTTTTTTTCTTTCTTTTTGTAAACTTAGTAGTCAGATCTTTGATGAAGTTCTAAATAAATAAATATAAATAAATAAATATAAAAAATAAAAACAATTGGTCTAAAAGGTGGAGGAAGTCCTTAAAAGGATACATAAACAGTTATAAATGAGAAGTGCTTATATCAATAAATATGGCGCTTTTAATTTTAATTTTCATATTAAAGATATGGCTTACAAAAACAAGTTGCAAAGAACTAAAAAACAGAACTGATACTAGAACAAGTTAAAAAGAGAGAAAAAGAAAAAAAAACAAGAGAGTTACAATAATTCGCGATAGTACTCCGCTTGAGAGTGACCCTGACAAGACAATCAAGTAGATTGCGGGTGTCTAATTAAGAAATGGGCATCAACGAGGCTCTTAAAGGAATTGAAACTACCTGCATGCTGGATACTAGATGCCGAGAGCATTATAAAAGCGCGCAATCTGGACAAGATTAGCGTCTTCCATGACTAACATAGTAAAATAAGGAAAGATAACGTTCCGTTTACGATGTGAGTTTGTGAAATTAAACATTTCTCTAAGGTAAGATGATTCATTATTTTTTTGCAGGTTAAAGTAAAACATTAAGGCTCCTTCTTGAGATATATAGTAAGCGGGCACCCTACCATATGATCCCGGTAAGGGGTGAGATATCTGCGAAGGCCGATAATGAAGCGTAAGCAATCGTTGGACCCATCAGTTCATATATTCGTTCGACACGATACCCAAATTTTTCACTTTACTAGCAAGAGATAATGCTTTACCATCTACAAGGGTTGGATATCAGCCAAATGTACCGGACCATTATGAAAACTAATATATTGAGACTCAGAGGGATTCAATCGCAATACATTAAACTTGGACCATGCATTGATTCTGGTCAAATCGTCATTAATACGTGTGATGCCATCTTCAAACAGGCCAATAGCTCTGTTGAGATATAGCTGCACATTATCTGCGTATAAATGAATCCTGACATCACGTTCAACTAGAGGAAGGTCATAAATAAATAAACTAAATACCAACGGCCCCAAGATTCGCCCCTCAGGTACACCAGTCGGGAGTGGAAGTTAATCCGGTAACTTATCATTCACCTTCACTCGTTGATGGCGTTCTGACAAGAAACTCCCAATTAAAGCAGGAGTGGAAGCAGCAAAACCAAGAAAATTTGATACACAGCTAAAGAAACGGTGTTGTTTTGACACCGATTCAGTGTCGAATAAAGTCCCACCATTTCGATATATTTCACATTTATCCATTTGGAGTTAAAATTTAACTCCAGACTAGAACAATTTGTTATCTTTTCAGGTGTCTCTCAAAAACACCCAAAATATAAATAAATTGAATACGATCAGTTCTTCTAGAAGCAAATTTGCGGTGTGAGATATAAATTGCAATGGTGTTAAGAGACAACATTATGTGGATTCATTCATTACCACCTTTGAATATAAGTTTGTAACAACATTAATATGAAAACAACATTTTTAATATCCAAATGGATATTTTTCAAGTACGATCTGAACGTAATTTTGCAGAAATCCACAAACAAATTGAAAATTTCAACTTAAATCAGTAAAAATTTCCTAAATATTCATTTTTGTTGGAATTAATTATCAAAATTAACATTTGGAGCTTCGGGAGGAAAATAATTTTAAGATACTTAATTCAGCAAGTATCTAAAATTTATTTGTGTAACGTTCTGAAACGGAAAATAAGATAAAATAAACCTCAAAATTTGGAAAGGAAGTCTGGAGTTATTTACATATAATCAGAAAATATAACAAAAAAAAAACTATTCAGCATTATTCCAAAATTTAATTTATGATTATATGATGACAAAAGATTTCTCGAATTTTGAATAAAAAAAAAACATCTGCAGTTTCCATCACAATAAGAAAAATAAAATAATAAAATAATTAAAAAAAGGAGTTTTCAAACAAAACTGAGGCCCAAGCCGCATGAAAAAGTAGAAAATAAAATTTTCTTCACACACAGAGGTGGACTCAGATTTTTTGATTGGGACATTTCTCTTGAATATTCTTTCTCTTCATGAATAAAATCACTTATTACCTCTGATTGATCATACTGAAATATATCGGTGATTGTCAGCGAATAAAATCTGAGTCCACCTCTGTGTGTGAAGAAAAGTTTATTTTTTACTTTTTCATGCGGCTTGGCCTCAGTTTTGTTTGAAAAACTCGTTTTTTACTTATTTTATTTTCTGCCTTTTTCAAGTTAACTAAATTGTTATTACGTGCTGCATGCAGATATTTTTAAACAATTTTATGACGGCTGAAAAGACACTAATTTACTGAATTTTCCCGATTTTCCGTATTTTCCACAGAGTTTTCCTATTACTATGAATTTTTTTTAAAGTTTACATGAATTTTTCTCGATTTTTCATGCAAGTTTTCATGATTGTTGAAGAGAAAGTATTGATGCCAGTAGGACGTAAAAAAATGATTCCGCATAGCTTATAAAACTTTCTTGTCGGAAAATTGTCCGGAAAAGTCGGAAAATTCCGGAAATTTTCGGAAAATTTTCCAGAAAAATTGGAAAATTCTGCATTTTTCCCGAAACAGATTTACCACTAATCAGCACGTGGATATATGCGATGGGTCACCGAACCTTTCTTGCCAGAATAAGAAGAAATATAAAGCTGGCTATGAATGGTGCACGTCTGACGAGCACTGCTAGGGAACGGCGGGGAATATATGTGTAAAATATTTTGCTAAATTGCATATGTAGGACCTAACTAAAGAGCTGAAGGGCTAAAATAGCTGAAAATCTAAAAAGCTAAAAAGCTAGAAAAGCTAAAAAGCTAAAACGCTAAAAAAGCTAAATAAAGCCAAAATGCTAAAAAGGCTATATATAAGCAATTTTGTCAACGAAAAGAGAAAAACTATATAGAAGTAGTACTCACTTTAAGCCACCAAGAATTAAGCACATCTCACCAATATATCATAATTACACTCAGTTTAGCATATATGAACAGTCACTGACCCATGTGAGTAATTAGGGAGAACCCGAGACATTAGGTCTCCACATATGAAAGCTACATGACACTACTCAGTCACACAACTAACAGGGCGGCGCGGCGGTGGACAAAACTAGTGCACCATGACGTCGTCACACCGATTCGTAGCTAGTTTCCGCTTTTGACACATAGCTACATGGTATCTAGCACTTCTTTTTTAGATTTTTAAATTTTTTAGATTTTTAGATGAAGTACAACTTTGTCTTAGGTTGCAAAACGCTCAAACGCTTCCTTGGTCGGAAAAACTCCGGAAAAGCGTTTTACATGAATTTTCCTCGATTTTTTCTGCAAGTTTTCACCATTGTCGGAGAGAAAGTAATGATGCCAGTTGATAGGGAACTTGATCCTGCATAATTTAGAAAACTTTTTTACCGGAAAATTGTCCGGAAAAGGCGGAAAATTCCGGAAACCTTTTTTGGAAAAATCGGAAAACTCTGCATTTTTCCTGAAACGGATTTATTAGTAATCAAATTTGTACCAAATTTTCAAATGATTTTCCCGATTTTCCGGGTTTTCCATGGAAATTTCCGGCTCAAATTTTGATAGATTCAATTGTCACGCGACATGAACCTGTGTGCCAAATTTCAGCTTGCTGTGATGACGAAAAGTGGGTCTACGAGAGTGTCGTAAATAGTAAAGAAATATATAAATAGACAAATTCGTGTACGAGTTAAAGGGACGGGCTGGCCTCAAAAAGAAATTATATTTCGTAAATTTCACTGTCACATCACATTTAAATCACCTGCCTTCTAAAATATTAATCACTTTAATTTCATCAATTTTCACTACCACGTATTTTCTAATTTCATTAAAAACTACACTGAACATAGAAATTTCATGACAAATGACAGCACATTCTGTCTTGAATTACACCAGACTGTGTTTTTCTTATATAATAACTGTATTCCTCAGGGGAAAATTTGAAATGTTCAGTTATGCTTAAAATTAAACACCAATCCGGTGTCAAATTTAACACCATCTGAATGCAGAATATTCTAGGTAAATTCAATACAAAATGTGCCAACAATTCACACCATTTTGTGTAAAGTTCATCCCAAAAAGGAGTGAAAAAAACACAATGGATTTAATAAAAAAACTTTAAAACTAAACACTAAAAGGATGAAAATTTTGAGTATTCTCTAATCTTGGATAAATTTACGATTTTATCGAAATTTCATATGAAATAAAGAGAACATTTTTAACACTTTTCGGATTTAATAATATGTTAGTCCTGCAATTTTTAACTGTGATAGCTTAAGCAGTAACAAGCTGTGATTAACACTATCAAATGCCTTTGAGAAATCAAGCAGAACTAAAATGGTAGCGTAATCCGGGTCTAAGGCTGCTCTTATATCACTATTTACTTTTAGTATAGCAGTCTCACAGCTGTGAGAAAGCCGGAAACTAAACTGCCAACATGACAAGAGCTTGTTACATTTCAAGTGACCAAAAATCTGGAAAAAAATTAGCTTCTCCAAAACTTAAGATAAGAAACTCAGCATATTGTTTGGCCTAAAATCACCAGGAGATTCCAGATTTTTTGGGGATTAGCAATACGAAATCAGCTTTCAACGCCTTAGGAAAGCAAGCAAAAAAGCTAGTATTGGTCTAAGGCCAATTTTACGAATGCTCATATGAAATTTTTTATGGTCACCAAGTTCGATTTTTGAAGCTATTTTTCGCATATATTTCTAGAACGGTTCGTCGGGCAGAAAAAATGATTAAAAGCAATTTTATAGAATTTCATATTCTAAAGAACTTTTCAGTACATTAAAACCGTATAGGACTTATCGTTTTCACAGTATCCGTAAAAAACCAAAATTTGCGTATGACAACACCGATTTTGTCCGATTTTGAACTTTTCTTTGCTATTACTATGAAAACACCATGTACCAATTTTCAGCTCTCTATGTCGACGCGTTCCTAGACAGTGTCCAAATATATAGTAAAAAACAAAATTTTTGTATGGCATCCCCACGAAGGAGTTGTCCGATTTATCTCATTTTCTAACTTGATTATACTTTTTTTTTTAAAGTCCAAATACAAAATTTTAGCTCTCTAAGTATACGCGTTCTCGAGTTATCGTGCGCACAGCCAGACAAATGGACGCATGGACATGCAAAAAGCCAAAAAACTTGTAATATTATGGGTAGGTGGCCAATCCATTTTGCTCCACCATCATTATTTCTGTGCGTTACAAATGGAATGACAAACTCAGTATACGCTAAAGATTTCATCTAGGGTATATAACAAGAGTTCAGGATACGAATAATTTATCGATCATTGGAAGCAGAATCTTAAAAAATGTGCTTGCTACATAGCACAGCACTGGGTTTTCCACATTTCACAGAGCGGTTGTCATCTAAGCTTGACTATCATGGAAGTATAGAAATCGTGAAGCAAATAATTATTAACTGTTGCAATAAAAAACATAGGGAGAGGAAAAGAATACAACTATAAAATATGAAAAAATTAAGATAATACAATTTAACATATTTTAAGTAGCTTTATCGGGTTGTATGTTTGCTTTTTAGGTTAATTATAATAAAGCGCCAACAAACTGTTAAAATATATTCGGTGATTTATAATTTCATGCGCAAAGAAAGAACGTTATGGACTCATTTAGGGTCGGGCTGGGTCTTCGAATCGGACTGAACAAATCACCTCAAATATAACTTTTTTCTAAGGCAATCAACCCAAATTATCCGGCTGATTTCCTACTGAACCTAACACAAGCAGAGTAAGACAGTAAGAGTTTTTTCTTTGAAAGCCATTTTTACACTCATTAGGTATACGGGAGGCTCGAATAGAACTTTTCCCACTGAACCGAGCAAACAAACTTGCCAATCGAAGTGAAGTCGTCTGACAAACAAATAATGCTATATTTTAAGCAAGGAATGCTAGATAAATAAGAGGAAGCAAGAAACTTATACAGGAAACATGTAAGAGTATGTATACACAAAATTACACTCTTAAAATTAAAACTAAGACAGAGTTTTTCTATGAAAATAACGCCCGAGAGACCAATGATTTTCATCGGGAAGGAACTGAGGAGAGACGTATTAATTTCTTGTTCCCTACAGTTTTTTTTTATGAAATTTTTTTGGAAACCGCTTGAAAATTCAAGCGGTCTTCCACTTACTTATATGGCCCAATTTAGTAACAAAAACAATGTCGTTGCTTCATGAAATGTATATAAAAGGGCCTGGGCTCTACTCCTACTGTATTCCAAGTCGATAAATGGCTCAACTATTAATATCCTCTCGGACCGTCAAGCCGCTCTCAAGGCCTTACAGTCCTACACAATTAACCCAAGGATAGTTTGGGAGTACTCGCAGACCCTTAACAAATTTTCAAGGAAAACCAAGTGATCCTTAAGTGGGTGCCTGGGTAATGAAATTGCTGATAGCCTAGCCAAAAATGGAGCAGAAACTCCTTTTGTCGGACCAGAGCAATTTTGTGGCACTTCAAAGTATTACCACAGAGCTACGCTAGGTAGCTGAAAGAACAAACAAAAGGTTACAAAGACTTTGTCAGGCAAAAATGTTTATTTACATTTCTGGTGCAAAAATAATAGAACTCCTAGTCATTAGGAGAAAAGAGCTCAGAATGATTACAGAGCTCTTCTCTTTTCTTCTTCCAAAATCTGAAGTGAGCTTCCATTTATTCTGATGTCAACCCTGAATGTCCCTTTGTTTCTGAGAAGCTTAACCAGCACTTTACTTCAGGTCCAGCAACAAATTTATTAATTCTACAACAACCTAGCATGTCATTTCTTGCTTTACGTGAACAAAGTGTTAATTGCTTCTCTTTCCGGTGTGTTGAGAATGACGAGCTTTTTAAATCGATATACTCCATCAAGTCCCATGCTACTGGTTTTGATGAAATAAATCCTCGTTTTCTTAAGATATTACTGCCTTACATTTTTCCTTATATTCGGCAAATCATGAACACTTGTCTCACTACATCTCACTTCCCAGAAGTATGGCAAATAGCTAATATTATTCCTATCGCTAACAAAATGTCACCTACTGAGGTGGCACACTACCGTCCCATCAGCATCCTCAGTTTTCTTGCCAAAGTCTTGGAAAAGCTTATGCGAGCCCAGATTGAAAATTACATCTTGGTGTGCTAGTTTTGTTGGACTTCTCTAGGGCATTTGATTGTGTTGTGCATGAGATATTGCTACGTTGGATTCCTCAAGGATCAGTCTTAGGACCTCTCCTCTTTAGTCTCTACATTAATGATTTATGTGATGTGGTACATGATGTAAAGTTGCCCCTGTATGCATATGACGTTGCAGCTGTAATTATGTAGACCTCGTGGACAGATTGAACACTGTATCTGCAGAATAAACGATGATCTTTCAGAAATTTTTAGGTGGTCAATTGATAATCAACTGCTTCTTAACTCCAATAAATCACAATGCATAGCCCTCTCTAACTCTGATCTTAATATTGAGGATCTTCCCCCCAATTATGCTTAATAAAGTGGAACTACCGCATGTAAACTGTATAACCAATTTGGGAGTGAAAATTAATAATCGGTGCTGTGATAATATTAAATCTATAGTGGGTAAAATTATGGTCGGTTGAGGGGGCTGTGCCAATGCCAATGTAGTTTCGGCCGATTTGCGTTCGAGACTAGTTAGGACACTTGTGGTGCCTCTTTTTTCTTATGGTAGTTTAATTTACATTAAACTAGACTCGGTTTGCAATCGAAAGCTTGAGGTTGCTTTTAATGACTGTATACGGTTTGTTCTCGGCTTGCGTCATTCTGCTCATATGACACCTTACAGACCATCGATCTTGGGTTGTACTCTAGACTCGTACTTAAAGGATAAAGCACTAATTTTCTTACACAATCTTATTCGTTCAGGTGAGCCGGAGTATCTACCTTGTGAAGTCCAATTTCTGCAAACTTTGAGAGGACAAAACTTCTGATTCCACGATTGAATTCATCCATCCTAGAAGGATCTTATTTTGTCCAGGTTGCACGCCTTTGGAATTCCCTCACTCCTCGCACATAGTGCGACTTCTGTCGGTAAATTTGAGAAACTTATAATATAATTTTATTTTTGTAATTACAAATGCCTATGCTGATTGTGTCGAACTCTTTTCTTTTTATTCTTATTTTCCCACATGTTTATTTTTTTTTCTTTTCTTTTCTTTCTACTCTATTTTTATTTTTTTATTTTTCTAATGTATTGTAGGTATTTCAATTTATTTTGTAGTTTATTCAGTTAACCTAGCCGCACTTTAAAGTGTACTATTATAAGATTTTCAATCTTGTGTATAAATTCGAAATAAATGATTGATTGATTCTCAGGCCATTGCCCATTGAGATATCACCTATACAATATGAAATTATCTGAGACTTCATCATGCAGCTTCTGTCAGGATGCTCATGAAACCGCGGAGCAGCTGCTCTGCAACTGCGAAGCATTGGTCAGACGGAGATTACTCCACCTCGAGCACGCTTTTCCTCCACCAACCTTCGTGTGGAGCCTAAGTCCCAGAATGGTACTAAACTTTACTAACAGTCTAAACCTAGGCAAAAAGTAAATCGAACAGGGGCGCACAATAGATCTTTCAGGTTACAGAGAATGTGAGGCCAACGCCAAATCTAAATCTAATTCTTCATCAAATGTAGAAAAATTCACACTTTCTAATTTTGGGTACTTTCTTTAGCTATGGTAAAGTTTGCCCTTGCAGTAGCTTTCATCAATTAGCTATTAACAGAACTGACGGACGATGGTGCCAATTTTAAGCTCGCCCTAGATTGTTGCACAGTGCGTCCTTAGGCAGGACGGGTCTGGTTGTATAATACTGTTCAATACGCTACGCATGGCTGCGTGGTTGTGTTCCCTCAGAGGCACACGAATATCTTACCCCGGATTTGCCTACGGACAAGCAAGTCGCCAGTGTACGGAAGCCACGTTTCATCCCTTTTCCAAATAGTAGGCGCAAATAATGTTGTTGTTTTGCAGAAGTGAGATGTGCGAGCGTAGAAAAATTTTGTAGAAGGACAAGAATAAACCTGCAAAATTTAGACAATTTTCACAGCTTAATGTGTAGGCACTAAAAAGTATTTAATTCATGTTAATGTTTATTCAGCAATGATACAGGAACTAAAAAATCAGAATCATTCTTTGATGAACTATCAAGCAAAAAGAAGGAAATTTGAATTTTTAAACTGAAATGGCCGCAAAGTCCATAAAAAATATAGCATAGTTAAGAAATTACTACAAGCCTGGAAAGCACACATATGACGTCAGTATAGCAACGCTTGGAAGCTCTTGTTGAATCCTTTTGATGTAAAAAGCATTTTCCATCTGATTTCCGAAATAAAACTGACACGATGCGAAAATAATGCCAAAGGTCCATCCCACACGAGTATTCCTGATGCAGTATGCAAACCTGGTTTCTGGGGAAAACGTGAGAAGAAGCAAAGAGATATCTCTCCAAATTTTAGAGATATCTCTTTGCATCTTCTCGTCTCTTCCCTAGAAAGCCGGTATGCTTCGGGAAAGCCCTATTCGCTCTAGGTGCTTGCTGTATATTCCTCTTCACAGAACGAATAATGGTAATCACGAGCCTGTTTCCAATTGTTCCTCAATGTTTTTCGTAAATATTTCTATGCCAAGAGATACGTAATTGTATTTTTGATAATTGTAGATATGTTAAATCTTCTTAGACATCTTGAGACATCTGTAGACCTGTCTTGGTTCTCCACCCTGTCAGTGTTTAAAGCTTGTGGGATATTTCTGGGTATTTTTAGCTCATAGCTCTCCTACTCAAAGTATATGACAAACACTGGATATGTTCAAGAAAAATTGCAAAAACAGGTAAAGAATATAATAAAAGCGTAGCTTTTGGGCTTGTTAATTCCAATATGAAAAATTTATGTTGATGACAGTTACATAAAAACAACCCAGGTAAAATTCCAAAATTTTAACTTTGGTCAGCCATAACTTTAAGGCCAAGAAGAGGAGGGGAAAAATCCCACCATTAGTTATCTAAAAGTGTTAAATAATCATCATATAATGTAACATTTTCATAGAATAGTAAATGAAATAAAATAGTGTTGCCATACAAAACTTGTCTTAGTCACTATATATTTGGATGCTGCCTGAGAACGTGTCGACGTAGAGAGCTGAAATTTTCCTGAGAACGAGTCACCACTTTTTCGTTTGTCTTATACATACTTCATATGGCAAACAATGTTATTACCACTTGTTCCGAATTCAATGCTCATTTTTCTCCAAATATTCGACTTCATAGTCGTGCTTTTGTAGCCGGACTTTGATTTGTCGTACAAAATAGCATTTTCTTTAACAACTATGTATAATTAAAAATTCCCAATTTTTATTTTGATAAGTTTTTTTTGGCCTGTCTTCGATTTGTTTATTGAAAATATGCACAATAAAAACCAATTTGTATTTCGCAGCGTTGCGTTTCATCTCATTATGCTTAACCCTAAAGTCTCAAGGTCTATCTCGGACTCATGAGTAGAGTAATCTTTAGTATATTTTTCCGAGCAAATACGTAAAAAATCGCGTAAAGAGCTAATTTTTGTACCTAAGACCCACTATCAGGATCGCAGTTCAACACCATTATTACATCAGAAAAAAAAACAATCAAGCGAAAAAGTATTCGTTATTTTACATTAACCCAAATTGTTGTTTAAGTTATTGTTTAAAAACAAAGATAATATTAAAGTTATACAGTTATACGAATTAAAATGTTGCCATAAACCCCTTTCCCAGTATACCTACTGCACCAATACGAGTCACAGATGCCACGATTTACTTGGCAATTAATTTCAGAAAATTAAATGACGCGTGTATTTCCATCTAAAAGTTTTCCCATCCAAACAAGTAAAACTCAATAATTCTCAATTTAGCTCTGAGTTGTAATGAAGGGCTTAAAATCAATTGCGTTCCGACAGTTTATCGCTTGACTTTAATTTACATTGGCCCCCATGTCAGGTCGGAATGGTAAACATGACCGAAGGAAGATGAACTTACTTGTCCTGTTGTTGTATGTTTGCTGACAACAACGGGCTATTAGAGTTAATTAAAAAGTCATTTGATGGCATTGCAGAATTTACTAATTTCCCTCTCTACAGTATCAGGCAGAATATCCTTTCAGTTTTCATCATCAACCGATGTAACAGTTTTGTATGCATCGCGCTTCTTAGTGAAATCAGTTGCCTTCCTTTAAGAGGATTACTTCTGCTTCTTGAACTATAAGAGAGCCTTTGTTCGACCTAAAAATGTCTTCTTTCATCGCTACCGTGAACTTATTTATTTGGATTTAATGAAGCTTGTCAATAACAGAGACTGGAGAACTATGATGGCTATTTAAAATTAGGTTGATAATATTCTACTAAAATTGACGTAATGGGCAAAAAATTGTCTGAAAAGTTTTTGGATAAAAATCTCTATAGCTCCTGCATGTATATAGGTATGTAATACTTATTATACATCTCAGTGCACCCTTCACATTTCACATAAGCTGATGTGTCTATATGCCTTAAGATAAATTCCCTTGGAAGATAACCCGTGCACACAATGTCACAGTAGGCCCCTAGACAAAATTTTCCTTACGAGTCCTTTTTAGTTTATAAATCCTAACTTCTCAGCCCTTGCTGAAAGAATGGGATCCACAAAGAATTAGACACGCTCTAGAAGGCTTCTATAGGCTTAGATTCGGTGCATTAATGGGATTCTTTGGTCGTTGCACATCTATGGATTTAGGGATTTAACCCGAGCACATCTTCTCTAGTCTGCGCAATATTACGAAGTATATGTATAAAAGCGGGAGCTGGATTATTATTATTATAATTTAAGCAGTGGCGTACACTTTGTATCCCAGTCCTCTCAGCTACGACTATACTGAATAATAATAATAATAATGCTTTCTTCGTTGTATATCTGCTTGCTGCCCACCAACCACCACCGCCATCCGTCTCTACTTTTTGGGCAGTCAATGGCTCGGAAATTTAATTTAATACCAAGGGAAAGTTATCCAATTTGATCGGAGGATTTCTGTTTTTATTGTGCGTAGAAAATCTGGAAATGTGACTCAAACATCGGTTCCAGTCAGTTATTAATTTGTACAAATTAAGCCTACCGAAGATTTACATGGGTCACCTTTGACAGAGTAACTATGAGTATGGGCTGTTGTAGTCTACGATTTGTACGAACATTAATGTCTTCGACTTTTAGTCGCCTATTGTATATAGGTTTTATACCCTTACCCAGATGTTGTTCATGTTAATGTTGCTGTTGTTATTATTATGGCTATGGCTAGTATATACTGCCCGTATCCAAGGGTGGTTGTGTGCTGCTCGTTGCTTGTATAGCCGCAACTAATTGTTAAATTAAAGCCAAAAAGGGTCTAGAGAGCACCCTTCGATTTTATTTGGAGTGGAAAGCATGAGATCTTGCTTGTGTTGCATCAAATTCCTCAGCTATTTTATTTGAATTATTAAATGGGCCGTTCATTTAGTATTAAATCCATGAATTTTAGAGTAAGGTTATATTATTGGAATGCTCCCAATGCCGTAGGGGGAGAGGTATGTGATACTTATTACATATACATGTATATTACTTACATCTGTAATCATATATATCAAATAATAATGTAATTCGGCTGGGTGTACCGCAAGGATCAGCTCTAGAAACTCTTCTATTTACAGTAATAATTGAAATTCTTATAGGAGTTTTTATAAATGATACATCAATTTTTATATCGGAAAAGAACTTAAACGAATTTGTTGTAAAAATGAATGAAGATTTGCAAAGTCTAAGTGTGTGGTTAATAATGAATAAACTTACGCTGAATGCAACAAAAACTAAAAGTAAGGTCACAATTCGGATGAAAATATTAATGTGTTTATGGATAATGAGTTAATAAATCAAGTGAATGCGATGAATCATCAAGGTGTTCTTATTGGTGAAAAACTTAACTTTGTTCTATGTACATATGTATAAAAACTAAAACGGTTGGATTTATGAAAAGAATAAGAAGGAAATACAGATGGATAGGTTCCGTAACTGACACCCCGGTGTCCTATATAAACTTTGTTGGCCGTGGCTACATATATAACATAATCACAACATTTCTCATATCTTGATTCAAGACAACTCCGAGTGTTGAAACTTTACTTGCAATAGGCAGTGAAACATTATTTAAAGCTCCTAACTTAACAGAAAATTTAATAGATTGCAATTTTGCAGGATTTAGTACATTTCAAACGATTACATATGGCTAAAGCCCTCTTGAATACTTCACAAGCTAAGAAACAGACCCCTCACTACCACATCAGAGTCCCAACGGTGTCTTAATATTATAAAATATTTGCAGTGCTCTTATGTAAAACTGACTAAAATTTGATTTGAATAGCTCCTCCACCTGAAACTACTAATCATACAGAAAAATGGTGTTGTGATAATCATAAGCTTAATTTCTTATCTTTCGAATCGAAATAAAATTTTAATACCTTTCTTAACGAAATTTCTTAAAAAACTTTATCTGAACCAAATGACTACGATTCTCAAACAAAAACTCTCAGCTGAGTTATTATTGTACATGGCGCTGTGTCATCATGGCATGCCGTGGGCTGGTGATATCGATTGTAGCTGCCTACAGATTCGGACTCTGGGTGCACATGCAATGGTAAGGTTACTTTGTATTCAAAAGTATTTGATTATTTGGTTAAGTAAGGTATATCTTTATAGTAAGTGAAATGTACTGCCCGTAGTCAGAGCGTACATGCAAAAATGAATAATGTGGTGAGGATTGATGCCACTGGTATAAAGTTAGTGGTTTTAATTGTATGTCTACAAATTATACACTTCACTTATAAACTAGAGCTTTAATACTCGATAAATGTAAAATACTAATAGTTCACTTTATCAAATTTCAATAAACGGAAAATATAAGATATATAATAAATATAATAATGTTGTTGCAATAAACTTTGTACTCACCTGATCTATGTTTGGCAGTTGATTGACTTGATTTTAATAACTTTAATTGAGGTTGGGATTGGGATATTCTTTATTCTGGTCGATACCCAGAATAAAGTGAGGTGAGTAGTTCTTACTGCAGTCGAAACCCACAGAATCTTTATTGCAGTCGTTACCCGCAACAAAGTGTTATATTTTTTAAGAATTTTTATTGTAGTCGTTACCCACAATAAAGTGTTTAATGTTAGTAGTTTTCTAATTACAGTCGTTACCCGTAATAAGAATCTTTATTGCAGTCGCTACCCACAATAAAGTGTTTTGTTACTAATTGTCTTAGTACAGTCGTTACGCGTAATAAGAATCTTTATTGTAGTCGTTACCCACAATAAAGTGTTTAATGTTAGTAGTTTTCTAATTACAGTCGTTACCCGTAATAAGAATCTTTATTGTAGTCGCTACCCACAATAAAGTGTTTTGTTAGTAATTGTCTTAGTACAGTCGTTACCCGTAATAAGAATCTTTATTGTAGTCGTTACCCACAATAAAGTGTTTAATGTTAGTAGTTTTCTAATTACAGTCGTTACCCGTAATAAGAATCTTTATTGTAGTCGATACCCACAATAAAGTGTTTAGTGTTAGTAAAATTTCTTATTACAGTCGTTACCCGTAATAAGAATCTTTATTGTAGTCGTTCCCCACAATAAAGTGTATAGTATTAGTAAAATTTCTTATCACAGTCGTTACCCGTAATAAGAATCTTTATTTAGTCGCTATCAAAATAAATCTCTTAATCTAGTCGCAACCCAGAATAAGAACAATTTATTTCAATTGTCAACCAAACAAAGTGTTAGACTGTTAATAAAAATTCACAACACTAGAAAATACCACTAAGAAAAATTATCAAGTCGCTCACTCCACTGCCAAACTGAAAAAGAGATCGAGTCAAGTTAAATTGCTGTTTATATAGCCCTTGCTTGCACACGACAGCAATGATGGAGTAGCAGAGGCGCATGATCACAAGAATTGGCCGTTCATCTGTAATTTTACGGTACTAGAGATAAAATATGCATAGCAACGAACAAAAATGCATAGCAACAAGAAATTTAAAGCAACCCACGCTGCTGTGTTAAATTGAATTCTGTATATTTGCAAAAAATGTTAGCTCTATCACGTAGAGAAGAAGTTCCCGTTCGATAGTACTTATAATGATGATAGAGTTGCAAATTGATCTACTTGATCTGATTGTATTTGTGCCATGCATTATATGCTACATGACAACACATGCTTTGGTTAGATGTTGTACCTATTTTTGGGAAAATTTTTAATTAGATTGAATTTGTTTTGCTTTTTTCAGCAATTGTTTTTAGCACGAATCTAATTGCTTCAATCATATGATAAGAATTTTAATTTGATCTGCCCAATGAGGCTATATTGTTGTTTTGCATTTGTGCAATGTGCTATGTAGATGACAAATACATGGCTTTGTTTTCAGGATGTTTTCCCTTTAAAAGTAATCGGTAAAAACAAAAATATATTCGAACCGATTTGGTTCGAACAGTAAGTGTAGCCTTTGGGAAGGTACGGAGCCAAGCTGTAAATTACTAGAAGACTATTTTCCCTGCATGGATAGTGGTTTTGATTTTATGGCATATATAAAGTCAATATTTGGCACTTTTCTATAACTATCAATACAGAACATTTTAGAAAACGGACTCCCAACGCACACATATCGATTTCTGTTTCATGGCTTGGGAAGTATTCTTGGGAGTTTTGGTAATACGCAAGATTTTGAATGAATTCTGGTTGTGTTGGTAGTCCATGCTTAATTTTTTTTCATATCTCAATTTATACGTACAATGCAGTCTTCAACAAAATCAATCGGCCGGTTTAAATGGAGTCGTACATCAACGGCATATTTGTGGATCTGTACATTTTGAACTACTACATCTGACAGATAATTAATAAATAAGCTGAATAGCAAGGGTCTCAATATTGAACCTTGAGCCAAACCTGACGAAGTATAGGCGTATCTGATTCTGCACGGGTTGAGTACCTTTAATATATTCTGGTAGACAATGACGACTTGACTTTATATAATTTTCCTCTAGAGATGTCATCATTTCATATTAATGCTCAGATTGGTTTCAATAAAACCAGCCTTGAAGATGTCGTAGGTTAAAATTATTATCTTTTCGTGGATTTATATATCTTCCGCTAACTTGTCATAAATAGGACGTGCCTTATGCGTATAAAGATATGTACAATAGCACAAGACTCTGGAACGCCATTGAGTTGGTTTCGCACCGATGCTTAATTCATAAAAGGAAAATTATGAGTAAGCATCAACTTTAGTTGTGAAAAAAAGTCAAATGAGAATATAATAAATTCCAATGCATAGCAGCGGCTACATTCTAGCTTTCCATCATTTAAAATTGATTGTCACTTCACAAATAGAAACAGGAGTAAAAATTTGAGAATTTACACATCCATAAATTTTCCTATAAGAAATTGTTGACTCCAGTATCTGACCATAGCTTAAATTAGCTATTAAATCATGCTCTCGACAACTGTTAAAAAATAGCTGTGCCTTTGCAGAAAATAGCCTATGTGAGAAATCTCAAACGCAAAATAGCTGCTAATTGGAGCTGTAAGCTTAAGTAGCCTCAGTCTGGAGCGTAGTCTAGATTGCAGAAAGTTTTAGTTGGTGCTATTAATTGTAATCAATCGACAGAAAAGAAACGTCTCTGTTTACAGCGAGCTGTCGAACCAGTCTCAATACGTGAAATATCTGAATTTTTGTATGGCAACCATATGAAAAAATCGTTTCATTTTGTCAATTCTGGAACTTAGGACCTTCGACTTTCCGAATCCAATTCTTTATATTCGTCATCATCTTGTTATCACAGTAAGTGAAGTCACACAACAAGCTCAGCTATTAAGTTAGACGAAAACGTAGCTAACCTGTGCGAGTTCGTGTGCTTAGCTTTATATTTGAATTCTTATTCTTGTACTGTTTTACATGATGTTTGTATTTCTCCCAACAAGCTTTCTTGTTCCTGAAATTCATAATGTGTTAGGGTTATATTCTAAAATCAGTCTTATAATGCTCGATAAATGCAGTCAAACTCATAAAAAAATGATAAGTTTTGGGCGATATCAATTATAGTATTTACTATGATAAGCTATACCATTGCTTTATGTTGCTGGCCATAACACAAAGCGATTTTGCTTGCTTTTTTTTACTTGCAAAAGTACTAAATCGTACTACTCTAATACCATCAAAGAACATAAAGACGGCAATGGCTATACTCATATAATGCAAATTAAAAAGGTCAACTTTATTACAATGTCACAAGTTACGACTATTTTGTGAATATGAGCCATTGATTATAATAGCAAAAAGGTAATAAAGAAGAAAAATATAAGAATTTCTCTTCATCCAATAGAACCACGATGAGTTCGATTTTGTATGGAAGTTGTAAAACTACGATATTTTGAGGAGGCCACACATAATTTAGTACTTGAAACTTAATACTTCGTGGCATTGCCTTTGTGTGGCTGACGTAATTTAAGGTGAAGTAAAGTAAACAAACAAACCGGCATTGGAAAATGTTAATTTATTTTTTTAACATGGCTGTTTATTTGTATAACACTTTCACTCTTATTTTTTTTAGAACACTATAATTTATTATTGGGAACAATTAAATTTGTCTGAAAAATGAATTTCTGCAAGAACAACGCCGTTGTTTTTCCTGTGCATCACAGTACAGCCCACTTCATTACTTGATTTCAAGACTCCGGAATCTCGATTAGATATAATCTCTTCCATAAAAGAAAATTCCACTATGGTTTTCACTATTTCTAACTGTAAATCACTTTTAGTACCCTTTCTTTTTCCTATAAATCACAAAATAAATACTAGACTTGTTTTCATACAATCAGAAATGTCGAACTGACACAAAATAAGTCATTTCCTTCCATGTCAAGAACTATAAACGCTTGTCAATGCGTACATGAAATTTTACGCTTTTTGCTATACATATAATATCAAATATGAGCTTAACAATTTCTCTTTTATAAGAATTAAAACAGTTAAAGATTATGCACGAAATATGAACGCTTCATTTTTTCAACGTTGGCAATTTTTGAAACAAGCTCAAGACGAGGCTAATCTGCTCGAATTCGTTTACTTGGCTTAATTTCGACAGCCAACGAACAAACATAACCTCACAATATGTTCTCTATTTGAATAAGTCAACTCGAATCTTAACTCGGCGATCAAGCTAACCAGAAGTCAAATCTGTTATACAAAGATTCTTAAACGAAGACTTGGATTCCAACAGAACCTTAGATCTGCAAATTAAGAAAAAAATAATAATTGCACGTGGAAAACAGGTGGATGGAAACTTATACAATTTTTGAAAACTTTATCGACAAAATCTATAATAATTAGTGTTTGGATTTAAGGGGTCGAGTGGACTGTGTATGGCGGAGGGGCGGGGGGGGGCACTTCGTGTTGGTAAATGAGGTGGGTTTGGACCCCACGAGGGGTTTTGTGTACTTAAATATTTATTTTTAACAATTCTCTTTCTGTCTATTTATTATTTTAACTTTATACTATTAATTTTTTATTTGATTTTTTTTCTATATCTATGAGACAAAATCCGTGTTAGCCCTCGCGGTGATTTCGGAACAGAGTGAACGATTTACATATCTCATAATCTTTCCGTGATTGCAATTATCACTGAGGCCAATATAATTGGTCTAAGAGCAATAATATCATACCTTAGATGAAAATAAAAGTTAAATAAAGTGAAAATCAAAAGTTTTGTATGGCAACACCAAGAATGGTGGATGTAGTTCATTTTTGAAATTATATTTGCTTTTTGATGAAAACGCTGTTTACAGAGTTTCAACTCTCTACATCGACCCGTGCTCAGGCAGTACCCAAACATATTATGAAAAACGAAATTTTGGTATGACAACTCTAGGAAGGAGTTGCCCAGTTGGTCACATTTTCAATTTTTTTTTATTTTTTAAAAAGCCCATGTGAACAATTTCATCACTCTAAGTAAGTGCACGCGCTCTCGAGTTAACGTGAGCACAAAACATACAGGCGGACATGCAAAAATAAAAATAATTGTTATTATTATGCATGAATATACAATCCATTCTGCGTTACTTTTATTATTTCTGTGCATTACAAATGGAATGACGAACTTAATAATTCTCTATGATTTCATCTAGGTATAAAAATATGCATTTGTGCAAATTTCGCCTATTTTGTTTTTAATTTCAACCATGGTGTTCAGACCTTTTCCCGCCTTCTCCTCCTCGAATTCTACCCAGAACAAAACTACGTTCTCTAATAATGAACTTGTACAAAATAAAATAAAAAAAAACAAAACTTCCCTTTTCATTTAAGTTATATCAAATAATTCAGCAGAGTTGTACTAATAATAATATCACGTTGAAAACTCTTTGAACCCGAATCCATAAAAATATCTTAATTAAAAGTTTACCTGAGTCCTCCATAATGGAGCAAAATCTCATCAATGAAACTGAGAACACACACCAATACCTACTTAAATGGCGAACATATTATTTTTGTATGAACATTTTGCAAAGTTCTTCGACACTTGAAGAGCTTCGCTCCAATTTAAAATTAACAAAGATGTGGAGAAGCTGGTTGTGAACCATTAAAAATTTCTCCTTTCAGGTTCTCCAGAGATTGCTTTCATTCATGCATTGGCTGCTGCAACTGTAACAAGTTTTATTGCGAGATCCTGTCGAGATGGGCAATTTGCATCCTGTGGCTGTTCTAGAAGTGCTCGTCCAAAGCAATTGCATGATGACTGGACATGGGGTGGATGTGGAGATGATTTAGAATTTGCTTACAAGTAAGTTTTTTGTTTTATTTACATTATATATACATATATATATTTTTTTCGTAAAATTCTAAAAAGATAAAGGGACAAGAGTTAGCTTTGACTTTGATACAAATCTCAGTTAAATATTGTTTATGACTTCCGTAAAGAGAGAGGGAAAATTGCGTTCTTGTGCAAAGTACTAAGTTGGGAAAAATGAATAGTGGTGTCAAGTGCAAAGTTATCCGTGCGGAAAATACGCACTTTGCCTGTAATTTATAGAATTATTGTACTTTTGAAGGGGTCCATAAATTATATACGAAATGAGATCCATATGATGACTATGAGCGTTAAGCCAACGCACCCACACACAAATCAATCGTTTGCAGTCCAAAAGGGACATCATCCTCAGCGTAAATATTTATTTACAAGGGTCCGTTCATATACGAATGACGAGTTTTCCCGATAGTCTGTTTTGTTTACCGCAAAATTCATCCGATTGAAATATGCAATTTTGCTCACTTCATGCTCACTTGACTATAATTGATGCTGCCTTATAGCTCGCAATTGGATCCCCTTGTCCCTTGAATTGTGAGTCGGTATATATCGGGGTTATGGCATGCCTCGGCTGGGGCTCTCATCTATATGAGCTCGGAGTGCTTTGGATCATCCATTTTTAAACTGTAGTATAAACGCCCTTTGGATTTTTTTTCTTTTATGTAAATGCTTTCCTGATGAGTTAACTCCGTCTGGAAATTGAAAGCCATTTCTGCTTTCCTAGTCATCAACTTCTATACGCCGCCTCCGCAATATAGATAACAGCTTTCATAGAACAAGTTTCCCACATCATAAATGGGTACGTATTTGCATATGACTTGTGGACCATAGATGTGGGTGTAATGAAAAGGGTTCGAGGTTAATAGATGGGTAATGTCCTTGTCCATTTGAGATAACGATGCCGATGACGACGACTTCACATGCACTCCAGGACAGGGTGAATATAGGAGTTTCACTTTTGCCGCCAAAACAGCTTTCCTTGCTTAGGATTTCTGGTGACCAGGAGAGCATATCGACTAGTAGCAATGTCGGGTAAATATTTCAAAACTATAGGAAGGTATTCTCTGCCACTTGTGGATTTTATTGATTTTCCAAGTTTGTTTCATTGTTTTTGGAACGTACTTACTTTTGTTTATTTGTACATATCTCTTGCAAGTTGAGAAAAATTATGAACAAGAACGGAGGCTCCCGGATTATCCGGTAAATTTGCACGAATTCGTTGAATTTTGAAACGTCTTATAACACTTGGGAAGAGTAAATAGAGTCTCACATATGCGATCATCGATGTGCCATTAGAAGTATAATTTATGATACTTACAGTTGCTAAAGATGTCATATGCCCTCACACTATTCAGTATGTAGTTGAAGTAGTAATAGCTTCAAGTGCTCATAGACATACAAAACTAAAACATTTATCTTTACATGTGCTATATCCCAGCAAACATTGTGGCGATGAAAACGGCAATATTTTATTGCCATGGTGATGTTTTGGCGATAGATAGCTCGAGAATTAAAATCAATTAGATTCCCCGAAACATTGTGATGGACCTACGAATCGCTTTGTTATTGCTACATTATTGCATTTTTATTGGCTAGATCTCTGGCACCAGATATGTTGAGAGAGATGGGCATATAAATTATTCTTAAATAAATTTTGCCGTTATCGACAATATTTCAGTACCTACTCTCCTTTTGGAAATTGCCTAATTTGAAGTTCTTATTTCTTCAAGTACGGTAGAGTAAAAAAAGCAGTGAAAGCAGAAAATATTGCAAACCCAAAAATATAAGAATATTTATCGCAATAACGATCATAAAATGAATCACCTACACGATTCATATTAGATGCAACATTTAGCCACGTTAAACTAAACGGAAGCGATAGATATGCATATATAATTCCCACAAGAAAAATAATTTTTATGTGATAAAATGGCGATTCGCCTGCAATTCGCCTGCGATATAAAAGCAAACGCAAGATTATAAGACTACTAATCGCCATGATATGATGATCTTCAAATGATTCTCTTACACGATTCATATGCAACATTTACCACCGTCAACGTAGGTGATAAAAATGCATTACTGCCGGCAATAAAATTGATCGTTGTCGATTATTGATTTTGTGGTTAGATAGCAATCCTTATTTGAAGAGATAAGTTTATGCCCAGTGATCTGCAATTTTAAAGTTGTAAATTCGGCACATAAGATATGCTTTCAGGTTTCGTTATTCTCTTCGCACAGTCGACAAAATTCGCTATTAAATTTGCGTAACTTCTTTAAAAAAATAGCAGAAGGCGCCATGTCCAGTGGCTGCATTAGAAAATAGCCAGACAGTCCTCTGGTAAGAATAATTAATTGTCGCATCGAGAGGGAAGAAGCATTGAAGAATTCCTAGACTTACCTCATGAAGGAAGCGCTGCGCCAGAGGAGATTCCTAGTTGTTAAGTAGGTACCCTCTTAAAATTAATTTTTAGTTGGACAAATGTTGTATAGGGACCAGTATATGGACTGTTGGCTCCGGTTTTAGATGTCTCACATTTTCATTACGGCTCCTTATTACTCATTACTCCTTCCTGTCCAAAAACTCAAAATAACGGTACTTTCCTGTCCCTAAATACACAGTAAAAAATAATTCCCTAAAGTGAGTGGGAACAATTTCTGCCACAAATGTTAGGTATTTGTCGATAAGATTAAGGAAAGCTCTACCTTGAAAAATGTAGACTAGGTTTTTCTCCCTCAAATATAGGGAAATTTTGTTTTTCCCCCTAAAACTTAGGGAATATTCCCTAAAATGTAGGGAATTTTCAATTCTTTTTTATTTTTTCCCCTAAAATGAAGGGAATAGGTGAAGCACCACACTCCACCATAGGTGATAGAACACTACCCCCTTTAAAAAACATAAGAATGAACTGAATAGCCCATACTACTAAGTAGTATGGAAGTTATGTTGGTGCGCTGGGCACTCTCAAATAAAATATTGAAAAACAATATAGACTTGTCTTCAAAAATAATGTGTGAATTATATAAACGAAAATATATGTCCATAATAAATGTAGTTTAGTACGTAATTTATTGAGTGAACGCTTCCTTATAGCCAAGAAAGTTTAAAATTTCGGGAATTTCACGTACTTTATAGGTTTTCTGGTGCCAAATACCTAAATTCGTTGAATGTTCCATTGATTTGAGGAAACTAAATTGATTTTTCCTTTATATCAGAGAAAATTACATTTATTTTTAGGGTAAAACTTGTCTTAAATTTAGGGAATAGTCCTATTATGTTTTACAGTGCAGCAAATGTAGTTTCGTTCGGCGCTCCAGACTACTTTGGACTTAAAGTCTTGACAGGACAGAGGAGGAGTTCAGCTTGGCTCTCTGAATGAATGTAGATGTTGGAAATATGTCAACCCCTCTTTAGGCTTTTCCGAGCTTTAAAACTCGATATGAGTGTTCCATGCTTTTATTTTTAGTGACATAATACCAAGTACCCTGTAAAAACAATACTATTGAAGACACTTTGTCAGAACTAAGAAAATAAATTTTTTCTCAGGCTATTTTTCTTCTCCTTCAGAAGTTTTTTGCGTTTGTATCTATTTTTGTTAGCATCACGGTAAAAACTTTCGTTATCAATCTTCTAGAGCACGTATAAATTTACGGGGATTTAAGAGCACAACTTTCTGATGGCATGGCGAAATCAGTGAATAAAGTACGTATGCATACAGTACATTATAAAATATACTCCTTTAAAGCAGAGATTTAAAAGGATCCTACGTTATTCAAATCTACCGCGTCGTTGTTGAAGAGCATGAACAAGTTTCGCAAGCTTTAAATTAAAAAAAAGTCCTATTTCATTCACTGACGAAATTGTAAATTGTAAATTGCAATATGCATGAAAATTAGTAGGTAGAAAGAAAGAAAGTTGACATAGAAAACACTACTCTGAACATAATACAGACTCTTATAGATGAGATTTTAAGAGAAAATTTTTGAAAACATCGTGAATATGTTTGACCGGAAAGATGTTAAGGCCAGATTTCATGTAGAACGGCTGCCATAATTTTCCGTTTTCATTGCGAGTAAATCAGGGATATAAAAGACCGAAAAAATTATGAAAAAAATCGTAGAATGAATTCAATCAATTTATGCGGATCTAACTGAAAATGCTGAAAAGCAATTTTGTTGATGACTTATTTGAAAAGAGACCATCGAAAAATGATGCATACACGACATTAAAGACAATTAAAATTTAGATTTCTCAGCAAAAACGCACATCCTTTCTTGAAAATACTGATTACAAACTACTCTTGAAAATTTTTTACAACAATAAGAACAAAAGGATTAAAAAATAAAGTGAACTGGTCAATTGGGAAGTTGCTGCTATTATCCTTATGGTTACTCGAACAGAAATTTATTCCATCTCTGAAAGATGTTGATATCCGTATTCCCGAGACTCTTTGTGTTTCACTTCAGCTTCCGCAATCCTATTCATTAACTAATAATGAAGACCGTGAGTGCCAACCATACTAAAACTTTATCCATAAGGGATTATTTGTTATCCATGTCTTTTTTTTATCCATATCTTTCTTTTTATCCTTGGCTCTTTAATTAAAAAAGAAAAAAAAGAAAAAAAGATATTAGAAAAAATCACCAGGCGGCATTTGTAAGGCTACATTACTTTTATAGCATCGTTCCTACAATTTATGGTAATAAATAAATAAAATAAAACGTGGATACTATTGGCATTCAAATCTTTGTTCGAATCCTTTATCATTTTTAAATAAATAAAAAGATTACTCTTTTGGACTTTTTACCGGGTTAAACTTAATTTTGTTCAAGAAAGAATTTTTTGGGATTCTCCGGTATATAGCAAAAGCTAAAAAATGTTCTAATTTGTTATTTCATCACACAACTCATTAATTTTTGGTGACAAGTTTCAAGTCTTGGTTTGACTCATCAACCGGTCCCAAATAGCGAAATTGGGTGATTTGAAAAACAAGTGAAAAAAATTGCAATTACAAATGATGAAAATTAGAGCATTTTTAGCTTTTGCTATATACCGGAGAATCCCAAAAAATTCTTTCTTGAACAAAATTAAGTTTAACCTGGTAAAAAGTCCAAAAGAGCAATCTTTTTATTTATTTTTCCTCCTGGGCTCGTATAGGAGTGTTTCTTCCTCATATAATTCACACCCAGAATTTTTTCTGAGTTTATATGAGAAGAGATCAGTTTGATCTATTTTCAAGCGTCTGCAGCAGGCAGAAAACCAAGCTGCACCGATGAGTGGAAGGTTTTCTGCTGACACGAAACGCTTCTTCTTCTTTTTTTCTTCTTTATTTTTCAGCCCACTGCGTGGCGGATACAGGTTCGATTCGCTTCGAATGAATCTGCTTCTTAAAAATTTTTTTTACATTTTTTTAATAAATAAAAAAATTGTTTTTTCTATTTTTCTCAAACTTTTCATTTCTTTCTACTTTTTTCATTTTTTCATTTGTTTTTCAATTTACCCAATTTCGCTATTTGGGACCTGTTGATGAGTCAAACCAAGACTTGAAACTTGTCACCGAAAATTAATGAGTTGAGTGATGAAATAACAAATTAGAACAATTTTTAGCTTTTGCTATATACCGGAGAATCCCAAAAAATTCTTTCTTGATCAAAATTTATCATTTTTGGAAGATGATTATTTAAATTAAAAATTCAAAAACAAAAGTAGACACAGAATTGATTCTGGTGAAGCTTCACACCCTCCACTTTAACATATTCGCATGTACGTGTACGGAAGTTCATAATTAGAATCTCCAACGATGACGAAATTCTAAATTTATTGGGAATGGAATGGGTAACCTAATGTTAAACACTGTTAAAAATTCTTCTTGATGTCCTTGAGTATTCTAGAGATGCTTGTGGCAGAATAGAAGACATTCGATATGGAGGATACGATTGGTTTGCTTTCATTGGAAACATCTGCCAAAGTAATTTCTTCTCCATATAGAAACAGCTTTCAGATTATCAATCAAAAAAGCAAATTATATCTCGGTATTGGAAAAGCGTTCAGTGAAGTTCAAAAAAAAAAAATTTCTCATCATTGAATTGTTGTTATTGAATGAAAATAAAATTAAATATTAATTGAAATGAAATTTCATTCATTTATCTTATCTTCTACGACCTGCGTCCATCTCAACTGAAATGCGATCACAAAAAATTAAGTCATCATCACACTTCATAGTATGTCTAGAAATGTTCTAACATTTATGCTCAGGAAAGCAGAAATCTATCTTGCCGCTATACTAATCCGAATTTACAGAACCTATCAGCTACCTGATACAAATTCAATTCAGCTCAATAGTTCCAAACATTCTTCGCAGGTGTTATACTTATATGAAAACCCACGTAAGAAATGTAGCATGTGGTGTACATCGCCTTGCAGACTCACAGGCGTTCATAAAACGAGGGAAGCTTCCGACTGGACTAAGAAAAGCTTGTTGAAAATCGATTTATAAAGCCAAACTCATTTTCACCGTGCATTGTGATGGAATTCTTTTGTTTCAGCGATTCCTAGAATAATTGGAAATTTTCATTATGCAATAGCCTAGATATTGACTTGAGTTCTTAAGATTGCCAGGCTTCTATAAGATGTGCAAACTGTTAGAAAATCCGAAAGAATGGCAAATAATCAGGGGTAAATTGCAACGATGGACGAAGTGTAATCAATCATTTCAACATTGACAGGAAAATTACAATTGCATGTTCGAATGAGTTTTGAACATCCTGGCGATGGTACCTAATTTCACCGGAGTGCTCTATATCTATCTATTCTCACAGTCAAGGGATGATTGCCTTGGAAAAATACGTTCCGCGCTTAATTCGACTTAATTCGACAGATAAAAGGAAGGAAAAAATAAAGTAAAGGAAATAACTCCGACTGTATGTGTGTATACATGTCCACTTTATTCCATTTTAGCTTTCATTTTTGAAATTTTCTATTGCTGGGCGATAAGAATCTGAAGAAAGGATGTTCTCGAGCAGCTTTTCATATCGGTACTATACCGAAGTGCTTTAAGTAAATTCATTCGGAAAATATTTGTACTTTCCTCAGAATAAAAGAAGAAAAAACCTAGTTTCTACTAATTGTTAACATTTCCATTTAAATTTTCAGATTTGCTCAAGACTTTATTGATATTCGTGAACGAGAACGGAAACGAGGGCCACGTGGATTAGTTTCTGTTCCAACAAAAAATAAACTCGAAGAGAAACTTTTATCACAGTCATCTGCTGATGACAATGAAGAGCGATTAACTAATGCGACAACATCGGATCAATCATCAAATAGTAAAAATGGCACTACAATAGATCATAAAGAAGAAAACTTGAGTCCTTTCAAACCTGAAGATTTACTTGAACTTCAAGAGAAAATCACCAAAGAAATACTCAATTCAAAGCTTCAAGAAAAGGAAATGTTGGAATTGCAGGTAAGCTAAGTAGTGGGAGAGAGCGTGCTTTATTTTTTTTTATGGTATTAAAAGTAAGCATTCAGTTTCATCTGAATTTGATTAAAAATGATCCTTTGATGAATGAGAGTATAGGTAAATATGCTAAAACTTTTCATGTCGACTACGAGATAAAAAACACTGAAAATACCTGTTGTGACTTGTGCATTTTTCCAGGAAAAAATCAACAGAGAGATATTGAACTCGAAAGTATTCAATATGGAGCATCATGCCATCATCTATGGAAGGAAGCAACATCAAAGGACTGGAACAGGTCAATCATCCACCCTTCCTCGTATGAAGAATGGAATATCAGCGAAAGCTCGGAGCTTGATGAATTTGCACAACAACGAGGCTGGACGAAGGGTGAGTAAATATGTATATAGTTTCACAGTTAACAGTAGGTGGGTGTATACTATGAGTGTATAATACTTCGTGCTTTAGTTTAGTGTAGCGAGGTACAGCTCTTGATGCAAATATGCCTGTAATCAGTAAAAAATTTCGATTTCACAGGGATGTTGCTTAGACACCATTTATTAAAAAAAAAAATTTTTTGTTTTTTCATTTTTTGAATGTTATTTATAGACCAGGATTTAATTTATGGCCTCAATGAAGAAAAAAAGGTTGTTCAATTTGAATTTTATTTGTCGTCTGCATTTTGATGGCTGTCCATAGGCTTTTGTTTTTTTTTAATATTTTTTCGATCCTGTTGAGAACATAAGCGGAGTCTAATATCCATGCCTGATGAAATTTGTTGTGAAAGAGTTACATATATACTTACACCAGGTCCGTGCGCATGGGGGGTTTTGGGGATTGAAACCCCTCGCATGGATCGAAAGAAAAGAATTCTTCGTGTTAACATCGGCGTGATACAAATTCAACAGATATGAATTTAGGTGCATTAAATCGTAGCGAGATTTACGGCCACTGAAGTAGGTACGCAGCAGCTCTCACAAATTATTTCCAAGTAAACGCACCTTAATTTAGTTAAACTTGAAACTTTTCGACGGACAATGTAAACAACGTTGAATCAGTTGTAATGCGTTTCATGTTGCACTGTACGAACGCTATTTTAAATCAAGGTCTTAGGACATCGCTTGTTGATGACATCCGTCCGTTTTTTCGTAAAAGACCTCGGTTGGAAAGGAACGATATAAGTTAGAATTATGTTACAATTGTAATCAAGCATACAAAAAAAAAGTGTAAAAATTTAGACCTCGTTTTTTTAAATCTAATTTTGAAGGAATTGAAATATATTCGTACATGATGACGAAATTTGATCCTGTATTTCTAGGTAAAGTCGCGTTCATAATAGAACGTTATTTAGCGTGCCCATCGTAATCGAAATTTTGAATTTTGTGAAGAAGAAGGAAGAAGTTAAAAATTAAAGTTAAAAGCGTTTTGTGCGACAAGGAGGGTCATTGATTCTCTGGAAATTTGTTGGACATGGAAGGATTCAGCCACGACAACTCCTGCTTTTCAATTGCCTTCGGCCATCAAAACCGTGATTTTCAAGTATCGATTCTGGTTCTTTATTCAGTACACCATTTGGCTTTATCGTTGTGTTGAAGCTGAGACAAGTTACAACTAGATAAGAAAATCTCCATATAAACACGGATAACTTTTTGAAAGCTCTTTAACTTTTTATTCAACCAAAGAAAGCTATCATTGCGAAGAATTTATGTGACATACTACAGCAAGAGAGAGAGAGAATGTATAGAGCTTTCTATTAGAGGGCCACTAGCTCGTTTTAGTTGGACCGCGTTTTTGTGAGGTTTTGCACATTTAGATGTAAGTTGTCTCAGGTTGAGATTTCCACTAAAACTCAAGACTCGACAGAAACAATCGCTAGATTGGTATAAAGGATAACTTGTGTATAGAGGAAAGAAAGAGACAAGATGCTTTTTCAAAAAATGAAAACTATTTGCCAAGCCACGGCTTGAATCTGATTAAACCAAACAGAATCCTGATTTACTCCTTTTGCACACAATACAAAATCTTGTCTAACATTTTCAAAAACCATATAAAAAACTACTCTGGGAACTATTCCGAATACGTAACACAGTGGTAACGAAAGAATTTATATTGTGGAGTGATACGAGAGGAATAGGAGGAGCGCGGGTATAAAAAATAATTAAGAAATATCATTATAGCGTGAGATATAAGCCACCACAAATCTTCAAACCATACCTTGATCTGTTCAGTATTCATCTAGAAGGCCGTTTTTCAAAAGTCGCAGAGTTTTGTTAAACTTCTCATGTTTGAACATTTTAGATGAGGCAGCGTGTGGACAATTCATCGAAACTCTGACCTTTGGATGGATGGATTGAAGAAAGTTTGAGTCCCCGGTGGGGGTGGAGCCCTAAAACGTAGGCCACGACACGGCCTATTGTTCACCTCTGGACCCACGAGCTATGATCATAGGTCCCGACCAGACGCTCTTACGAACCATAAAATTGGTTCCCAACCGTCCGTAGCGGCCTCGTACAATTCATCCAGGAGCTAGGAGCCAAGGAATATATAACGTTTTCCGGAGAGATCCGGACAGCTTCACATCCTCTACATATTGGACTATCAACAAGTCCTAACCTATGTAGGTGATCCCCGCGAGAACAGTGCCCAGTAAAAATATACACCAGAATTCTCAGGGTAGGCTTGCTCAGTTCTAGTGGCGTTTTTGTGAAACCGGGTTAGGTTTGCCCCACAGCTCCTTTGTTGTTCTACCCGAAGGGTCGTCCAATAAAAGTAACTGTGTTGGCAATCGGCCCAAGTAGCAATTGTAGAGACAAGGTGTCCTGGTGCGATCCCAATTATTGAAGATGGTGCCTCCAAGGCCGCATCAAGACGCGTAAGCTCGTCCACTTTTTCGTTTTCGCCAAAATTACTGTGATCAGGCAACCACAGAACGAGTACCCTGTTACAGTGAGAGAGGGAATTCATGGTAATCTTACACTCCTGTCCTAAGTTGGAAGTTATGAAGGGCTTTGACAAGGCCCTGACAGCCGTTTGGCTGCCGAACAGATGGAAATCTCCATATTCTCAGTATTTGAGTCAAGGAGGTTCATTTCCGCTTCGTGAATGTCCTTGACCTTCGCCTGGACGACCGTAACATGCCCTTCCAGGTGCACATCAAGTTTCAAATGAGGCTTCTCATAGAAGACACCTGCTCCGGTGTTGTCTTCAGATTTGCCTATTCATCCCTAGATGGAATTCACGTTTTAAACTTGCTTATCGCATGGTCTGGAGAAGGTCGTCGCTCTCCCTATCGATATCAGGTGCGATGGACTGCACAAAATCATGGATGATCTCGTGCGGTGCCCTGGCTCCGAAATGAATCCACTATTGATTCAGATGTAGCATCAGCGCTGCGATAGAGGACACCTTCTTAATGTGTATCTGCAGTGTGTATATTGAGGATAACCTCAAGTGCTCGAGTGCTAGTAAAGTGCACCGCTTACACAAAGTAGATACAATCTTCGAATCTTTTCCAATATCTTACGATAATTTGGCATACATCATTGCTTTTCACCATACCACAAAGCCATAGGCTAACATGGGTCGGATGGCGCTAGTGTATATCCACAGGATCGTCTACGGTTTAAGTCCCCACGTTTTCCTTATGTTTCTGCGGTACATTTAGAAAGCTCTAAGAGCTTTGTTCGCTCTGTCCTCAAGGTGTGGCTTCCTCCTAAGATTTTTATCTAGTATAATGCCTTGATATTTCACCCTGTCCATAAGTTCTAACCGCGTAGAGCCGATGGAGGGTAGATTCAACCTTGGTATATCCCGTTTTTTTTTAGTAAAAGGCATAGATCGGTTTTCGAAGGATTGATGCACAGTCCGAAATCCGTAGCCCGTAGTCAGATAGCGTTATGCACCAGTACACAGAGCTCCGATTCATAACTTCCAGTCACTAAAATCACCAGGTCATCTGGGTAGCATTCCGTATTATACCCCATCCGGGTGAGAGTTAGCAATAGATCATCCATGAAGAGCACCCACAACTAAGGTAATAGGATACCACCTTGTAGGTTGCCCCTGTGGACTTTGTGCAATCCAGTATTTTAGAGGCTGGTCTCACGCCATGTTTTGTTAGCGTTTAAGTGAACTTATGTAGGAGAACATTAGTAAAAGTCAGACTTATTGGTCTATATGCCTTGGCTGATGAGCAATTTACCCGACCAGCTCTGAGGTAAACACGACACGGATTTCCTGCTACAGCTTCGGTGTGTAACGTAGCTTGATGCATGCCCCAAAGTAAGGCTAGATAATGTGTGTTGGAGAGTGGCCGGAAAAATGCCGTCCTTCCCCGGGAATGGTTTGAAAGAGTTCACCGCCCATACAATTGACTCAACCGTTGTGAAGGTTACATCCTTATCCCCGGAGACAGTTTCACAGCGAAAGGCTTCGGCTCGTAGAGACGAAGAACCTTAATCCGGACATTCAGGGAAGTGTTCGGTAAGTAAGACTTCCGGGGATTTCCCGAAAGAGGAAGGCCAAACCCCATCACTGTTGACAAGGATCTCAGGTTAACTGGGAGTCTTGAAGAGAAATCTTTTGAGTCTTGACATCTTATTCACACCATCCACATTCTCGCAAAAAAGTTGCCACGATTTTCTTTGGGATCTCCGGATCTATTATTATATTATACTGACATAGAGCGTTTTGGTAAGCTGAACATTCGTCTACGCCGTTTGATCTTCTGGCTTTGTTACATAGCCTATAGACCATTCTGCGTTGATCCTTAAGTTCACATGTTAGCCAGGGGGACATCGTGCTGTCCTGCCCTTATGAGCGGGGGTGAAGTCTCAAAGGACTGGACCTGCGCCGTGGTGATTTCTTCGACTCCCCAATCTATGTCTACACTTGAGGATTAGTGCGCGACAGCGAGTTCTGCTGAAACCCTCCACTTACGAACATACGACTCGCCTTTATTTAGTACATGCATGTTAGTAGTTAGAACAAATTCTAGAAGTAACTCATCTCTGCTGTTACAATGATCGTGTGATGGGAGTTGGCATCGCATCCAATTAACAACTCCAAGTTACTGCTATTCGCGGAGCCCACGACGTTTGCCATCTTCATAGATGGAGGACAAAATGACATCAACAATAAGGTTGTTATCCTTGAATATCCTGGAAGATGTTTTTTTGAGTTTTTTTTTTTGTTTTTTACATTATATTATCCACTAAGATATATTAAAATTTCAACTTGTGATTTTAAATGGATCAAGGAGTCAAAAATCCAGAAAGCTTTACGAAAATACATTTATAACACCTACAAAAAAAAATGTTTCTATACAAGGTGTCCTGTAAGGCGTCTTGCATCTGAAGGTTATGCTTAGACAGGAAAAAAAATTTATCAGTGGTGGTGGGGAAATCTAACGGTCTCTGAGATAGCGGAATTTTAAGATATTTCTGTATGTTTTAAAGATCACACTGTAACTTCTGAGCGTTACATCCTATGATGATGATTTAAAATATGTTAGATTGATAATAGTAGGACCTTTCAAATGGTATTGAAATTTCCCCCTCCTCCTCATCACCGTTTTAAAGTTATGGCTCAACAAAGTGAAAATTTCGGAATATTAACTCGGTTTCTTTTAACTATTATTTTATCAAAAGCACGTCCTCAACACCAAGTTTTCATATTGGACTTAAGAAGCCCAAAAGCTTCCCTTTAAAATGACATATGACACTCTATACCCAAAATGTAACCCCTTTTGAGTTACTTGCATAATTTTGTAATAGGCCTATAGTTAGAAATCTCATTTTTACTCCCTTTTTTGTGGATAGGTATGATAAATGAATTTTTCCATAGCTGCGGGAAACAACCACTATCGAGCGATTTTTGGAAAATAATTCTCAGCGGAGCTGTCATTGCAAAGCAGCATGACTTAAAGAAGGCAGGAGGGATCCCATCAGCACCAGTTGTGAGGTCTTCTGAAATTGAAGGGACAGTGAATGAAATGTTATGGGAGTCGTTCATATAACTGACGTCGCTATTTTGAGGTTGAAAATTTGACGAGGCAAATGTGTTGTCAAAAAATTGAGTAAACAAATTGGAAATTTCAGACGATCACTAGCAGAATCTTTGTACCTCATGGTATTGGGGTAATTGTCTGTTTTTTTTTTTTTGCATATTAATAAACTTGAAAAAGATGCGTGGTTCACTAAATAATGTCGCACGCATGATTTGAATATACTCATCTTAAAGTGTAGAGGAAAGTTCTTGGAACTCTGATTGACACATTTTGTCCTGCTTTATATAGTGAGATTATCCTCTGAACGCAACTTTTGCTCACACAAATTTACATTATTTTAATGGTATCCATAACTTCTGTGCTTTAATTAATCCAATTATGACTCCGTTTTGCTAATTCATCTGCTGAGGCAATTGTTAAGATGATGACACAGAAGTAAGCATTGACGGAAGTATTTCTGTTAAATTTGCATATAAAAATAACGAACTGAGTTGGAACTGCATGCTTTTAAATAGGAAATATGGGACAGAACTATTTTAATTACTTATTTTCCATCAAAAAGTACCTTTCATATTTTAGAAATAATAATAAAACTTAACGCTTTCATCAGACATTTTCTCCTCTAAATTTCCTTTCCTCACTATATTCCTGACTATTTATCTTCATTTGTAGTATATCACTATTATAGACGCTTTCTCTCTAAAGATCTCTAGCAAACTAGTAATACGCAGCTACTACCGGAGTGATAGAAGTCATAAGTGAGACTTTTGAGAGTGGTCAGTTTTCCGTACACAGGTGTGCAGATTCAATGAGACATCGTCATCTACAGTAACAAATATCTATCCAAGATCTTTCAAAACAACTATTCACAAATCTCTAACATTTCTAGAATTTTAGTTATGCTATCCCCTTTATTACGTCAATCAATCCAGATGTGCGCGATGCGGTGCAGATCTGGTGATTGTGGTGACCAGACCAAAAGCTCCACCCCATTTTCCTGGAGCCACTTTTTGACGTTACGACAAGTAGGTACCCGAGGGATTTTCTTTTATAAAGACCCATTTTAGAGTCATTTCCTATTCAGCATTAGGAAAGATTTCTTCGTCAAAAATATTAATTAATGTTCCCAGCGATCATTCTTTTGAATATCCTTACAATAGGACCAACTCCATTAAAAAAAAAATACCCCATTTCATAATACTCGCTCCCCTGTTCTTTACTTGAAAGTTTTCACCGTGTACTGTGACTTGTAGGCAGCCTTCTCTTGGAATCCTGCGAAATCTCTTCAGGCATTTGGGGAATCAAATAAGATAATTTTCGTCTCATCAGTACAAAGGAAATTCTTTCATTTTGAAATCGACAACTCTATGTGATTTTTAGCAAACCGGATTCTTTTTCCGCATGCTTCTTATGCAAAAAGAGAACTTCTTTTCTTGTTCTTAAATTGGCTTTCAGACATTTTCTCATTGCTGAAGTGCTAATAGAAAAGCCCAAATTTCGTTTTAGTGATAGCCATATCTATTTTTGTTTGAGTTATAATCTTTTTTCTATCCAGTTCTTTTTTCTTTCTTTCTCGTATTCTGGTAGGTATTTTTTCCATTTTCTGAAATTATGTATCATCTTAACAAAGCACAGCAAAGCATCCCAAGATTTCCTGTATTTACCGGAGTTTGAATGTGAAGCCAGAATTTAAACATTGTTACTGTTCGCGTCCAGAGTATTGTAAGTCTTCAGAATTCTGAGCCAGGTTGCCATGTAGAGTCACTCTGTGTTGACTGAAAATTTATTGGAAGCATAATACTAAAAATCATCTTCGGTTAGAAGAAAACCGGGATTCTTTTTAGAACTTTTTTGTTCAAATATGCTTTTTTTTAACTTCCGTGTGGATGCGAGTTACAAATTTTTTGTCTGTTGTCATTCATTGGGCACATAAGAAATTTCATCACCAGTTCGACGAAGATCTGTGTTGCTTGTATGGCGCAAGTTTATTACGGGCATGACATTTCGTACACTCACGTTTCGGCTAAAATCTTCTCTAAAAGCTTCTCGAAGCACTATACCAGTCACAGCGGCAATTTTTTTCATAATAAATCAAAATTTCGCGCTTGTGAAACTAACATGAAATACGCGATACAACGATACAAAGATCCTGGTTCTATTTAGAGGAAAATATTTTAAACACAAGCTACGAACCAAGCTAAAAGTTATCGGACTGATTGACGTAATGCAACTGCTTAATAATATCCCGCCATTCCATCTATCATTAAATCTCATCTGGATTACGATTTTATAACTTAAAATAAAATGGTGTACAGGATCTGCTATTCCTTTTACTTCCCCTGTTTTTTAATATCATTCAGCTTATTGCAAAATCCCATTTTAATTTCATCAAAAAAAAAAAAAAAACACCAAATGAATTGGGGCCAACAACTTGATCTTCTTCAGACGAGTTGGAAAAAAAACCAACATTTGGACAGGACATAAAAACTCTACAGCCATATTCCAATCGGATAAGCTATAAACTCCCCAACTAAGTTAAACTTTGCGGTTGAGTTACATCTTGAAATGACGTTCACCTGATGCCCGATAGCTATAAACTTCTTCGTCTATGGAGGCCACCAAGATGAAATAAGACAATGTGGATTGGTGCACTGCCCTCAAGTATGTACAATGGCCAACAGAAAACATGATACAAGTGGACACTTTTATGTCTCAATTTCTTGCCAACACGCTGTACATCTTCTCTAGGATGTCCATCTACTGCCACCCCTTTAGCCCGTTTTATCCTTGGATTATGATTTATAGGAATCTGTTCTTTTTGCCCTGAGTCACAACTCGTATGATATGCTTTTGCCGTATTTTCTTGTCGGCGATTTCTTTACGAGCATTCGGTGAAGAGGCGGTCCTGGACATCTTGTCGATTGCAAGTCTGTCTTGGGAGTTTTTTGCGTAAGGTATTGGAGCCTGATTTATGGGGACTTCTTAGGGATGTATACGTATGTACTATGTGCTCCCCAGTGAATAAAATTTTTTTAATAAAATGTAAGTGAAGCGGAGCAAAGGGAATTACTCAATTCCATTCAGTTGTCGTTGTCGTTGTCGTCGCCGTTGTTGTTGCCGTTGCCGGACGTTTTTTTCAATGTTGATGAGAAATTTTCCAGAAAATAAGCGGGATAAATGTGACATCGTTACATGAATTGATGTTGCGGATTGCTTTTAAATTGGCTACATGGGGGTAATGTGACGATTTGAAACAATTTCCTCTGGAAAATTGTAAAAAATTTCTACGATTAGTCAAACGGGATAAAGAGAAGGTGGTTTTTTTCTTTCTTATACTTTCTACGCCAACTTTGAGTTTTGAAGTTAAATGAAAATGGGATTTATGAAAATAATTACTAAGGGGAGCCTGATGGTATTACTGCACCTAAAAATTGAGACTTTATATAGAAAATGGAGAATAAAGTGTTTTAAATTCCGCACAGGATTGTAAATTTGTAAGTAACTTAAATTTAAAAGACCACCTCAGCCCTTTTATTTTTTAACTCTTGGAGACTGTTTTAGTGTCCATTATACCTGTCATCTCATCTCATTGCAATAAAAACATAATTTGTAAATGTCATCGACATAGACCGTCAAGCACTTCACAATCACAGAAAAAATGTTTCACAGCAACAAGTTTTGCAATAAATTCTTTCCATTTATTTGAGCTCGCTGTTTGTTTCAAGGATACCAGGAAAACTTTTGCTATTGCATTTTAAGCGTGATAGCCTTTATTGTGAGTAGTTGATTCTTCGCCCATCTTAGCCTTATTAAATTTCCGAGGATTTAACAGTGTCTGGATTTCAAAGCCTGATTTGTGCCAAAATATAGTGTTTTCGATAATCTCTCAGTACTACGTCTTAGGACCAACAAACTGGACTGGGTAGCCGCATTAGCGTTGATCTAATTAATTTCTGTTATTCGCAACAGAACATACCTAGTGCAGTCTATATATTTCTTCTGTCTGTTTCACCACTAATTTTAAAACCATCTGTTTACCGATGGAGAAACAAGAATTTTAAGAACTTTTTCTTTTAATGATTCTAAATCAAATTTACAAATACAAGAAGAAAAAACAACCGTCTCGTCCGGGATTTGAAACCGGGACCTTCTGCTTGCCGGGCGACTGCTCTTACCACTGAGCTAACGAGACAGATGATTTTCCTTCTTGCATTTATCAAATTTGTAACTAGCCTACTAAGCCACATTTTGCTTTCAGCTGGCATTAACCAGTAACGATGAAAGCGCACAAATAAATTGTAAATTCAATTTTATTTATTTTTCCTGCGGTCAATGATCATTGACCGATTCTAACAAGTGTAGGTTCGATTCCCGTCCGCGGGAAAAATAAATAACATCTGTTTACCACTTAAAGAGTCGGGATGTGTCAGACCTTCAAGTCATGTATTCTATCAGAAATGAAGAGGGAGATGGTGTTGAAATCGGGTTGATAAGTTGATTTTATGTTTAAAAACACTGCGGGAGTTTGAACATAGTATTCTCACAATTTTACCTATAGTTCTGTGTCAAAAAACTGATGATATACCAGTGAGTTTGCTTTGATTATAGAATACCTGAGCGTTTTTAATTGGTGGTCTCCAAAAATAATTGTTATCTCACAAATGTTTAGAGCAAAAGTAAGGGAAGGAGTTATAATAGACATTTTTATGCTACTTCTTGGTAAGAAAGTCACATAGGTTCTAGCAAACTGTAACTAGCACCCTTATGTTTTTGAAGACTATTCAAATGCAGCTTGTAGCACACTGTAATATACCTTATGAACTCTATTACTATGTAGCACATGATTATTTGTATGTCAAGGCTTAGGTTAGGTTAGGTTAGAGTGGCGGTCATCGCACCCCTGCGTTCAGCCTCACTTAGACCATTTGCGGTCCTTTGTGATACCACTTTGATGGGAATCTAGCTGGGAAAGATACCTCAGATTTAGGGGGTGCGCTGAAACCAGCCACAAGAGTTAATGAACATTACCAGGTCTCCCAGCTCCCTCAATTTGCCGAAGAGTAGCTACCGAGCGCATTCTTCCTACGCCTACACAGCAGGTGGTCCACGCTTCCTACCACTTCCTCATCCATACAGCTTCTGAAGAAATCATTGCATGGAGCTTGCATGCGCTCTTCATGTTTACCGAAGAGACAATGGCTCGTAATAACTGTGATAAGGTTACGCACATCATTACGGTCCTCTTATGACAAACCTTGGGCCACAACTGTCTTGAAATCGCGCATGTGGTCAATTCTCCCCATCTGCGATTTGCCAGCTTAGAGTCTTTTACCACGCGATTATCATACCATTCCTCTCTGTTAGGAATGCTAGTTGAGAATGCTTTCTCGAAGTCTATTCTAGGGACGATATAGTCTGTATCTTCCCGCATACAGTCCGCAGGACAGAACTTCAGTATCCTGCTGTGATCAAGGTCCGCAGTTATCCACCAGCTTGCAATAAAGCATACGTAGATACTTTTTAGATGATAATTCCATAAATCTGGTATCTAACTGAGCACTTCGACAATTTTACTAAAATTAGCATGAATAGTAATCTTTTGGCACCCATTATGGGTCATGTGTCGAAAATTTTTTATTAGATCAAGATATCCAAGTCAACCGTATTAAGTACTACATCCGCAATTCCTTATGAGCCAACAGCATGGAATAGAAGCTATTCTTGAGAAGGTGCTTAGCGTTTATTCTAGGCCAATATTTCTCCAGGAATAGCAAAAATTTCCATTTCGGGGTCATTTGTGCTTGTATGCCTTTTCTGAGATGACGTTAAAACCTGAGTCCGCTGGAAGATTGAATGGAATGCTGCTGATTTTAAAAGGAATTTTGACTGATTTTTAAAGGAATTTTGAATGATGTGGGGAAAAATATGATAATGTTCCTCATTCATGTTGAGCCTACCTATGTATATGTAGGAAAGTATTAAGAAGCATTCTTTGTTATGATTAAATATTCTAGAGGTCGTGTTGAGGGTTGTGAGTGTTGAAATAAAATTATTACGTTTTTATGAGCTAAATACTGGGTACATTTAAAGGTTGTAATTGGTGCTTGCATTTCGCTGGAAAACAATGGCGAATAACTCCATATTCTCTGGCATAATGTATGACTTACGAGAAAATATGAATAAATGTGGTATATATAGAAGCCAACCGCATTGACACCCACATAATTCTACAGTAATGATCTTATCACGTCCCACAGGCGTTAGACAGCCAACTTGCTCTTGACCATTTATTGCAATAATGTTAGAGTACGACTTGGAGCAGTAGAAATACCTGTCTCATGTTCATTGTCAGATATGTTCAGCAATGAATTTATATTTGCCAATCATTGTTTCCAGAAAGTCAAAAAATGTCATTTTATTGAAGCCAGTAGCTCTTACTGTCAATGTTGTCAATCTTCTGGACATCTATAAAATGTCATGGAATTATTGTAAGAATTTAATAAGGTAATCCTTGCTTGCAATTTCACTTTTATTTTCCATCTTTTAGCAAGTTTACAAGCCACGGATCGTAACTCCAATGAAGTTAGTTCGAAAAGTATTCCCTGCATTACCTTGACGTATTCGACTAATAGCATTTCTTGTTTGGCACTAATTCGACGCAATGTTTTCTTTCTAGGACCTTACAGACAAGTATTACTCTTCAATCGAAAGTGCCAGAAGTTCATGTCCCCGAAATAAAATATCATGCTTACCAAATGAGCTATGACTCATATTAATATTGCAGAGAGACACTTCAAATCGATTGATTTAAAGAGAAAATATTTCTCCGTTCATATAGAAAACTTAAGGTGCTGTATAGTTTCCAAGGGCCGACAGTTAACCCGTTTGTTACTGTTACATACTTTTGAAATTTTGAAAATAACTTCCTGACATCTTAAGTTTAGGGTAAATTGCCGTTGAAATTAAGAATTCTGGAGACACTTAGGGCAACGAATCAAAGAAGAAATGAAAAAAGATGGTGTTGGAGTGGGACAGATTGGGCCGCACGGATAAAGCTATTATGTTTTTTTTGCTTTGATCTGTAGAGGGACAGCGTGTGAGAACGGAAGTCTTTCATTGACCCACAACTTCTATAGCTCACCACCTCATCACCACCCAAGTCAATGTTTTTGCACCACATTTTTAGAAACTCTCTGAACCTGACTACTTTAAAATTTCTGCTTTGACACGCGCTCAATTCAGTGAATTCACTTTAAACAGCAATTTACAAAGTATTGCAATTCGATTAAATTTTGTTTTGTTTTTTCTTTCATTTGTGTAGTTAAAAATTGCGGTTATTAAGTAAAATCCTCTTGACATTTCATATCCTCCTAGCTAAAACCAGTTCCACACGTCTCACGAATATCAGTGAATATTCAGCTAGTGAAGACGAGGACACGTCGTGTAAGAGATGCACTAATATGATAGAAGATTGCCGATGATGAATATTCGGTATTCCATATTCCAGTTAGAGTCCGTATTTTTTACCCGAGACAAAAGCCTATCGAATAATTCTATTGAATATAATAATAATAATTTATTTAAAGGAAGTGGTACACAAACAAATCTTTTGTTCGTATATATAGAAATTACAGTGAAATCTAGAAATTATAGTTATATATAAATGAGGTGATTAAGTAAATATTAACAATTTTAACTATTAGAGAAAATTAATAATTAATATACAATTACGAAATACTGAGAAAATGCAAATAAGAAAATAAGAGAAGTACATAGAAAAATTCAAGAATTCAATATAGATAGATAGACTACTACACTAGCAATAGGCTGCACAGATTGAAACTTAGAAAAGCTCTCAAAAGTGTTCGCAAGATTACAGAACATGAGTTTTAATAATATGCTTTGAATGCATTAACGGTGCGAGCCACCTGCAAGCTAAAAGGGAGAAGATTCCAAAAGCGGGTAGCCTGAACAGGAAAAGAACTCTCCATGACCATTCTGCTGAAACGGGGAATAATAATTTTACGGTTACGTGGGGATACCAGAAATTGGAAAAATTCTCGGAGATACTCTGGCTCGTTGCTATTTAATATACCAAAGAGCAGAATTAAAATTCTACGCTTTGAGTAGTTATCTAGAGAGCAGCCAAGTAGGGCACTACTGTAAGGTGAAACATGGTCAAATCTTCTTAAGCCGAAAATGAAACGTATGCAATCATTGAAAGCTACTTGAACTCTCGCATTCACCACCTAATTTGGGGATGATAGTATTTCCAAAAGAGAAGTACGGCATAATTAATGTCTTCACCAGTCTCTGCCTAACGGGCGTGTCTAAAATACTCGCCGAACCTTCTTAAACCTGCATAGACTTTGCTAAGTAAGACTTTAGTATTATCGCAACATTTCATGTCTGAGCTCAATACTATTTCCAAGCTTGTACTTTATTGTGCACAGGCAATATAAAACCATTCAGACTTATATCAGGTATGTCAATTTCGTCCAGTGGTCGGCTATAGAAACAGATACACTGCGACTTTGCAGGGTTAAGCAGTAACCCATTCAGGCTAGACCATTCATGAATCCTCTCAAGATCCCGATTAATACGCTTGATGCAGTCCTCAATGAAACCAATAAGTCTACTTAAGTATAGCTGTACATCATCAGCATATAGGTGAATTTTAGCATCTTTAATAACATCAGGAAGGTCATTAATAAACAGGCTAAAAAGTAGAGGACCAAGTACAGAACCCTGCGGTACACCACATGAGACGGCCTTCAAGGCCGAAAAGATATTATCCACCTTAACTAGCTGATGGCGATCACAGAGGAACTCTTTAATCAAGGAAATAGCGGTTGCACTGAATGTGTATTCGGATGCAAGTTTACAAAGCAGGAATTCATGGCCAACGCTATCAAATGCCTTAGAGAAGTCAAGAAGGACAAGCATACTGAAATTATTGTCGTTCATGGCCATTCTTATATCTGTCGATATCTTTAAAATAGCAGTTTCACAACTGCGAAACGGACGGAAACCAGACTGCCAAGGAGACAACATCTGATTACAATCAATCCAACCTAGTATTTGCCTATATATGAGCTTCTCTAGAATTTTCGATAAAAATGACAAGATACTGATAGGGCGAAGGACACTAGGTGTTTCAGCTTTAGCCTTCTTATGGATTGGCAGGACAATAGCAGTTTTCCAGGTGTTGGGAAAGGTAGAAGAGGTAAAACAAGTATTCATGATATGAAGTATGTACTTATCAAACAAGGGAAGTAATAGCTTTATAAGGCGTGGTAGTAGAGAATCGGGTTCTCGGTTAACTCGGAGGCTAGAGTTAACTGAGAAAATAGCAGAGATCAGCTCCTCTAAATTAATTCCCCGAAAGTAAAAACAGTTCTGGTTAATTTGTGGGACCCAAGTAGCATCGGAGCTAGGAATGTTGCTTATAGGTGAGACACTTGAAGCCAAAAAATGCGTGTTCAGGTCATCAGGGTTTAAATTACAAGATGCACCATCAGTGCCATACACACCAGCCTTCCGTAAATTGCGCCAAAGTACTTTGGGTTTTTGGTCTAAGTTAAACTTAGCACTCACTGAAATAACGTCTCTTGTAATTTCTAATGGCGAATATGCATTTGAATCTTTCGGTGATACTCGCAAGATCGTAGGGGCCTGAATTAAGAAACGCGAAATATTTGAATTGTATGTAAGAATTGATATCTTCCTTAATTGGATGCATTTATTTCGTTTCTTCTTTATTGAGTTTCAAGCAACCAATAATTTTTCTTCCACTAACATGAATCCTGTAGATAAGTTCTGCTTATAATGTTGAAGAAACGCTGCTTCTACCATTCTGAGCTGAGCTGTTCCTCTTTATTAGCTCACCTGCCTGTTACGACTACTATTTGTAAAGGTTGCTCAGCTTTCCAATTTTCCCGCCTTTTGCCATTAATACAATCCGGGCTGATTTGGCTATCCATGTTCGAGCCTTTTTATTCAGGCATGATATATTATAAAATTGCTAAAACAAATTAATTAGGATAGAAAGCATCGCTTTTATTTCACCTTAAAGGAGTTCCAGAAACATTCCGTGGAGAGTTTATCCTCTATCCCGACCGATGTTCCTATATTGGTGAAAATTACCTAGAGGTCTTTACTTTCTCCCACTGAGACTTATTTACTGTCATCCAAACTGTCCTAGATATTACGCTGAAGACTCGTCACCTGAGTGTAAATTGATACCAAAGTAACGTTCCGCATGCCATCACAATGCAAAATTAGTCACACTGACGTTAGGAGTATTTCTAGAGTTATGGAATTAAGCACAAGCTTTCCATTTATTTGTGGAGATTATGTAAACAAAAAAATTTAATGTGCGTATGTTGGAATCATCCGCCCCATAATAAATTTTTGCTTAGTTTAATATCTCTGTACGTACACCGTTTCTACACTAGAAAACGCCCGGAAAGAATTTCTCAAGTAAAGAGTCTTCCGTTTCCCTCAAGGATGTCCTCAATTGGAACTCAAATAAAACGCGTTATATATGCAATTTTATGAAATAAATTTGATGGCATTATGTAGGTAGGGAAATAAGCTTCAGATATTTACGGACATTAGTCCGCCACAGCGCTCACCGTGGATAACCTAATTTCAGCGATATTCTCGTATAAATCGTGCTGAATTTCACGAATGACGTTCGTGATGTTGTGTTTTTTTTATTGACATAAGAAAGAGATTTAGCATTGCCCCATAAAAAGTTATTGAAAGATTTTAAATCACAGGATCTTGGCGGTGGTTAATATCACCTCCACGCGAAATGATGAAGTTTGTTTTTGAACTTTTTCTCCAATCGATTGATTCTCGTGCAGTACCACGCAGTGGAACAGTGTGGCTGAACCACAATTGACGTTAATAACTTTACGAATTTGAGCTAGACTGAAGTTTTCCTACGAATGATTGATATTTTTTCCTTAAATAGACGTCACATTTCGTAAGAATTATTATCTTGACATCATATAAAAAAATATAAGAAGAATCGGAAAAATACTCTGAAAAAAATGCGGCAGCACTTCCAGAAGCAATATCTTGCTTTCTTAGCACCTTCCCAAATTTTTCTCTTAGAAGGGACCAACTCTTTTCACATTCTTCTTCAATAATAAAATAAAATAATAAGACTGGTATTGATTACATTAATATTTCATTAATATCATTGAATAAACAGACGCGTCCGTAGATATCGAACGACTCTTCCGCAATTCACTTACGGTAATTTGACATTATCCTTATCGACGCTAGTGGTTATTTTGGGTACATGTATTTAATTTAAGGCGTTCGCTTTACGTAAGTAACTTTACTTACCTATATGTCCATTGTGGTACAACCTTGACACGTACCGCTATCTTATTGATACGAATGTTAACCTTACCTAGGGATTACACAACGAAGTACAGCTTGCATATAAGCCTCCCTCCCAACACATCTATAAATTTGACAGCAGAGCGCAGTTAGCTTGATGCTTTATCACCTTGCATGCAAGTTCATTAAAAAAGATGGCATCCAGAAATCTTGCGTATATCGGCAATTATAGTAATAAAGGAAGTAGCAGAATCGGAAAAACAGAAAGAGAAAGGTGTTGGCAAATAATGTAATATATATGATCCCCATTTTAATGGTATAAATTTATTAATTTAAACAACTTCATTCTCGAATATGTTTTTTCCGCCATCTTGAAAACTGTATCATGTCAAATTACTGTCATCCCTAGGTTATAAAGAAGAGAAATTGGCGAAGAAAAATTTGACAACATTTTCGGTTTGAAGAATGAAAGAAATGTTAGTCATATACCTTTACCTTTTGCATAAATAAGTGGAAAGAACTTATGTAGTTATGCCTTGTGCTAGTGCTTCAAATTTTACCCTCGTCGGGTCACATAATACTTTAATTGTTTAAGATAAATTTCGGGTGCAGAAATCGTTTACCGTTATTTCCGATCTACTAGATTCCTGGTATCAGTTATACTAACATTAAGGAGTTCTTTTGCCCACTTCCTGTTAACTCACCGGAGGCGTACCGTTTGATAGGTGATGAAAAATCCACACTAAACGGCTTTTTTTTCGAATGCAGTAGGTATTCGTTTTTGAATCTTCATCATCGAAATACATCCAAATTGTTTATATATAAAATCATGCATCCAAAATTGAGCCGCGTCTTCACTGGAGATAAGTTTTTTTTGCCGAAACTAGAAGGTCAACTTCCAAAATCCAGAGCTAATTCAGCGAATACGGTATAATCCTTGGGCTTCTGTTTTTGACTTAAACCAATTTTGTATGGCATGAAAAATTCGCTTAAGGTCTGGTCGACCAAAGGTTAGCAAGATATTGGGAAGATTTGGCGCGTAAACTCATACCAATAGCGACAATGTTTTCAGTGAAGCCTGAGGTGCGCTTATGTACCCAGTTCCCTAACAGGATGTCGACAACATTGACATGGAGACAATAGTCAGCGCTGTCTCTAGTTAAGGAGGCTCGAAACAGAATGGCAGAAAAACCTGGACCTGTTTCTGAAACCATAACCAAAGTTAACTTAATGGCAACTTAGGACACAGAAGAGGTTTCCGATTGTTTTACATTTAAAATAAACACGGCAAGAAAAGGAAGAAAGAAGAGAAAGAACATCAAAAAGAAATCAAACTCTCAAAAAGCGAAACTTATCTTTCTCTTAAAAAAGTGAGGTAGTGTGACCCGAAGTACTTTTTATGAATAGTTTGACAGGATTTTGAGCTCTTCAAAAGATTTCGTCAATCAGGGTAATCCTATGTTCTCTCGATTTTAGTTTTTAACTCGTTATGCTCAAACGCACTACAATAATGAATAGTCAATTTCTTTTCCCCCATTCATGCAAAAGACGAAAGTATATGACATTACCTGTATCGGTCTAAAAACACGAAAAATCTCCAATTTTGTTCGCCTGTGTCCTATCTTCTTATTAGGTTATCTTTGTCATAACTACCAATTCCCTGGAGTAACAGAGCTGAATATATCATATGGCACCAATTCGATGCAAATCCAAGAGGAAAACAAGACAACCAGAGCTGTTGAAAACAACCAAGGGTTAAAGAAGGAATTACTAAAGTTCCTTTCCATAGTATGCTTCAACTTTCATATAAATGATCTGACCACAGCATGCAGCAGACTTCAGACAAAGTCGAAATATACGGTCTTAAAAGTCAACAGGACTAAAATTATATTTAATCCAGACACAACCTAAAGTCGAAGGCCCAATGTACGCGTCGCGTTCGGCGCGTATTTAGCTTCTTTCGCGGCAGACGCGTGTACGTTTTGGGCAAGACCAAATGAACGGGATATATCAGAGCTGTTAGCATTGGCGTGTAACTAGCTACGGTCCAGGATGACCCCGCCCCTCAGAGTTCAGAACGGTCCACCAGAATTCAGACCAGCTCCAGCTACCACCTCAGGAAATTATGAAAATTCTCAAAACACATTCATTAATTCGTACAATCTTAGGACTCATTAAATTCCCGTTAGATCGCAATCGAAAAACCTACGAGTTCTTTTCTTCAAGAAAACTTATTAAATTTTTTTTTTAGATTTTTAAGAACTCTTCTGATTCCACTGAATTTTTACAAAGGCTTGATCCGTAGGAGAAATCATACAGAATTATTTTGACAGTTTGTGTGGAAATTTTAATTGATAACTTTTGATATCAATGAAATTTTGAAAATTTCGTAAAACTTGTTTTTTTTTTGTTTAATTTTCCAAAAAAAAACTGTTTAAAGTTTTTTCGATGCTAATCCCAACCTAATCCCCCGGATTCAGTAATAAGACTGATTATCTTTATAAGAAATAAATTCACAGAAAAACATTAAATTCGTTTAGAACCTACTCGAGTCTCGAAAAGGTGAATGGAACCGGAGAGAGCCAAAGACTTTCTCAAAAAGTCTTCTCTAGGTAAAAGTAATTTAGTAGACTTTCCATCGGATACAGGGGCAAGGCCATCCGAATATTTGAAGATAAATACTTAGCACTAAGTGATGGACAACATTATCACTACATATGTAGCTTCAAAAATTGGTTTGAAAATCTACCTTTGGCACAAAACAAGAGCATTGTAGTAAATTTGGAAAGACTGAAAACAGAAAATAATAAAGACTTCTCCCCAAATTCATACAAGTAGCTGCAAGCAGCTCTGGGTTTTTCTGTCAGCTCGGCCAGCTGTGAACGGAGCTTCTCCATCGAGTTAAAACTTAGTTAAGAGTTAATTAAAAACAAACTTAAAGCCAAAAGGTGCTAAATAAGTTTGCAGGAAAAAAAAACATGTAAACTAAAGCGTATACAGACTTTAACTATCTCTTTCTTAGTGGTTAATAAAAACGTTAATAATTGATCTAAAATGTTTATTTAACTTCAGACCTGTAAAGTACTTAAGTACATTGGTACTTAAGTATTAGTACCAGTACCAGTACAAATACAAGTCACGGTACCCTTACTTAAAAAATTCTCAAGTACAAGTTCCGATATTGGTACTTAATGCACTTACTGAAATACCGCCAAAACACGAAGTACTTCAGCTCTTAAAAATTATTTAAATACGCTTTCTAATAATAGAGATAATCTGCAACTCCACAATGTCTTAAGATATCTTACCGCCTTCAGTAAAATAGAAAAAAAATTAGCGCATATATATGAATAACTGTAGGACAGAAATTGACATGCTGAATCGGTATACTTTATTGAGAAGGTTAGCAATCAAGTGCCACAATCTGCTCACATCGTCAGCACATGTGGAGCGTTGATTTTCATTTGCGAGTCTTGTAAATGCTACACAAAGGCAATCATTATATGATGTGACATTTATTTTGCTAAAGGCAAACTCAAATACTGTATGGAAAATTTCCAAAATTATGTAGAAATTAAAACAGCAAAATCTTATTTTATGATATTTCGTAAATGGAAACCTGATCCAATTATTTAACTGGCTATAGATTTTTTTAAATCTCTGATTTGGGTTTTCAAAAGCTCTTGAACTATAAGTAGGTACCTGTATCAGTACATGGACTTGTACTTGAAAATTTTTAAGTACCGGTATCGGCACATGTACCTGTACTTAAAAGATTTGAAGTATGGGTGCTGGTACTGGTACTTGGAATAAATACTGGGAATTAGGCAGGGGTGGACTATCATATCAGTTTTGTGTATGGAACTTGAGGATTCCTTAATACGTGAGTGAAGCAAAGGAGAGAATGTGGAAAACAAAAGTCTCTGTTAATTAAACGACATCACTGTAGGGAATAGATGACTGTCGCTTGAGATTAAAGAAAATAATCCACTTTCACGCAATTCGTCAATTACATTATGTACTTACCTATTTTCAATATAATTTAAATGTCCGACTAAAACTATTTAAGCAATAAATATCGCCCGGTCGCCGAATGTTGACTGACTAGTTATCCAAAAATTGATTGAATGCTGATGACTTATACTAACTGATAAGTGATGTAACATATTCTGTACCGGGTATTCAATAAGATTCAACGAGAATGATAATAAAGAGACCCTTAGATCATATAACAAGCAAGATAGGCTATGAGGAAGAAAAACTTAAGCATTTTTCTTGATGTAATAAAATCGCATCGATGTGTTTGTTTAGTCATGGAAGTCGTAAACTACGATATTTTCAGAGGGGCACATAATTTAGTGGTTGAAACTTTATTAAAGAATTGAAGAATTATAATTTTCTGTCACAGTGGTTCGAATTATTTTTCAAAACAAAAACAACAAAAAACAATTATTCGCGGTATAGCATAGGGAAAAGTACAAAGCCCTAATATGTATTTGAATTTGTTATTGCTCTCTTCTATTTTACTCATTATGACTTTCGATGTGAATTTTAAGAATAATTTATTTGATAGAGAATATTATATGTATGTTTATATATTTATTGTGCATATTGAGCAAAGTAGAATGGGTCACCCTTCTCTTTAGCGAAGTCAAAATGGGTTCTCTTTTCTGCGTATGCACATTGTGACTTGTTTCCAGGGACCACCACGGGGAGGTTAGAGTTAGGAGAATGAGGTTCACGTATCCCCAGAATGCAATATACAAAATAAATATTTGTAAATGCCTCCTGGACGAATTGTGTACCTCATTTAGTCCCCAGTGGCCTTTTAGCTTCTATTGCTTTTGGCATCTTATGTTGAAAAAAAGTTGCGAATAAAACTATACTATATTGGACGTTATATATGATTAAAAACTTTGGCTTTTTATCTCTAATTGTATTTTTAGATTACATAGGTACCTTTGAAATGTATTAGTTTATTAAGTTTTTGCCGAATGGAGCAATTCTCAGAAAATGTTTTGGCCTAAAAAAAGTACCTGGTCTGTAAATATTTTTCAGTTATTAATATATTTACCAGAAAATGTTGCCGAACTTCTATTTAAAATTTTCAGGAAATAATGATTTTCTAAAATAGTACTAGTACTATTCAGAAAATGAATTCGGCGACGAATAACGCTTTCGGTTTTCTCGCAGATACTCTTTCTCAACAAGGTCCCCACTAATTGTAATCTGCCCTTCTGGGCCGCTCCTAACCTGACCCTCTTCATAAATCTGTTGAAAAGCTTATTAGTAATGAATGATCCGCACATACGATGCTTTGTTTTGAAGGAATGTAATTCATCCGACCAAAAGCTTCAAGCCACATTTTACACAAGACCTCATCTTGAGGGAACCTAATTTGCAAAATTTGGAAAAATTATAGATAACTTGCAAATAAACGAAATTTAGTAAAAGAATCCCATTATATCGCAATTTTTATTAATATTTAATTTTTAATAATTTTTAATTTTTAAATATTTATGTGCGCCATTTATTTTCTGATAATATTTCTTGGCGTTGCCTTTGTATGGCTGACATAATATAAATGACCCTAAACTTTCTGTCAACTAACTCCCGTAGTCTCGATTATACAAAATCTTTTACAGAAATACTTCACTGCTCTTTCTCACTTTTAGTAAGTTTAACTAAATCAATTTGTATCACTTCTTTAAGGAAAAATCACTACGAAAATATCGGACTATTTTCGATAAATTCCAAGAGCTTCAGAAATGTCAGAAATATCGAACTGACACCAAATAAATAACCCAGCCCTCTTGTCACCCCCCCCCCCCCCCCCCCCCGTGTCTACAAAAAAAATGCTTATCACACGTACACGAATTTTATACAGCATAGCCTATCCTGTTTGTTATATGATCTAAGTTCTGACCTTACATCGCAACCTCGACAAAGACTGCCATATCTCAAAAGCTTTTCTTATAAAAATCGGTCCGAATGTGCACACCTACCTGCATTTGCAGTAGATTAAAAGTGCTGATCTAGTTTTTTTTTCTTCGAGGCGGAGTTGAGGTTTCACGTAGGAAGACTACATATTACAAAAATAGTGACGCGATGTCTGCGACTTGTAAAATGAGAATTATTTAATTTTTTATTTTTCTGATAATTGTTTTTTTTTCTTGTGCAGAGCTTTTTTTTTGCGGAAATTATGTTCTTGAATTTAGATTATGTTTCTTGTGGGTTATGTGATTTATAGACTCTCTGTACTCTCTGTAACTTCAGAAATTTGTTGATTTTTTTAATCTATGCAATTTCATTGGCTCTAGGCATGATATCAACATCTTGTAAGTTTTCAGAGCAATGCATAAATATTTCGGTCAAAAGCTGGGATACTCATGAGCTGGTATAATTCGCAAACAAAATGTTTATTAAAACCTGTACGTAAGTTGAGGGATCTGGCTAAACCAAGAAAAAAGTCCTAGTTACGCCAATGGCTATTAGATGTGGCAGTTCTTGCATTTGCAGCTTACGAAGCATAAAAGTAATCAAAAGAACTGGCAAAGTGTCTGCCGCGTAGAAAATTGCTCTACTTTCGCGACGTATCCGGTAAGGATGGCAGCAATTTGACCAGCACGAATTTAAAC